>OY723395.1:805531-1252913 GCA_963210295.1 Ophion ellenae
GCCCCCCTGGCGGGGGAGGTAAAAGTGGCCGAGAGAGGGCCTCTTCCGGCCGCCCGGCGACCGGACGAGGCTCAGGACGGGCCGTTGCCACCTCCACCTAAAACCAGGGGGGACCTCTGACCACCTCACACTCACCATACACGTAAAAGACAGGGGGAGAGAATAAAAATATGGAAGGACATGTTACAAACAATAGACCCCAGGTTGTCACCCCCCCCCCCCCCCCGGGGCGGGCACCCTGAGTTCCGACCGAGTGCAAGCCCCGGTGGCTTCAGGCCGCGGCACGGATTCTGGGGGCCGCAAAACACGTTTTACGGAGGCGAGAAACGAGGCGAAGGGAGAGCGAGCCGACACGGACAGCATACGGCTGGAGGCTCACAACAGCCGAACGAGATGCAGCAGCGCGTCGAGCTACGCGAGCATCGCGAGCTACGAGAGCGCTGTCGGCGGCGGAACAGTCGAGACCTGCCAGCGACAGAGGGCAAGTTGCCCAAGAAATATGGGGCCCCCAACCCCAAGACCGACGGACGGATGAACGGGACAGACAACGGCGTTGGCCACACCCGTCCGGACAGCCGAGGCCCGGATCCGGGCGCAGTTGCGGCGGATCCGGGAGTGCTTAGTTGTGATGGAGGCGAAAACGCGCGTCCAGCGCAACATCAGCACCGTCATAACGACGAACATGGCCATAATCAGGGAGGCTGTGGACGAGGCCGGGCATGAATGCGACAGAATGTTTGTGCTCGGGACTGTCGAGGGTGCGAGTGGCGGAGACAGACTGGCGACGCCACAGACTACGCCACAGACGAAACGGAAGCGGGTGACTACGGGCTCAAGCCCGGACCTTACGCCGGCCAAAAGGCCGACAGAGGGACCCGAGCCCACTACGTGGGCAAAGGTAGTCACCAAAAGACAAAAAAGAAAGCCGACAGACGTCCAGGACCGACAAAAGACGGAAACGCCACATACTCCGACAGCGACGTCGACCGCGAGGGGGGGAAGCGGGTGCCGTCCAGCCTGGAGACCCGGAGTTGGTGTGGTTCTCGTCAAACCCACGAGTGGAAAAACTTACGCGGACACATTGAGACAGATGAAAACCGTTGACCCCGGCATCGAGAAGGTGCATGTCAACGGCTACCGACAGACAAAGGACGGGTCTGTTCTGGTCCGTGTTAAAAGCGGACCCAGGGAAAGACAAAACTTCCAGGACAAGCTTCGGCAAGCCCTGGGAGATAACGCACAGGTACGAGACATGACGGTCAACGTACAAATTAATATACTGGACCTGGACTGCGTGACGGACAAGGAGGAAGTGATGGAGTCACTCCGCCAGGCGACGAACGACACGAGTAACCCGAAGGTTCACATCTTCGGGCCAAACAGACAAGGACAGTGTATGGCTGTGTGTGAGGTTCAGGAGGGCGCCGCAAACGCCCTGCTCAAGAAAGGGCGACTGAAAATTGGGTGGACGAACTGCCGCGTCAGGCCTAGGACGACCGTGCCAAGGTGCTACCGATGCCTTGGGTACGGGCACACTAGGACTAACTGCAACGGAACGGACAGGGCACGGAGTTGCTACAAATGTGGCAAGACGAACCACGTCGGCAAGGACTGCAAAGACAGACCGACGTGTTTCCTGTGCGCCGAGGCGGGGCACGAGAGCACCGCGCACGTCCCGGGTTCCGGGGCGTGTGCGATCTTTAGAGCTGCGCTGGAGGAGTGCAGGAAAAAGACGAAGACGTGACGGTCTTACAGGGAAACATGCACAGATGCGAGGAGGCACAATTGCTGCTACCTCAGATCGCGACGGAGCACGACGCTGACGTACTCATACTTAGCGAACAGTACAGGAACTGGACGATTCCGACGTGGTTCCAAAACGGCGCGGGTACCTCGGCCATCTGGGTCAGGGGTTCCGGAATGCGCGTACTCGACAGCGGGGCGGGCGACGACTACGTCTGGGTGAGGGTGGGCGGCCTGACTTATGTCAGCGTCTACCTGACCCCAAACTGCTCCGCTGGAGAGTTCGTGGACAAGACGGACAGACTGGAGGACGCGCTGAGGGAGCTGTCTGGCGATTTAATTGTCGCGGGCGACCTCAAGGCGAGAACGATCGAGTGGGGCATGACCCGGACGGACAGACGCGGACACTTGCTGCTAGAGATGGCAGCAAGACTCAACCTGACAGTTGCAAACACGGGAAACCTACCAACGTACGTAAGACCGGGGGTGGGCTCCTCGATACCGGACGTGACGTTAATCTCGGACAGTATCGCCCCGCTGATGAGGCGGTGGGCGGTGATCGATGACTACACAGCCAGCGATCACCGGTACATCGTCTTTGAGGTGGCAGGACCCACAATGACGCGACGCCATGGATTGGTGCGTGCACCACGGTGGAACATACAGAAACTGGACGGTGACAGGTTCTCGAGGGCATTGCTGGAAGCAGCCGCTCCCTCAGTGAGCATGTCTGACGAACTGACTGGACGCACGAGGACTGAACGACTCGTGGACGAAACACTGAAACTGACGAGACGGCTCTGCAAGGCGTCAATGCCACGCAAGAGCACCCAACACGACAGACGAGCGACGTACTGGTGGACAGAGGACATCGCCGAACTGCGGAGAGACTGCATTCGGGCCAAACGGCGGATGGACCGGGGTCGGGAAAGGGACAGGCCGAATGCGGCCGCTCTTACGACAGAGTACAAGACCGCACGGAAGACGCTGACGAACGCCATAAAACTGAGCAAAAAGCGGTGCTGGAGACAGCTTTGCGAGGAGGTGGAACGAAACCCCTGGGGTCTGGGATACAAAATTGTGACCCAGAGACTGAGGGTTCGAGGCCCACCGGAACTCCATGACGCAACGACCATGGGACAGATCGTCGACGGTCTCTTCCCGACTCACCTGATGAGGGAGGAGCCGGCGCACACCGACGACAGATTAGACGTCCCCGTCTTCACCGAGGAGGAGCTTATCAAAGCTACGACCTCTCTGAAGGCGAGGAAAGCACCGTGACCGGATGGCATACCCGGGGAGGACCTGCGGCTGATGGCTCGCCTGAGGCCTGGGATCCTCCTCGAGATGTACAACGAATGCCTAAGGACAGGGACGTTTAGCACGCGCTGGAAGACGGCCAAACTGGTTTTCCTTAGCAAAGGAAAGGGAGAGCCGTACATGCCGTCTTCCTACAGACGGCTCAGTTTACTGGACACAACGGGTAAAGTTTTCGAACTTTTACTGAGACCGCGACTGACAGACGCGATAAGAGCGGCTGGGGGCTTGTCCGTGAACCAGCACGACTTCCGCAAGGGACGCTCGACGATAGGGGCAATCCGCGAGGTCATCGACACCGTCAGGAGGACGGACGAGGCCTGTCACGCGGCAAGGCCCCTAGAGTTACTGGTGACTTTAGACGTGAGAAACGCCTTCAACTCGGCTAGGTGGGTGGATATCTTGGGGGCGCTGGAAGGCGCCCTCCGCGTTCCACCCTACCTTCTCCGGGTATTGAGGGATTATCTCAACGACAGACGGATAACGTACGAGACGGCGGACGGACCGGTGACTAGACGGATCACCGCGGGTGTAGCGCAGGGATCAATCCTGGGACCGGACCTTTGGAACACGACGTACGATAGCCTGCTGAGGCTGGACATGCCGGAAACCGCATCGCTCGTCGCTTATGCTGACGACGTGGCGGCGGTGATTGTGGAGCGCCGCGCGGATCTGGCCCAGCTGACACTTAATCAAGTCATGAGGCGCGTAGACCGATGGATGACGGAGCACGGACTGACCCTTGCACTGGACAAGACGGAGCTCCTCATGCTCACGAGACGACGAATTCCGACCCTCATTCCGATGAGTGCCGGAACAGTACGCACGGAAACCAGAGGGGAGGCCAAGTATCTGGGGGTGACCCTGGACACAAAGCTGACCTTCTGGCCACACATAAAACGGACGGCCGAGAAGGCGGTGGCAAATGTCACTTCGCTCAGCCGGCTGATGGCAAATACGCACGGACCGAGACCGTCAATACGACGGCTATTGATGACGACGGCTCACTCGATCCTCCTGTATGGCGCAGAGGTCTGGGCGGACGCGCTGGCCATAAAGAAATACAGGAAGACTATGACGTATGTACAAAGACAGGGGGCACTAAGGATAGCGTGCGCCTACAGGATCGCCTCGGCAGAGGCGATCCTGGTAGTGGCGGGCGTGATTCCCATAGACCTACTGGCCACAGAACGGAAACGTATTTACGAACGCGACGAAAGAACTGAAAGGCTTGACGCGGCAAAGTGCGAAAGGGAAAAGACCATGACGGACTGGCACGCACGCTGGACGGCTGAGACGAGTGGACGATGGACACGACGACTGATAACCGACCTAAGACTGTAGACCGAACGGGGGGGCGGGGGAGGTAAATTTTTACCTGACCCAGTTCCTAACGGGCCACGGATACTTTCGAGGTTATCTACATAACATGAAACGAGTACGGACGCCGAAATGTAAATACTGCGGACACATACGGGACGACGCAGAACACACGTTTTTTGCATGCGACAGATGGACGACACGGAAAAACAACTGGAACAGAGGACCGGTCGCATCACGCCTGACAACATTGTCGGGCTGATGTTACGAGACGAAGACCAATGGACAGCCGTTGCCACTTTCATCGAGGCAGTGCTGAGATGTAAGAAAGATGATGGATGTCTGGAGTACGAATGAGGGGACGGATACGTAATTGGGGTACACGGTAACGAACGAAACGAGACGGACGATGGACAGGACCCGCATGGGTGACGTTATACTAACGTGTTGCCACCCCGCGGGTAGACAGTGGAGGGGGATTTTTTAGTCGGTATACCACCATTCCGACATACGAGATCACCGGCATGTGTGGGAGTCCGACACACGAGAGGGTCCTTGGACTCTCTTAGGTGCGTAATTTGCATTTTAACCCCCGCCTTAAAAAAAAAAAAATCCAATGGCGATAAGTCAAATAAACCTAAAAGCCGAAACCCAAATAAAACGCCGGGGGGAGCGTGGGGGAACCTAGTCCCAAAAGAAAATATATCTTGAGAGTATAATATCTGACCTTAATGGATGGATAACGGATCGTATGCAGTATCAAAATAAAATAGAAATAAAGAATAGAAAACTTAATAGCTTAAGCTCTTTACCGTGACCGCGATTAAGTACCAAAACCAGAATGTAAGCTAGGGAAGCGAGCTACCCAAGGAAAATAATTTAATTTATGATTGTATTTAAATGCGGAAAGAATACTTTCAACCCAACAGCGAAAATAAAAGCGAAAGTAAAAGCAAATGCAAAACCAAAACTAAAAGCAAAAGCACAAGCAAAGTTTACACACCCTCCCTTGCCAGCCCCTCGTCAAGCAGGTATCCAAAGAGTCGTGGTTTAAAGATTTCAAGCTTTGGAGAACTGGTTATACTCACGGCAAGGCGGTGCCACAGGCGACAGCCTGATACTGCGACAGAGTCGAAGTAGATGGTCGTCCTGGCGAAAGGGATGGCAAACGTAGAAGAGGGTAATCTCTGCGACGAACGCGCATTTGGTCGAACTCTGGTGAATAAATCCTGGATGTAATCCGGTACCCCATCGTTTACCACTTCATAGACTAGGATCCCGAGAAAATACGTACGCCTGTCCTTTACCGACAGCCATTTGAGCCGATTTCTAAATTCCGTAATATGAGCGTCCCTCGGTAGATTGAGGACAAAGCGAATGCAGCAGTTGATAAGTTTTTGGAGTTTAGAATTAAGTGTAGTGGGGAGATTGCATGAAACGGTCGAACAATAATCGAGTAGCAGAGAGATCAAAGTGCTTACAAGTTTGATTCTAATGTCGGTCGGTAATAAATTACGATGATGTTTGAGTTTGTGGAAGATACCGTGAACGTCCCGCGATACGGTAGCCACGTGGCGCTTCCATGAGAGAGACGAAGTGATCATTAGACCTAGGTTACGATGTTCGGTAACGTACGGCAATGGGAAGCCGTCAACCAAAATAGGCGGAAGTTCGTCCAGCACTAGAGCCCTCGTGCGGGCGTGGCTACCCAAAACTAGAACTTAACACTTCGATAGACTCAGGGACAAACCGTTCCTAAGAGCATACTCAGCGATAGCTTTGACGTCCTCATTGATTAAAGCAAAAGTCTGATTCAGCTCATTAGGTGAGCAGCTGCGATACACTTGGGTGTCATCCGCGACCACCATATGGTTTGAAAACCTCAAACACTCGGAGATGTCGTTGACAAAAAAGGAGAAGAGAAGAGGACTCAAAACGGAGCCCTGAGGGATGCCTGCATTTCTTGTGAGCCACGATGTGGCACGGCCATTTTCGTCAACGACAGTCTGCTTTCGGTTTGAGAGATACGAATAGGTCCATTTGAGGGGGGAGTCTGAAAACCCTAGTTTCTTGAGTTTGCACAAGAGAGTGTGGTGCGGCATTTTATTGAACGCCTTGCTAAATTCGAACATGACCAAAACCGTTAGCATGCCCAAGTGGGTAGCGCGTCGCACGTCATCGCATATCCTGATAAGGGCAGTTTGAGTAGAAAACCCAACCCGGTATGCAGATTGTCTTGAATCAATCAGTTTATGTAGTTCGACCAAGCTTACTATCTGGTCCTTTACGATTCGCTCAAGGAGTTTAGATGGCTCGGACAGATTAGCAATAAGGCGAGTATCAGACGGCGATTTGGGAGTTCGAGTTTTTGATAGAGGCCGAATCAAAGATTGCTTCCACAGTGACGAGAAGTAACATCGATTGATCGAGTCATTCAAAAGTGTAGTGAGATGATCGACTACAACGCGGAAGCATTTCGAAGGCTGAATGCCGATACACCATCAGAAGTCGCGGAGAGAGAGGACTATTTTAGAGCTCCGATTTGACGTCTAATGGTGGTGCCATCGACCTGCGTAAACGCGAGGCAGGGTAAACAACTAGGGATCCCAGAGAGAATCGATTTAACATGTTCCTAATTCAGGACGACAGATGAAGAAGAGACCGAAGCATAATAAGTGTTTAAGGATTGAGTGGAGTAAAAGTTGAGTGGCGAAGTCATTGCCGATTTGATCAGGCCAAGGCGCCTGAGCTCCTTCCATAGGGCAGCAGGATCAGTTATCTGAGTGAGTCGTTGTCTGAGGAATTCATTTTTAGCTGCCCGAATATCGTGCGTGAGTTGATCCCTGTAACGTCGAAATTCTGCCAGCCCGAGTAGTACTGAGTACGCTGTACTAAACAGTAGGCTGTTTGAACGACGCGCCGCCTGATACAGCCGATCCTTGGAGTAGATACGAGATCGTAGCTGATCCGTTAGCCACGGAGCAGGCGGCCGAGATGCTGGGAAGGTCCTCCAAGGAGCATGTAAATCTATGGCTGACACTAATGCGGAAGAAAAGATCATTACTCCACTGTCGATCCCAGATTCCGAGAGAGAAGGATTTGTCTCCCCGATAAAGGACGAAACTGATTCCGCATAGGATTGGGCGCTGAAATCCGTTAAACAGCGGAGTCGAAGGAGGCCAGAGGTAAGTTCACTGCACCCGATAGAGTATGCGATGTCGAGCAAATCATGCCCGTTGATAAATGGAGAATTCGACTTTGAATAGGCAGCAACCTTCTCGAGATCATCGACCACTATAACGTCCAGCCACGAGCTAGATAAACCCGTGTGAAAGGACGCTCCCGAATCCACAAGATATAAAGCCGACGAAAAAATGAAATACCTTAAATATTTAGATTCATGACACTGGCGTAATAAATTGCAATTGAAGTCCCCGGCGAGTATAATGTTCTTATAAACATGAGAAAAATCGAAATATATGTCAACAAAATCATCGAGGAGAAGCCCATGTGGTCTTCTGTAAATGGACGCGAATAAAAGTGGATCCGGGCCAATCGAGGTTATTTGCATTAAGATAAATTCAGGGGAATTTGAAAATTGGCTTGGGGAAGTGGCTAAAGCTTTTACTTTGAGTGAATTTCGAATGAAAACCGCGACCCCGCCCCCTTGTTTGCCCTCATGATCGTTTCTAACCACAAAAAAACCATCAATATTTATGAGACTATCGTCAATGTGAGAGTGTAACCAGGTCTCTGCTATGAAAATTATATGGTAGTCATTTGCTTGAAAGAATATACGAACCTGATCAATATGAGCCAGCAGGCAGCATGCGTTAAACTGGGCGATTCGTAATGGCGAGTGCAATAAGAAAACGGCCGACTTATCTGCGCGGCGATATTGCGGGTGTGCTGCTGATTCAACGAGTCAATCCGACTCCGGGAGGTCATTTTCGGAATGAACCTCAATCCGCGGTTGACCATCCGCTTTCCTGGCGTAGATTCTTCCACCCCTGGTCCAAACGTATTTATATCCTGCAACTGGGGCATTAGTTTTAACGCGCCGATATCGTTTATATAATTCCGCAGGAAGTAGCTCGTTTACGAAAATATTAATAATTTTTGTCGCAATGGAACAATCATTGAAGACCGCAGACCATTTCAGTTCGCGAGTTTCTCTCTTTTTGCTGATAAGGATGTCCCTAACAGTGCCTGAAGTTAACGTGACGATATAAGAGCACTTAACATTGACGACTGGGTCGCCAACTGCACGAGAGGGTTTGGTAGGAAGTTTCCTAATCGCCAGTATGTGGTGCGACAAGTCCGACGCTCCCAAAGCCTCGAATACGCTAATGATTAAATCCTTGGGGGTAGGAGTGTCGCGAATTGGCAAGCCTGCTATGATGGCTTCAGCGGTGGTTGGCGGCGGAGTAGCAGTGGCTTCAGGAGTGCGAACCTGCCGACGCGCAGCGGCATCGGATCTCAGGGCAATATTTGCAGTTTCGAGCTCATCAACGCGACGCACGAAATCGGTGAGAGTGGCATCCATGGTTGGGATGCGCTCTAGCTTTGCTCGAAATTCATTATTAGTTTTCTCGTGCATGGCGACCAGTCTAGCGAGAGTGTTGTCGGAATTTTGCGGTAAGGCTAGAGAGGGAGCAGCTGGGGAGGGGGATAAAGAAAGGGCACGGTCTCTAAATGGGTGGATATTCAAGGTGCTCCGGGATGCAGCTACTCGGCTGGTATTTGGCGACGAGGTTAGGGACGAGAGGTTAAGGAAGAACTGGTGATAAAATCCCAGACAAAAATTGTATTCGATTGGAATTTTCGGACTCCGTGACTCAATAAAAATCTGAAAAAATTCAACAACATTTGGCATGACATGAACCAAAATAATCAATAATAATATCGCCCAAAAGTTATTAACAAATTGTTTAGACAAATAATTTAGCAACAACTTTCCGGTGACCTCTGATTTTTTCTTGCATGAATCTCAAGTGTGCGTTTTTCTGATCGTTTATGAATTTTTTCAGAATTTTCTCGTTTTGAAATTCCTGTTTTCAAATGATTGAAATAGCTGTTTTCATGTCATTTTTCGTTTGATGTCTCTGAAACTTTCCAGAACTGATGATTGAACTGTCTACAAAAAACATATATAAAACTATTTTTTTTGGTTTATATTGGAAATTCTGAAAAAATTCACGAACTTTCAGAAAAATGCACACTTTCGATTCGTACAAGAAAAAACAGAGGTCACCGAAAAGTGATTTGTTTAAACAATTTGTTGATAACTTTTGGGCAATATTATTAGTGATTATTTTTGTTCGTATCATGCCAAATTTTGTTCAATTTTTTCAGATTGTTATTGCCGCACGAAGTACGAAAATTCTCATCGAATACGATTTTTGTCTGGGATTGTATCACCAGTTCTTCTTTACTCAATGGGTTAAGGTAGTACGAGCGCGCAATCTTGATTTCTATAGATTTTGTTCAAGTTTTAACCAGACATTGTTCATATCATCATGCATGTTTGAGTGAAAATTCAGAACAGTCGACTATTTAGATTGGGAGATAATGGGTTTTAAAATTGCAACCTTTAACACTGACGGGTCTGCATTAAAATTTCGTGAGATTAGTTCTCCATAAAAAATTTGTTCCCTACAATAAGAAAACATATGGCTATACCGTATCGTTCCACGTATCCAATGACGTGAGTTTGCGCGGTATATTTAAAATAATACTTTTATGAATAAACCAACACTTTTATTTGTTAATAAAGATAAGATAAGCAATATAAAATATTAATATTTATAATGCAAATATTTTTTTAGAATAAAGTTTTTAATATTGGGAACACGATAATTATTTTTTTCTTGAAATATTGAACAATACTGTTCTGCGGTGTTGCCATATTTCTTCTTATTATAGGGGACAAATATTTTTTATGCAAAATTATTCTGTCTAAATTTCAATGCAGACCCTGCAGTGTTGAAAGTTGCAATTTGAAAACCCATTGTACACCCCATACGATACCTGGATCTTAGCCACGGGCCAAGAAGCGATACTCTTTAGAGTTTCTCCGACGTTTAAGGTAATACGAGCGCGCAATCTTGTTTTCTATAGATTTTGTTCAAATTTTAACCAGACATTGTTCATATCATTATGCATGTTTGAGTGAAATTCTAGAACAGTCGATCATTTAGATTAGGCGATAATGGGTTTTAAAATTGCAACTTTTAACACTGCAGGGTCTGCATTGAAATTTAGAGAGAATAATTTTCTGTGAAAAATATTTGTTCCCTATAATGAAAAGACATATGGCAACACCGCAGAACAGTATTGTTCAATATTTCGAGAAAAAAATAATTATCGTATTCCTAAAGTTAAAAATGTTGTCATAAAAAAATATTTGCATTATAAATATTAATATTTTATATTGTTTATGTTATCTTCTTTAACAAATATAAGTGTTGGTTCATTCATAACTAATTGAAAACTTTGTTCGATTAAAAATTACTTCCGAATAAAAATTTGTGTTACAGTATTATTTTTAATATGCCGCGCAAACTCACGTCATTGGATACGTGGAACGATGCGGTGTTGCCATGTCTTCTTATAATAGGGGACAAATACTTTTTACGGAAAAATATTCTGTCCGAATTTCAATGCAGACCCTGCAGTGTTAAAAGTTGCAATTTCAAAACCCAATATCTCCCAATCTAAGTCGTCGACTGTTCTGAAATTTCATTCAAATATGCATAATGAACAATGTGTGGTTAAAATTTGAACAAAATCTATAGAAATCAAGATTACGCGCTCGTACTACCTTAAGGATGTAGGCGGGACACTTTTCGGATGAAAATTTTATTTGATCAGATTTATTGTAACTTCGTGATTCAATAAAAATCTGAAAAAATTCAGCAACAATTTAATATGCTATGAACACCAATAATCAACATTAGTATCACCCAAAAGTTATTAACAAGTTATTAGTAATTAAATAACTATTTAATTAGTTATTTAATAACATAACGGTGACCCGTTGTTTTTCTTATACGAATTAAATGTGTACATTTTTCTGAACGCTTATGAATTTTTCCAAACATTTTCTACTATTTTGAAATAGCCTTTTTCAAATTTGCATTTTTTGGCCTAGTGTCTTTGGAACTTTGTAAAACTAATGGTAAACAAACTTGTTCGCAAAACCATATCCAAAATTTAGATTTTTTAGTTTTTATTTCATAATAATGTTTTCAACATTTTCCTACGTTCATGAAATATTTTGAAATAAATTATCAAATATAAACAAAAAATGAAAATTTTGGATGTTTTTGCGGACAGTTTTACCATTAGTTTTAAAACGTTTCAAAGCCACTAGGCCAAAAAATTCATATATACGGCAATTCTAAAAATTTGAAAAAGTGAATTTCAAAATCGTAGACATTTTTTGTAAAAAGTCATAATCGCTCAGAAAAATTTACACATTCAATTCGTATAAGAAAAACAAGGGGTCACCGTTATGTTACTAAATAATTAATTGTTTCAACAATTTGTTCATATCTTTTAAATGATATTAATGTTGATTATTGGTGTTCGTAGCATGCCAATTGTTGCTGATTTTTTTTCAGATTGTTATTGAATCACGAAGTACCATAAATCTCATCAAATAAAATGTTCATCCGAAAAGTGTCCCGCATACATCGCATTGTACGTACATACAAGTTCGGTCATATAAAACTCTTGAGATCAATTTGTCAATACTTGAAACGAACTTTACCGCCATAAAACGCGATTAATAACAATAACGGAAAATCAATCGATATTTCTCGAGATTCACAAAAATTACAGGTACCGGTGTTCTTAGAAATATTCGACATGACGGAATTCTTCAATGACCGAATGGTTTTATTGGTTCCACGACGTTTCGTATCAACGGTACTTTCATAATAGTCTACTAAAACGGAAAATCGTCAAACATGGAGGGTGTCTCGATATTCCATTATCTCGGACGTTCGGTTTGCTTCTTAAATTTTGCGTACAAACAAGTTCGCTCGTATAAAAATCTTCATAGCAATTTTTGGATACGTCGAGCAAAATTTACCGTTAGAAAACTCGATTTCAAACAATAACGAAAATTCATTCGATGTTCGTCGAGATTTACAAAAATTACCTGTACATTTATTTTTGGAAATATTTGGAAATTCCACTTACCTTACTCCTCAACAGCTGCTTTCCGATCGATTCATTGTTTTTGTTGCCATCGATTTGGCAACGTTTCGCTTTATTTTCTTGCACTGTCGCTTCAAACGTTTCTGGGGAGTCTACGTTGTTCTTTTTCATCATTAATATTTTCCCATGGCCGAGGTTCATTTCTGTTTTTCCTGCTTCTTCCTCGGTTTCTGTTTTGGAATTGAACAAACGTTATTTTATCTTATATATATTTTCATAAATGATTTAATTAAAAATAACACAAATATATTATTATTTTGCATGCACGTATATACGACCTCATTTACCTTCGAACTTGACGATGCGAACTTTCCTATAACTCTCACTGCCTTTGTCGTCATCGGTTCTTATACGTACAGAAATGTTGACGTTGGGATTTGTAATGTAATTCTTCACAACATCATCAGTACATTCTGCCAAACCTTTGTTACTTTTACAGTGACGCACAAATAATTCGTCTGCACGAACCGTTTTAAATTCGTCTCGTCCATCAATGTTTTTGTACGTGACACGATAAAACATTGTTATTTAGCTATTACGTGACAAGGCACGGTATACCGGTTCAATTTTATTATGAATTAAGGTATAGTTTTGGCCACAACGCTTAACCTATCTTGCGATACTTTATCACCCGCGCTGCAATGCGCACTTCACGCCTTTGTTCATGCACGAAAATCTATACTTATATTATTAACAATATAAGTTTTTTGTTTTTTGTTTGTGAAAATATCACTTGATTCACTCGATTGTGTTATTTTTTGGTAAAAATTCGATCAACTCCCGGCAACATTTTTATTTACTTTAATTGCGTTGTACATACGTCTAAAAGCAGGGTGGAAGTTCTGGGCGCGTTTCAAAATGGTTGCTACCCGGAGACCGTGGTTGCTACACATGAGGCGTTCTTGGTATGTATAGGACAGCAGCGCGCATGCGCGTCGTTCTATCCGTTCGTTGCATCGTTGTATGTACGAGGCGTACGAGTTCACCGCTATATATGCCTCTTTTCGAGTTTGAGATTCTATTTTGTATGTTTTAATTTATATATATTGTATATCTATACTGTGCATCTACAATGTTAACATTTTACTAGATATTATTATATCTAAGAGCGATGCCACACACAGCGTTTTGTGCCAACTAGGCGGCCGAGTCGATCGCCGAGTCGGCACCTATTTCTGTGTTTTCAAATGATGCGAAACACACACTACATAAACATTATTGATAATATATGGTGTTAATAAAAAACATTGAGAATATTTAAAGTAAGGTTAAACATGGATGATGATCGCGGAATGGAATTTGAAAAAAAAATCGAATTTGCATTTGAATAAAATATTGAATTTTCTTATTTAGTGCGAACAATGTTAAAGTTTATGGGGCTTCATTTTCAATAAAAATATACAATATTTCATTTGTTGACAGGTGCACATGCAGGCAGCGTTTCATTACAGCATAATAGAAAATATACAGACAGCGGAAAAAAATCGTTGGCACTCAATTCCGGTTATAAGCGTTTTTTCCTTCGCTGTCAATCTAAGTCTGTGTAGTGGCATGGAGACATTTTGTGGGCGCGGAGGGCTGTGGAGGGCCACAGAGAAGTGCGCTAGTACTTACATGGACAACTACATGGTTAAGCAGAGAGGATTTAGTCTCAACGAGCTTTCTTTTCCTTGTTGCTAATTCAAGTCAGAGGCTATAAAAATAAAGGTCGAAGTACATTGGTACTCAATTTCCCTTGTGACATTGTTCCTTTCGCTGTCAGTGTAACAATAAGTCAGCGCAGTGGCTCGGACTAATTATATGGGCTGCGAAGCAGTGAGCTAGTACTGGAAGGGAACAATTTCATAAGGGAAATTGAGTACGAATGTACTTCAAGCTTATTTTTTTGCTGCCAGTCTAACAATAAGTCAGCGCAGCGGCTTGGAGTAACTGGATGGGCTGCGGAGCAGTGCGCTAATACTGGAAGGGAACAATTTCATAAGGGAAATTGAGTACAAATGTACTTGAAGCTTATTTTTTTATAGCTCCTGACTTAGATTAGCAGGAGGAAAAAAAGCTCGCTGAGATCAAATACTCTCCGCTATGTAATTGTCCATATGAATATTAGAGCACTCATCCGTAGCCCACACAATTTGTCCATGCTACATTGACTAAGATTGACAGCAAAAAGAAAAAGTTTATAAGCGGAATTGAGTGCCAACGATTGTTTTTCGCTGTCTTTATATTTTCTAGTGTGCTCTTATGAAACACTGTCATATTTGCACCTGTCAACAAATTTGATCTTTTACATTTTTTTTACAGATCGTTCGTTTGGGTTTGTTAGTGATTGCTAGATTAATAAAAACGTTTGTTAGATAAGGGTTTCGCTGAAATAAACGAAAAACAATATTATGTAGTGAGCGAGAAAGAGAGGGGCAGAAAGAAAAATACAGAAGGAGTGAGAGAGAGAAATGGAAAACGCTGTAGACGGGGCCTTGCAGTGAGCCGTTCAAGACTGCTGGCAGCATCCATCGTTCCCCTTGCATCATAACGACATTGCTTATCGTGCCGGACACGCGTTCGTACGGGTCAGAGTGATTTTTGCGCATACATTGATGTACACATAAAGAGGCAGTGTTTTGTGAAATAAATGTGGCGATCAGGTGTTCATCGTAATTTTTGTATCGTGTGCAAATACGATTTTCATTACACATATACGTGCAACGCATTGATAACTATCATTCCTTTACTGTGTGCGTCCGAGCGACTTTGGTATGCATACGTGCAAATATGCTCATGTTTATGAAAGCACGCAGCCGTATTGCGAAGCAAAACTGGTTACATCTTAAGCTGTTCCTTGCGTCTTCGCGTCATCGACTTGGATAACGATTACAGTGATTACAGGTATTTCTTATATTTTCGCTGTGTAACATCATACTACCTGTGAGTCGCTTTTATCTACACTTATCCATATATTTCTGTACCAATTGTTAATTGGTAATAATTAATATATCGAATCGGTCATGAATTTACATATACCGGTATTTTTCAAATGTTCTCAGAACATAGCATAATGGTGCGTGGTTGTGTACAGTCGGTTGTCCCGGTACTTTATTTTTCGCGTCCATGGGAATCGACCAACAGCGAGCGACATAGTATAAACGTACGGACGGAGAATATACACAAACCTACACACACATATATATATATATATATGTGTGTGTATGTACATATATATATGTGTGTGTGTGTGTGTGTGTGTGTGTATATACATGTGTGTGTGTGTGTACACACATACATGTGTGTGTGTGTGTACATATATATATATATATATGTGTGTGTGTGTGTGTGTGTGTGTGTATATATATTGGATAGAAACGATTGTTATTTTTTGGAGTTTGAACCAAAAAAAAATTCGCTAAAAAATTCTGAAAAAAATTCTAATGGATTAAATATATTTAATAAAGAAAGTTTTCTCTCTTGACATTTTAGCCCAAACGCCATGATACTTGAGTTTAAGGCATTGTCGACTACATTGTCAAAATTTGACTAAAAATGAGGAAGAAAAAAATTGGACAAAAATTCTGAACAAATTCTGAAAAATTCTAGTCAATTCTACATGATGTCATTTAATTTTTTTCCCTCTTTAACAACCGGGTTGGCTGTTGCTTCTATTTTTTATCTATTTCCTTTTTCGAAAAAAGCGCATTGTAGACCAAAGGAAATGCGCCCACTTTGGCTCAACGCTCAAAACGTTGATATTTGACACAGGATTTTTTTCAGATTTTTTTTGTTTATACCAATTATTGTTAATTCAAATTGTTTAAAAAAAAACTAAAAAAGTTCTCGAGTGCCTTTCAGAGATACTAAAATAACATAAAAAAATCGTTGGTTAAATTGGAGAGGTGATGGGTCAGTTCCAGGTCGAATCGGCATGGAATGCCCCGTATACATACGTGTAGTAGAAGACGACGCTCATTGAGCGGTACACGTTCCGATAACATCATACCGGCATTGGAAAAATATTTGTGTGTTTATATTTGTTTGCGAGTACGTCCATACTGTGAATTGTACGTAATTGCTATGTACGTACTTTTGACACGCCCAAACAGTCGAGAACGCGGGGTAGCTCGCTATATTTTTTTTTGTAATGAAACGAGACGAATAATAATGTTATTGTTCGTTTCGTCGACATTGTACCGTTCAGCCCCTCATATCTCTTCGGATGAACGCACCTTATAGTGTCATATGTTATGTTCAACCAGGTACTGTTTCACGTCGAGAGGACACGCCGTTACGATGGAGGGGGAGGAACGGAAACAGAAAATATACAAATGCCGACGCACTATAAGTAGGGAGAAATACAGATTTCGAAGCAATTTCGCCAAAATCTACAAACGTTTGCCGAGCAGTAATGAAATGCTAATCTTTCTATTGCAAGCCCCGGTAATGTAGTACATTTTTGTACGTCTCTCCAAACTTCGTATCTGTGAACCTTTTTTTTGGCATCTCCCGTCTTCAAACCTTGGGCTCTTAACCCTAGACGCCCACACTGTGGTAATTAGTTACCTCAGTTTTTTAAGTAAGAAACGTAATTTTTATATTTTTGTCGAAACTTTTTATCATTAAAAAAAAAAATTCTATTAAATCTTCACCGAAAGCTATTTTATCATATATCAGATACTCTTTGGTATCAAAAAGCAAAGGGAATTATATAAATTAAACTCCATTATCGCATGCGAAGAAAATGTTACGCTCAAAAGAAGAATGGGGTAATAAGTTACTCCACTGTGGGGCCTACATTCGAAAAAAGTACTCGTGGGATTCTAGGGTTAAATCTGTACTTCATGAACTTAAAACTAACTTGAAGGTTTAATTTTTTAATGTTCAAGAATAGTACTATATGAATTCGTTCTCAAATTTCTAATACTTCTACCACGTCGTTGAAGAGAAATTAATGAATAAAAACCGTAATTTTTCATAACTTCTCATAAGATCACATGTTAAAGTTGCGATTTTAGGGATGTATGCGGCACACTTTTCAGATTAAAATTGTATTTGATCGGAATTTTTGTATTTCGTGATTCAATAAAAATCTGAAAAAAATTCAGCAACAATTGGAATGCTATGAACACCAATAATCAACATTAATACCACTCAAAAGTTATTAACAAATTGTTTAAACAATTGATTATTTAATAACATAACGGTGACTCCTTCCTTTTTTTATACGAACTAAATGTGTGAATGTTTGGGAACGCTTATGAATTTTTCCAATTCACATTAATTTAAATTCAATTCATATTCAATTTTGGATATGTTTTTGCGGAAAGGTTTACCATTAGTTTTGCAAAGTTTCAAAGATACTTGGTCGAAAAATGCATATATACGGCCATTCTAAACATTGGAAAAAGGGAATTTCAAAATCGTAGGAAAATTTTGAAAAAATTCATAAGCATTCAGAAAAATTCACACATTTAATACGTATAAGAAAAACTAGGGGTAACCGTTATGTTATTAAATGATTAATTGTTCAAACAGTTTGTTAATAACTTTTAAATTATATTAATGTTGATTATTATAGTTCATAGCATGCCAATTATTGCTGATTTTTTTTCAGATTTTTATTGAATCACGAAGTACAATAATTCTGATCAAATAAAATTTTCATCCGAAAAGTCTCGCGCATACATCCTTAAATACTGAATATCTCGATTACCAGACGGTGAAACCTTCTCAAATTTTTACACCTAATATAACTCTCAAGAAGATTCACGCAAAGTTTCAGAACGTTATCTTTAAAAAATTGAATCTGAAAATTTTCAGTTCTTTTTTCGTACTTGCAAGGTCACTGACATCAACAATATCTTACAAAAAAAAGAATGTTTTGCGTAACGTACACCTTTAGTGTACGCCGTATGTAAATGTGGAGATTTTGTGACCTCTTGGAATTTGGCCGGCTCACAGCAATTACCATGAAGGGAATGGGATAATCAAACGTGGGCATCGTTTCTACCCCCTATGTAATGTTGTTGTACGTAAGAGTAATGACGCCCGCCCTCCACTTTTTGGAGCATTACAAAGCGAAACCGTTTCGGCTCGAACACGAAATACCCCAGTTGAGAGACGAAGTGTTAATATCGATAGAGATATACATCAATATATATTTATGTCATTATTTGACGTAAACATGGTTTGCAGGCGGATGCTCATACCAGAGGCAGCGTCAATCGAACTTCTCGGATTAAGGAAGCAAGTGACGACGGCGGTAAACATAACACTACCGGAGAGACGACTACCGGTAGCGATAGTCACGATGAGGGACGTGATCACGACGTTTGTGACTGCGCTGACAACGACGTTAGTGACTGCGCTGACAACGATGTTGATGAACACGATGGTGATATCCCGGACGTGGAAAAAGTCGATGTCGGTGAAGACAGCAACGAAGATGACAACAAAGATAATGACGACGACAACGACAACGACGGCGACGACTCCGACGACAACAACGACGACGGCGGCGGCGGCGGTCGCGACGACCATGGTGATGACGATGGCGATGAAGATGATGATGGTGATGATGAAGACAACGCTGATGATGAACAGATAAGTGGGTTTTCTGTAGCGGAAGGACCGATTATAACGATGAGAGAGAACGTGAGGGAACATGAAATTCTCATTGGAGCTGTTGCAGTCGCGCATCGTTTCAACTTCAGTTGGGAAGCAACCGTGGCCGTGATGGAATTGTTAAAGGGATTCGCGAATAACGGTGCGCTACCCACTACGAAAAGTAGCTTGTCGAAAAAGTTGGGTCGGAACGAGAATTATTGCCAAAAACGTCACGTGTATTCCAAAAAGTGTAAAGACATTATCGGGATAGGAAAGAAACCTCAAAGACACTGTATGTGCACGGAATCAGGGCCGGAGAAACCATCGTCAACGGTAACGCATTTCATAACACTGAATCTGCGAATGCATTTGCAAAGAATGTTCGCAATACCGTATTTTCGGGAACTCCTTGAATACCGGTACAACCGACAAAAAATTGATCCAAACGGAATGGTATATCTGTTCGATGGTGGAGCGTATAAACGTTTACAGAGTCCTGGACAATTTCTAAGCTCAAGATTAAATTTTTCGCTAACAATAAACACCGATGAATGCCAAGTAGCTAAATCGTCAAAGGAAAGCGCGTGGCCGGTATTGTTATCTATCAACGAGCTTCCTCCTCATGCTCGGAAACGTTTCATTATTGTGGCCGGAATTTGGGTGGATAAGGAACATCCGGACTTCAATTTATTCATGCAACCGATCGTCGAAGAACTGCACGAATTATACAATACCGGTATTCAATGGAAGCCTGACGGAATCGAAACGGTTATAAGCAAATTCATAACGATTATATGTACAGTTGATACGCCCGCGCGAGCAAAAATTCTAAATTTTACGAGTTACAATGGCGAGTACGGCTGCAGTTTCTGTTACGCGCCAGGCGTAAGAATGGAAAATGGCTCCAGGAAATATCCCCTCGACGAAATCGTGAATCGAACGGATGCTGAAATTCGTGCAGATATGACGGAAGCCAGAAGATTGAAAACAAGAGTAAGGGGGGTAATTGGCAATTCCATGCTGAGATACCTGCCTGAATTCGATCTCCGAGAGGGAGTTGTTGTTGATTCAATGCATTGTGTCGACATTGGCGTTGCAAAAAAATTAACAGAACTGATTGTGTTCAGCAAAGTGACCGACGAATGGTATTCAACGAGTGGACGAGTACGGCGAGTAATTGACGAGCGATTGACGAACATTCGAACACCTAGCAGACTCGCCAGAAAGCCAAGACCAATTACATCGTGTAAATTGTGGATAGCCTCCGAATGGCGCAATTGGTTACTGTATTACAGCGTGCCTTGTTTAAGCGGTTACATCCCGACGAAATATTTGGATTTGTTTGGCATACTGTCGGAAGCAATGCACATAGTGAATGGCGACGCGATAACAGCTCAACAATTGCAACGAACTCGGGCATTAATTGATGAGTTTGAGATTAAATATGAGCAAGTATTTGGTCTTGATAACATGACGACGAACATGCACCTGCTGAGACACTTGATTGATACGGCCGAATGTTGAGGGCCATTGTGGGCGCACAACGCCTACATGTTTGAAAGTTTCAACCGCAAAATATTAGATTCGTTAAATAGCAGTACCGGTAGGCAGCTGCCAATAATGAACCGATATTTATTGGACGATTTAATGAACAGCGTACGAAGCGATCGGACTCTCGGCATACTTTTCAAAGATACGGTGAGAGATATTTTGAACACTGGTAAAAAAGTACCGGTACGTAACGAGGCAGAGTACGGACACCACAACGAATTCCAAGGTTTAGGAGCAAGTGAATCGCGATACCCACTTGTTTGGTAAAATAATGTATTTCGCGAGGTGAGACAAACAGCCAACGGTAAAATGACCGTATTTAAAAAATGCGTTGTAAAAGGAACAAGGTACAATAGCATAAACGGTGACAAAGGAAATACGCGCAGTTGCGACAAATTTGTATTTACCAATACCGGTAAATTCGCAGAAATATTAACAATTGTCAGCTTTACCGGAAACGAGGGAAATCAAGTATATGGAATGTTCGGCAAGTGGTTCGAAAATACTGGTCATATATCGGAAGCTAGACACATACGGTCATTACGCGTATCAACGAGAGGTTTCGTCAGAATACAAGACATACGACTACCCGTAATACTGCTGCGAATGAATGCTGAAATATACAGAATAGCAGTGTCGAATATTTGGGAAACCGATTAGAGCTTCGGAGATAAATGGACCATTTAACACTGTCAACCTACAATACGTGGGACAAAGCTCTAATCACATTTCAAAATAAACGTAAAGAATGGAGTCTTTTATGTAGGTATTGTACTCCCGTAGTATGGGGGCCACTATGGCGACCCCCACTCCTCATCCCCACTCCTACCCCCACTCCTACCCCCACTCCTCGGCAGCCGAGTTGGTGGGGATGGAGTGGGGATGGTCGTCCTTATCCCCCCTACCCACCACCCTCCTCGGTATCCGAGGTGGAGAGGATGGAGTGGGCATTCTCGCCACGCCCCGCGGGGTGTGGAGGGGGGAAGGCCGGAGTGGAGGGCTCGCCATAGTGGCCCCCTTTTTTTTGCTTTATTAAAATATGTTCACAAAGTATACATTTTTATAATATGTACATGATATCGCTGTTAATTAACCGTTTCAACTGATGGTTTATGAGATTATCCGTGACGCTTGTTCTGGCGCGTGCGGAGAGTTCGCCGGGAATATAGGATAGCGTGCGTTGAACGCGTTCTTGGATTTTCGTCTTCCGTTTACGAATCCGTCGTCATAAACGACGCGCTGTCATGCTGAATATTTCGGCTGCGATTACGCTGACAAGTGCATTTTTACACTTTGTCACGTCCTCGGTGGAGCGATGAAGCCATGCAATGTAGCCGTTTATGCGTTCCTCCAATAGCTGCAGCACGACGATGTCATATTTTATGAAGGTGAAGAACGGCGCCGCATGGTGTATAGCGTTTACTCCGTAGTCGTTATGGTTTTGGATAGTTACGGTGGGTCGGTTGAGATGTTCACCGTATTCTAAATTGTATCTATCGCAGGAAACCACGGTGTGGACCGTACGAGTGTTTCCCTCGCCGATGAGATACGCTGTGATCGTAGAGACACGTTCGCGAAAATCCAATCACTACGGAGTATTTAGCGTTGTCCAGCCGTTGCTGTCGCATGTGAAACGCACGACGGGGTGTAGTCGCTTAGCACCGATAACTTCAATACCCAACCGCACACTTTTTGTCAAGCAATTGTTGAGATTATGGGATATTTGTAGTAGCAGCGGGCACGGTTTATAGCAGCGATTATCGGAAGCCTCGCTTGCCATGGCTGCTCTCGGGAGACTGAATCACGCAAGCGAGATGTCGTTGTCTTTCGCAGGAACTTCAGACGCTGCACTATTCGGCGGCTGGCTTGAATACCAGACTGTTAAAATCGTCCCCGAAGAACTCCATGAGAAGATTATTCTCGCGCGCAGCCGTTACCATCTGCTGGAACAGCGTTTCGTTTTCCAGAACTTTGGTGAATCTGGATGGTAGAAAGCACGTGAACTCCCTGTCCACTTCAATAATGATTCGGGGCCCGAAGCGTGTTTGTACTGCCCGTACGTCAGAAATATTGTAGTCGGTGTTTAGCGAAAGCTCCGACAGTTTTTTCGTAGGCAGGAAGTCCGATAACTTTCCGATCTTGTTGATTTGGGAGAAGTCCATCGCTGATATTGAGCTTTTGAATTTCACGAGTTAAAATTTGTAACGCTCTTCTTCTCTGCATGAGTGTTTGAAGAGCAGCTAAGTTTTGCAAGAATGCTTCAACGCGTACTTTTAACTCGCACCGCTTCCTCTGCATATGCTTCTGCTGTTGCCACCCGAGAACGACGGGTCCCTGATAGCTCTGCTACACCCCCCACCGCGTTTCGCCAAGAGTCGCGCAAAACAAAATGGCTGATGTCGAAGAGCACCAGGCGGAGCTTCTAGCAAAATTGCTGACGATATCGTTGCTATGCGCCGCTGAATAAAGTTCGAGACACAGAGAAATATTTCAAGTGTCATCATTTTATTGAGCGGTTAGCGATTACAGGAGCAGCAGCCCTGTACACAATGTAAACTTTTATAATTGAAGGAATTGCTGCCTCCTGTGGGCAGACCCTTATTGAACATTTTACGCGTAGCTTTATTCTGCTTACGGGTAAATGTCTTGTAGTAATCGTCAACGGTTTTATCGTTGCGTAATGGATCATTTGAAAATACGCTTCTAAACTTATGCATACGGAAGCCAGTACACATATAATGAAGAAACATAATGCAATACTGTCCGCAGCACTGCGTATCCGCAGGTTTAAGCTGATCAGTGCTGTATCGGAAGAGTTTACAGTTTCCTCGGAGTCGTCGGAGATGCTGCGGGATGATTGGTGGTAGTCCGTAGCTGTCAAAGTACCATCCACGTCCGTCACGATCGACGTACATGGCGATCCAGTGGGTACCGGGCTGTTTTTTTTTTTTTTTTTTTTTTAGGAGGGGGTAAAAATGCAAATTACGCACCGTAAGTCGGCCCCGTGGGCTGTCTCGTGTGTCGGACTCCCACACATGCCGGTGGCGTCGGAATGGAGATATACCGACTAAAACATCCCCCTCCACTGTCCGCCCCGCGAGGTGGCAACACGTTAGTATAACCTCACCCCCGCGGGTCCTGTCCATCGTCCGTCTCGTTTCGTTTACCCGTCGCTACGTCTCTACCGTTTACATGTCATGTCTCCCTCATTCATCCTCCAGGCATCCATCATCTTTCTTACGCCTCAGCACTGCCTCGACGAAGGTGGCGATGTCTGTCCAGTGATCTTCGTCTCGTAGCATCAGCTCGATTATGTTATCGGGCGTGATGTGTCCAGTCCTCCGTTCCAATTGTTGTCTTCGGGTCGTCCATCTGTCACACGCAAAGAACGTGTGTTCCGCATCGTCTCGGGTGTGTCCGCAGTACTTACAGTCCGGCGCACGTACTCGTTTCATGTTGTGCAGATAATTTCGGAAATATCCGTGTCCCGTGAGGAGCTGGGTCAGGTAAAAATTTACCTCCCCCCAACCCCGTTCGGTCAACGGTCTTAGGTCCGTTATTAGCCGTCTTTTCCATCGTCCGGTTGTCTCGGTCATCCAGCGTGCGTGCCAGTCCGTCAGGGTTTTTTCTCTTCCATGCCTTGCCGCGTCAGCCCTTTCAGTCCTTTCGTCGCGTTCGTATATTCGTTTTCGTTCTGTGGCTAATAGGTCTATAGGGATCACGCCCGCCACCACCAGGATCGCCTCTGCCGAGACGGTCCTGTAGGCACACGCTATCCTTAGTGCCCCCTGTCTTTGTACGTACGTCATCGTCTTCCTGTATTTTTTAATGGCCAGCGCGTCCGCCCAGACCTCTGCGCCATACAGGATGATCGAGTGGGCCGTCGTCATCAGTAGTCTCCGTATAGACGGTCTCGGTCCGTGCGTATTTGCCATCAGGCGGCTGAGCGAAGTCACCTTCGCCGCCGCCTTCTCGGCCGTTCGTTTTATATGGGGCCAGAAGGTCAGCTTCGTGTCCAGAGTCACCCCAAGGTACTTAGCTTCTCCTCTGGTACCCATACATTCCGTTCCGACTGTCATCGGAATGATTGTCGGTATTCGTCGTCGCGGAAGCATGAGAAGCTCCGTCTTGTCCAGTGCAAGAGACAGTCCGTGCTCCGTCATCCACCTGTCAACGCGTCTCATGACTTGGTTCAGTGTCAGCTGAGCCAGGTCCGCACTGCGCTCCATGATCACCGCGGCCACGTCGTCAGCGTAAGCGACGAGCGATGCGTTGCGCGGCATCTCCAGCCTCAGCAGGCTGTCATACGTCACGTTCCATAGGTCCGGTCCGAGAATTGATCCTTGCGCGACACCCGCGGTGATACTTCTGGTCACCTGTCCATCTGTCGTCTCGTACGTGATGCGTCTGTCGTTGAGATAGTCCTTCAGTACCCGTAGTAGATAAGGAGGAATCCGGAGAGTGCCTTCCAGCGCCCCCAAGATATCCCCCCATCTAGCCGAGTTGAAGGCATTGTTCACGTCTAGAGTCACCAGTATCACTAGGGGCCTTGCCGCGTGACAGGCCTCGTCCGTCCTCCTGACGGTCTCGATGACCTTGCGGATTGCCCCTATAGTTGATCGTCCCTTGCGAAAGCCGTGCTGGTTCTCGGACAAGCCCCCGGCCGCTCTTATCGCGTCTGTCAGTCGCGGTCTCAGTAGAAGTTCGAAAACTTTACCCGTCGTGTCCAGTAGACTCAGAGGTCTATAGGAAGACGGCATATGCGGCTCTCCTTTTCTTTTACTAAGGAGGACCAGTCTAGCCGTCTTCCAGCGCGCGCTGAATGTCCCTGTCCTAAGACATTCGTTGTACATGCCGAGGAGTATCCCAGGCCTCAGGCGTGCCATCAGCCGGAGGGCCTCCCCGGGTATGCCATCCGGTCCAGGTGCTTTCCCCGCCTTCAGAGTGGTCGTAGCTTTAGTAAGCTCTTCCTCAGTGAAGACCGGGGCGTCTCGTCTGTCGTCCGTGTTCCAGGGCTCCTCCCACGTCGGGTGAGTTGGGAAGAGCCCATTAACTATCTGTCCCATGGTCGTCGCGTCTTGGAGTTCCGGCGGACTTCGGGCCCCTAGCTTCTGCGTCACAATCTTGTAACCCAGACCCCAGGGGTCCTGGTCCACCTCCTCGCATAGCTGTCTCCAGCAGCGCTTCTTACTGTCTTTTATCGCGTTTGTCAGCGTTTTCCGTGCCGTTTTGTACTCCGTCGTAAGAGCAGCCGCGTTCGGCCGGTCCCTTTCCCGAGCCCGGTACATTCGCCTCTTCGCCCGGATGCAGAGCCTCCGCAGTTCGGCGATATCTTCTGTCCACCAGTACGTTGCTCGTCTGTCGTGTCGGATGCTCTTGCGCGGCATTGACGCTTTGCAGAGCCGTTTCGTCAGTTTTAAGGTCTCGTCCACAAGTCGTTCGGTCCTTGTACGTCCCGTCATTTCGTCCGGGACAATCTCCGAGGGTGCGACTGCTTCCAGCAGCGCCCTCGAGAACCTGTCGATGTCCAGTTTCCGTGTGTTCCACCGCGGTGTCTGCGCCGACCTGTTGCGTTGCGTCGTTGTGGGTCCCGCCACCTCAAAGACGATGTATTGATGATCGCTGGCTGTATAGTCGTCGATCACCGCCCATCGCCTCATCAGCGGCACGATACTGTCCGAGATCAGCGTCATGTCCGGTATCGAGGAGCCCACCCCCGGTCTGATGTACGTCGGTACGTGTCCCGTGTTCGCTACAGTCAGGTTGAGTCTTGCTGCCATTTCCAGCAGCAGGTGTCCACGTCTGTCCGTCCTGGTCATTCCCCACTCGATCGCTCTCGCATTGAGGTCACCCGCGACTATTAAGTCACCCGGCAGCTCCCTCAATGCGTCCTCCAGTCTGCCCGTCTTGTCCTCGAACTCTCTGGCGGAGCAGTTTGGGGTCAGGTAGACGCTTACGTAAATCAGGCCGCCCACCCTCACCCAGACATAATCGTCCCCCGCTCCGCTATCGAGCACGTCGGGGTCGTCAGATCCCTGTATTGTTCGCTCAGTATCAGTACGTCAGCGTTGTGTTCAGTCGCGATTTGGGGAAGCAGGAGGTGTGCTTCCTCGCATCTGTGCATGTTTCCTTGTAGAATCGTCACGTTTTCGTCTTCTTCCTGCACTCCTCCAGCGCAGCCCTAAAGACCGCACACGCCCCGGAACCCGGGAGGTGCGCGGTACTCTCGTGCCCCGCCTCGTCGCACAGGAAGCACGTCGGTGTGTCTTTGCAGTCCTTGCCGACGTGGTTCGTCCTGCCACATTTGTAGCAGCACTGTGCTCTGTCCTTGCCGTTGCAGTTCGTCCTAGTGTGCCCGTACCCAAGGCACCTATAGCACCTTGGCACAGTCGTCCTAGGCCTGACACGGCAGTTCATCCATCCGATTTTCAGACGACCTTTCTTGAGAAGGGCGTTTGCGGCGCCCTCCTCAAGGTCACAGACAGCCATACACTGTCCATGTCTGTTTGGGCCCAAGATATGAACCTTCGGGTCCCTCGTATCGTTGGTCTCTCGTCGAAGTGCCTCCGCTACTTCCTCTTTGCCCGTCACACAGTCCAGGTCCAGTATGTCCAGTTGTACGCTGGAAGTCATGTCCCGTATTTGTGCGTCTCCTCCCAGGGCTTGCCGAAGCTTGTCCTGGAAGTTTTGTCGGTCTCCCGCCCCGCTTTTGACACGGAGCAGGACACTTCCGTCCTTCGTCCTTCGGTAGCCGTTGACCTGCACCTTTTCGGTCGCAGGATCAACGGCTTTCATACGTCGCAGTGTGTCCGCGTATGTCTTGCCACTGGTGGGCTTAATGAGGACCACCCCAGCCTCGGGTCTCCGGGCTGGGCGGGCGTCACCCCCCTTGTTCGTGGCCGGCGTCACTGTCGCTTCTGTAGCCGTTTTCGTCTTCTGTCCGTCCTGTGCGTCTGTCGTCTTCCTCTTCTTCTTTGCGAGCACCGTTTTCCACGGGGTAAGCTCCGTTCCCTCCGTCGGTCTTTTGGCCGGCGTGAGATCCGGGCTTGAGCCCGTGGTCTCGCGTTTGCGTTTCGTCTGTGGCGTCTGTTGTTTGTCGATGTCACCCTCTCCGCTGGCAGTCCCGAGCACATGCATCCTGTCGCACTCGTGCCATGCCTCGTCCGCAACTTCCCTAATCCGGGCCATGTTGGTTGTGATCACGGTGCTGATGTTCCTCTGCACGCGTGTCTTTTCCTCCATTTTGACCAGACATTCCCGGATCAGTTGTAGCTGAGTCCGGATCCTGGCCTCGGCCGTCTCCGCTACGGACGAAGCCGGTGCAGTCTTCTGTCCCGTTCGTCCGTCCGTAGTGTCACTTGTCCTTGTCGGGGTTGGGGGCCCCATTTGTTTTGATGCGTTTAAACGTTTTCTTTTTTGTTGTGTACTCATGTTTTTAGTTCCTCCCTTTCTCCCTTTTGTTTGTGTACGTGAGAGTGTTTTGGGGTAAGGACACCGCAGACCGCCCTCGCCGCCATATCCCCGCCGCAGGCCGCCCCAGAGGGGGCAGTAGTGGCCTCATCGAGGCCCCCCCCGCTACTGCTGCAGGGCCCGTTCCGGGCGCCACCCGGCACTACAACAGTATGGGGATTATACACTGGCTGATGGGGCAGCCAGGTCCATTCCGCTAAGAGGACCCGGGCCCCTGTACTATCCAGCGGCCCAGGAGCATCGTGCCTGGTTTATACTCGCCGTACCCTCCGACCGCCCGCACTGGGGCGGCCTGCCGCGGAGGACGGCGGGGGTCCGAGTGCCGTCCCCCGGCGTTAAATGTGCGTGCTAGTGAGTGTCCGCCTTTGTGACGTGTACCGGTTCATTTACTCGCATTCATTCGATAGCCGTACAGAAGGTGCTCAGGACTTGAGCCCTCCGACATTCATCCGCACACTCACTCACATTCGCTTTTCGGGGAAGCCCGTTTATAGGGACCCCGGACGTTCGCTTTTCGGTGGACTCCGTTTATAGGGGACCCCGAGCATTCGCTTTCTCAGGATGGCCCGTTTATAGGGTCACCTGATCATTCGCATCACCGGTATATCCCTCGGACGTGTTTGTGTAGATGTTTGTGCTTGTATGTTCGTGCGTGTTCTCGACATGCTGGGTGGTTAGCCCTGCACACCGGTGGCTACTGCGAGAGCGCTGAACGCACTCCCGGGCGGTGGGCTCGCCAATATCCCTACGCCGAAGGGTACCGGGCTGTTTATATCCATCAGTATTCGCGACAATAGCCGTTGGTTTTGTCCAAACTTTTGGTATGCGATCTGCGAGGTATACACCAACAGCGTGCTTTTTTATGTCACGTAGAGAGTCGAGGATTTGAAGGCTGTTCATAGCAGGACTCGCCGCAGGGCAAGCCAACCGATAACGCTGTTGTTGTCCTATATTCCCATAGCGACTCGCGGAGTTCACTCTGACAGAGCCGCGTTTTAATCCTCATCACATTATCCAGGGCCCCCGGAAGATGCTGAAATGAGATATTATCCTCACCCTCCTCCAAATTTATAATATAGTAGCCGGTGAGTTGCGCTGAATCGGATGATTTAGCGATACCTCGTACAAATATCCGCGTGGAATCGGTAGCGATTGCCCTCAAAACTCTCTCAATACAGCGTAATGGTGTATGACCCTCGAACCATTTTATACCGTGATGCTCCCGCGTTGCCCGCTCGTTCGTTCCTTTCACATCCGCCGGTAATTGTCTGTATGTGTGAGGTGGAGCGACGATCCAATGATCGTGCCACGATGAATCGATTGATGCAACAGCCACTTCTTTCGGTATAGAGTTGCAGTGCTTATCCGTTAAGCCTTGTATGTCTATCGCAATACTCATGATGGTTCGGATGTGAGAGCTCTGCTCGAACTGGAGAGCTCAACCGCTCTACCACGTTATCATATTCCGCATACACGACATAATTTACCGTTGAAATTATTGCCTCGCCGAAGCATACTTCGAGCCTCACGCTACCGTGTTTCACCAAATTCCAATGACTGTTACTGTTCGCCGAAAGATCGGACGTTAGATCAAACGCAAAAAGACAATAGCCCCAGGGATACGCTGTGCGAGTAATTTAATTACCCTGATTGAGAAAGTGAATGCCAGTCCCTGAGATTAATGTATGATACGCATCCACATATAGATGCGTGTTGTCAAAGTTAGGTTGGAGTGCTTTCGATGGTATTTGCACACCGTCAGCATATAACGCAAGATAATTAATTTTATAATTCTGAAAGTAAAACGGATTCAACGCGCGGTTACCGTTGAATGCTTTATTATCGACAAATCCTATAATTATGCGCTTCGGTAGTTGGCCCAGTATAACATTGTCCAGAGTATCGCCATGCACTCATGCATGCATCGATATAGACTTAACCTCGACACGTGTTAAAGGATATTCTGCTGTAGATTTTGATAATGCTCGCGCGTGAGCTAAAAGTATATCAGGGGCAATTTCAACGCGGCGTACGAGAAGCGATGCCTCGGTAATATGCATGCTGAAATCTTTCGAGGAAGTCATAAGATAGAATGCGTCGCTGGTACGTACAAGACGTAATCGCATCTCCACGCCGTTTATAAGAAATCGCTTCTGATTGAAAATATCGCAATGGAGGTGGCCGAGAAGATCGATCTCATTGCGGTCATTGAGGACCATTCGACGATTAGCAAGGCCTACATTAGCTTCTGCTACATCGTCCATTTTACCGGCCGTATCACTGTACCACAGACAACTTGAAAGATGAGAGCTTTTCGCACCTTGCCCATAATTCAATAAGTTTTCAATGTATGCCCTGTATACATAAGCATTATTGGGCGGAGATACGAGCTTCTGATTGAGAAATACATCGACTTGATTGAACAGCGAATCAAGTAAATTATTGACGGGACCCACTCTAATGGTAGGGTCGAGTTTCACTGCACTCGAGCGTATTTGGACACGTATGCTTAGCATGGTATGAGCAAGATCGATGTATTCGTCACCTTGGCCAGGTACCACAAATTCTATTGGTGAATCATCCGTCAGAGATGAGATCGGTTTATAGTGCACCCATTGCGTTCCCTCGATGGTTGTTTGAGTCGGTGGTAGCGAGAATTGTTTCAACTCAGACTTCAAACACTCACACGAATGGGCATGCAAGAACGACATTTTCACGAGAAGAGATCTGATACGGTCCTAGCTCGCGACTTCTTCTGCTTCTTCTTCTTCTTCGGCGTTCTCTTTCTAGCTGTTCTCTTCTTTTTTTTAACACAATTTGCACGTTTTTTCTTCAACGCGGCGGTTTTCTTTTTTAGGCCGATGCTCCGCGCGCTGTAGCTACTGAGCGAATGTGCACGCTTGTGATTTTTCGAGGCCTTATATCCTAAGCCCTGCATAAGACTATTGAGTTTTTCCTCAGCTTTTCGCTTCAAACTCACACCCGATTCGCGCAAACGCGATTTGAAGGCTTCCCTAGGTTGGATTCCTGCATCCATTATATCGCTCGCCACATTAAGGCCTGACCGTATAGCCTCTTTACCGACAGCTCGTGCTCCCTATTTTAAGAGAGGTAAAATTCGACGGAAAAGGCCGCCAAGGAAACTGCCAATACCGTGACCCCGCTGGTTCGGCGACCCTATGTATACTTGGCTAATTCCCCCGTACCCTGTTATACCTCCACCCACCTGTGCGTCAAAGTACGCATCGTAGTAATTCATGTTGCTCTCTCTCTCTCTCTCTCTCTCTCTCTCTCTCTCTCCCTCTCTCTCTCTCTCACTCTCTCTTTTTCTCTACCACAACTAAGCTAGGCGTTTGAACTGGAGTGTCACGGTTAGCGTTCCACCCTCGAATGGCATCCAATGCCCAAATTCATCTCTTATATCGATATCTACCGTTTGAAAGCTGGTACGTAGAAGAGGTATGTACCGCGGTGGCGAAAAACTTTGGATTTTCACAGAACCGTAGTTATAATTATTATCAATGTCAAAGGGAACAACACGTAATAATGGTGCGTGTACATCACCGGTCATGTAGGACTCGCAAATATCCGTATAAACAAACAACATATTGGGTATACTGTTCATGAGGCTAGACGGCTGCGGCGCAATATACTGATTCGTTACTACAAGACCCGCGCTGTAAGTGAAGCCTAACATTTTGTTAATTATGGAGGCCTAAAATTGACTGAGTGAAGCCTAAAATTATTGAGTGAGTGAAGCCTAAAATTATTTTGTTAATTATGTTAATTATGTTAATTATGAACATAAATAACGTTCTTCAAAACAACGTTCTAAATATTGGCAAAAATTTGAAATATCAACCACATCGAGGTTAGTCGTTTCTTACACTTCATCGTTTTATTGTTCCATAATTGAATATACCGCTATATCACACACCATACATTTCAAACACTAACACACCAAAAACAATAAATAACACAATAAATAATTTAATCAACTACATTATTCACATTATATGAACTTAATTATAACAAAAACTGAATTTACAGAATTATCATACCAAATGACTAAAACTTATAGGACCTATGACTTATATAATTGAATCATGAACATAAACACTCATATTTACAACCTCTTTCAAACATTATTGTATAATAAAATGTGTATCATATTATATACAGAAAAATAAAATTTCTGAAGAGGACCCTAATCAGAGGGCCGAAACGTAAACATCCCGTATTTCCATTACCGACTTTGGAATCACCTTGACTGGCCGGATCGAAGCCGAATCCTCGAAGACTATCTTTTCATCCACACGGCCGCACACATCTCTAATTCATTTAAACTGATTGGCTATAAACGGACATAATGACCTTCTTCAACGAGATTCTACAACTCTTCGGATATTTCACCTTAGCAGCGTTCAAGAATTGGAAACGTGACTCTGCCACGAAGACTCGCCTTAAACAACAACTTCGGTTTTTACTGAAATGTAGACAAGAAGGTTAGATACCTAAACACATTTTCTCAAAACACATAAACATTCTAATTTCCGGCAACAAAGGTAAAACAAAACTAGATAGAATATCACACAAATTCCACAAGTCGCTATTAAATATAGAAATCGATTATCTCAATTTTCGAATAAAAATACTAAATTAAAAAATCGATAAATATGAAGAAACAATAAACAAAACTCAAAACAATATTAAAGAAAGATTTTTCACTTTAGAACGAATAAAATTAAACAAATTGGCAAAACTTTCATATGAAAAACACCAAAGGAAACTTCAAAATCTTAGATTTCAACCTACCAAGAACATACACCAGCACATTTTCAACCATGAGGAATTTTTAAAAACAATATCATCACAAACACATATGGACCACAACAACACACATTGCCCAAATTATCAAAACACAAATCTAACACCACAAAATCACAATATCTTGTACTCAACTCTTAATAATAGACAACAAGACACAAACAACAATCTTCCCACCGATCCTCTGCACAACATAAATTCAACAATCACATTAAACAATACCAAAGATTGGCTCATAAATCTCTCCAATATTGACATTCCGCTACACATTTCCACTTTCTTGTCTCTGGGTGAAAAATTCTGTTTCTCTTACCTCAAACCCTCAAATATAAAACCTCCCATCCATAAATCAATCTCCGAACTTGAAGCTAAACTAGAATCCTTACTTGAGAACCAGATTCAATAAGATCCTAAACAAGTTAAATATTCCAACATCATTTCCCAACACAAACCAAATCATAAAACACACATCCCTATTCTTCAAAAACAACCCTCAACTTTTGGTAACACGAGCTGACAAAGGAAACTCAACTGTTATTCTTAAAGAATCAGACTACATTACAAAAACTCTTGACTTACTTGCGGACTCCACAATTTACAAAGCAAGAAATAAAAATCCCATCAATACACTACAAAAACGCATCAACAATATTCTCTCAAGATGGAAGACCCTAAAAATCATCGATGAAACGAAGTACACGGAGAGAATTAAAAAGTAATTTTTGTCGTGAATTTCACGGTAAAAATTACCGTGATATATTTCAATGTGGTGACAAGTGAGAAAAACATAATAATTCGGATGCGACAAGTTTTTTTTAACTCACGTTACAGAAAATTTCAAATACGTAGCAAAAATTTTACTATACAAGAAGGGTAGAAATTGGAGACAGTAAAATTTAGCATGTTTATTCGAAAATTTACCTACTGTCGGTTAAAAATTACCAACCGCACCGTACGCCGCATTTTTACGATACTGCACAGTAAAATTTACCTGCGTCAACCTCAGAAGAAAAATTTCCTAAAAGGCTGGTAAAATTTATATATATCTTCCCCTCATTGTGACCGTTTATTTCCTCTACTGTTTTTGTTTACCTTTTTTCTCTCTCGAACTTTCTCGCTTCCCCCCGCGGCCCAGCCGACTTCCCCCGCTGTGTCTTATTTAGCCGTGAAATGCCGAAGAAAAACATTTCACGACGAAATGTACGCAACTGGGTTTCGAACCCAGGACTCCCGGTTTGAAGGCGAGCACGCTAACCACTAGACCATCGCTCCGATTTCTTGGTAAAATGTATTTTTTCTTCAAAGACCGGTGCTATAATAATCATAATAATAACCGAAATAATAATAACCGCAGTAATAATAATAAATATTATTTATTATTGGAAAATTGGTAGAAATTAACGCTGTTGGTTTTGTGTTGGGAAATTTTTTTTCTTTCATATAAATTGGTATACTCAACAAACGGATAAGGAGAGAAATTTAATTATTAGAATTTATTTTTCATTTAATACTACCATTTTTTTACGATACTTTTCGTACTATCGTAGGCTCGAGTGATGTGACTAATTTGCGCACATATTATTTTGTCAACATTTGAAATCGTAAAATCGTATTCACTCTTAAAAATTTCATAAGCAGTTGATGTACGCAGTTTAGACGAAATTTTTTTGGGAACTCCCATCGCGCCATATAAGGAATAGATAGACCACTGAAACGAGACCGCGCACTACTTAGTATAAAGCGGAATTTTTACCATGCAGTGCCTCAAAATTACCGTACCGTACCGCGCGATAATTTTAACCAAGCGCGCACGATAATTTTTACCGAGAGCACAATACATTTTCCTAAAACACTCATTAAATTGTATAATTAATCTTAAAATAACTGTTATAAAGACGATACTTTTTTATAGAGATTTTTAAAAGGCATGAACTAATAAAATGCACAGAAAAATTTCGCTGATATTATATATTTTTTTAATTTAAGTTTTGCGTATTTTGTTATGTAACGTCGCGAGAAAAAGCACTATCTATTTCTTTTTCCTCTCCTATTTTATTCAACTCCGGCGAAAACGCGGGCTTACCCGATGCCACATAGAAATCGTGGAAAACTACGAAAACCAATACACACGATAACGGTATTCTCATTTTTCGACGGGTCCTTATATTTTCTTTAGAATTAGGCGTACCACAGCCGAAACGAAATATATCGATAAGAAGCGAGCGTCGCGCATAATTTCCCACGCGAGAGCACGGTCGGTCTTGACCATATCTATACGCAACCGTCAAACGCAGTTGATGATAAAATCCTTACCCATAAGAACGTACAACACACGAAGACACACGAAAATATCGAAATCCTTACTCCACAAAAATATACATTCTCCAAAAGAAAATCCTTCATGCCGAAAAGTTGACCTGGCAATAAAACTACGTTAGTATTTCCCATGCGCTCTCACACCTGGGTCAACAAAGCCTATCTTGAGGCAAGCGCGGCAATGCGACCAAGGCCCTTTTTCCTCCCTATATTTTTCCAACGCTCCAGATAACGAGACGCGGACTAGTTTCCGAGAATCGAGATGGAGATCACACACATCATAGCCTACACCCAATCATAGTCCTCAAAAATATGTCCCCTTCCAACTCGACCAATCATATGCACTTGTAAATTTCCTACATCCTTCCCACCAATCAAAAAATTAACGCATGACAAAAATGCACTTTTCGAGAAACTTCTTCTCCCACCATCCCAGCATCCAAAATATCTTACAAGCTAGGATACAACAATCTTGAAGTCAGAGTTCCATCACCACTCGTTCAGAGCTAGTCTCCCAACAACTTTCATCGGAATAAGTAGAACATCTCCTGACAGCAAACGCGAAACTTGAACTTCGAAATTGTTCCTCATAAAAACGCAAAACTTGAACTTCGCAATTGTTCCTCATAAAAACGCGAACTGTAAGAAATCATTTAACTGTCTACGTTGAATGTGTACGTGTGAAACTCGCGTGTGTGAAAATTTGTATCAACGTGTAATCTCAACATTGTCACGGAGCGTGCGCAACCGAGGGGTCCGACCTGTCTGCGGAGGCCCGAACCCAACCGCTGTAAACCGATTATCGTATCCACGACGCACCATAAATGTAAGCGAACCTCTATGTATTTTCTTGTTGACGGAATTAACTAAATTGGTTAATTTTAATAAATCCCAAATTGTTAATTATTTGCATAGATCAATTCATTTCTTAATCGAGTCACTGCGTCCCTCCCATCTTTGCATGCACCTTTCCCTTTTTCACCCTCATCCCGAGCTATTGCGCTAGGCGTAGGCTAAAAAGAGGGAACCGCGATAAAACATATGCCCACGTCCCCTCAGGACGTGACATATAATTTTTGGGGGCTCGTCCGGGATTGTAAAAAGGGTATGTGCTGTTGCAAATTGCCTTAATGGATAAGGAATCCACATGCGAGTCGCTCGATTTAAACATTACTGAGGATTTACCGCATTCAGAAACAGACGAACCAGGTCAATCCCGTAGTACAGGGTACGCATTGAGAGGATCAAACGCTAATTTATTATCTGGCCTCGAAGCTCCTAAAAGATCCATCAAAAAATTAGCATTACCAACTAAGGGAAATCCAGATAATTCAAACAATATGGCTCTAGGAACGAATCAATTAATATCTTTGAAGGAAGCTGTTAGCGTTGTTCCGGAATTTGACGGGAAAAATATCCCCTTCTCAGAATTTATGACCGGTTGTGAAGATGCCAAAGATATGCTTCCAGCCGAATCAGAGAAGTATTTAGTAAAATTATTGAGGAACAAATTGAAAGATCTAGCCAGAGAAAGCATACATGGAATTAAATTCGAGACAGTAAAAGACCTCGTAGATTTTCTAAAAAAATTATACGCGCCAAACAAATCCGAGATTCAGCTGTTGGGAGAACTCAGCAATATCTACCAGGCAAGCGGCGATAGCGTTATGGAATTCGCGACGAAAATAAGGAAAAAAGCAAGAGAAATATTAGAAGCAAGAAAATTAGCCAATAATGGGGAAGAGGACCAACTATTTAGGAGAATAATGGATGAATATTTTCTCACAAGTTTTAAACGCGGATTAAAAGAGGAGATCGAACACCGACTCCCACCGTGCGTAGACATGCCCACCGCCATCGATCACGCGGTTAGAATCGAACGCGATCTCAAGGCTCGAAGGGAATTGGAATCGCGTTCCACCAAATCTGAAAGAGCTATTCCGACTAGAGCTGTGAGGATATGCAACATTTGCAAAAAGGACAATCACCCGTCCGAAGCTTGTCGATTTGCAACGGTAATTTGCCAAATTTGTAAAATCCAGGGCCACAGCGCCAATGAATGTCGAAAATCTGCTAATGATCAGGGGTCTGTCACGTGCCAAATTTGTAAAAAAATAGGACATACCGCGGACAAATGTTTTCGCAATCAAAAATCCTACACAATTACGTGCCAATTGTGTAAAAACCCAGGGCACACAGCCAGCGAGTGTACATCGCGTAAGGAGCCACACAATTTCTCCAATGATCGTTCTCGCCCCTCATCTGTTCCCCAGTGCCAATACTGTCACAATCATGGGCACACTGCGGACAAATGTTTTAAAATTCCGAAAAATTCGCCGCAAAACAATATACCTACCTGCCGATACTGCAAAAAGATAGGTCACACATTAGAAAATTGCCGCACACTTGAATATAATAAGTCGCAAAACCTGTCGGGAAACGGGAGGAATACCCTTCGGACGGGCGCGCCGAGCGGTACCCCGATCCCCACGCGTCCAGCAAATTTGGCCACGCAAGAGGCTCAAGCCGACGATATCCGACCTACACAGTAAACGCAGAAAACTTCGATAAGCTACCCTCGGTGTGTATCGGAGCACTACCGGAAAAGGGTCGCACGATAATGCTATTAGACACTGGAGCCATTCCCAATCTCATAAAGAAAGAATATACAAGGAATATGGTCGGTATCGATGAGTCAGAGATTATAAAATTAAAAGGTATATCAGAGCTACCAGTGTACGCGTTAGGGAGCGTAATAATTCAAGTATTCGGGTTTAATGCCCTATTTCATATAATTCCAGATTCGATACCGCTCCCCTATCCTGGATTATTAGGGTCGAATTTCATTTTTGAAACTAAAGCAAAAATTAATTATGAAACAGAACGTTTTGAATTCGGAACAAGATCTCGGCCATTTGAAAAATCAGGCGAACCTGACGAGTTGATAGAAATCCCCGCGCGTTCGGAAACTTCCTTTCACGTAAAAGTGGAGGATAGCACGATAAAGGAGGGTTATCTTTCGCCTTTAAAAATCCGCAATGGTGTATATGCCGGCGACTGTCTGGTAACAAACTGCAAGAATTCGACACGATCGGAGACTTAGCAGAAAATAAAACAAATCAAGATTGCATGACAATTTTTAACTCCAGTTCGATCCCTCGTAACTCTTCTATTTCAAGCGACGATTGCAAGACAATCGCGTATATCCAGGGTCCAAAGGAGGCCAATTTTAAAAAATCGACGAAAAATGTCGAATTAAAAACCTGGCATCGCCCCAAAGAGAGCGATGATCAAGGAAAATTTAGAAAAAATTACGGTAGCGAGGAAAGAACTGGAACTGAGATCAATCAATCAAATAAAAATAATAATAAAATATCGGGCCAAGAATCAAAATCGAATAAAATTGGAAAATCAAGAGTAAAAATAAAAGAAAAGCCAATGAACGAAGAAAATTCAAAATTGAAAATGAATAAAAATTCAAATCTGAGGGAAATTCAAACGGTAAATTGTGTTTCCATGTCTGACCCAAGATCGCGTAACATAAAAACTCTGTCGGAGCGCACGGAGACAATAAGAGGGCTCCTGCGACTCGATCATCTAGCCAAACATGAGCTAGATCATGTAGAAAAAATTATCGAAAAATACCCAGATAGGTTTCACATAAAAGGCGAACCTCTGGAGTCTACATCTGTGCTGCGACATAAGATCCCCACGGTCGATGACCTCCCGATCAATACAAAACAATACAGGTTTCCTCAGGCTCTTAAGGGCGAAGTCCAGCGTCAGGTAGACGAGCTACTGGACTCGAGGATTATCAACCATTCTCAATCCCCAAACAACAGTCCTGTTTGGATCGTACCAAAGAAACCCGACTCCAATGGCAATAAGCATTGGAGAATGGTAATTGATTTTCGGGCCCTTAACGAAAAGACAATCGGTGATTCTTATCCGTTGCCTAACATCACAGACATTCTGGATCAATTAGGCAACGCGAATTATTTCTCCGTATTCGATCTAGCGTCCGGATTCCATCAGATAGAAATGAATCCCGAAGATAAGCCGAAAACTGCTTTCTCTACTCCATATGGGCACTATGAATTTTCGAGAATGCCTTTTGGGCTGAAAAATGCCCCGGCGACTTTCCAGCGCTTGATGGACGTCGTGTTGAGTGGACTCCAAGGAGTGTCCCTCTTCGTTTATCTCGACGACATCGTCGTTTACGCCAAGGATTTAGAGGAGCACGGCACGAAAATCGAGGATCTGATGGAAAGGTTGCGTAAAGCCAATCTACAGTTGCAACCGGATAAATGTGAATTTCTCAGGCCAGAAGTTAATTACCTAGGGCATATAATCGGGAAGGACGGTTTAAGACCGGATCCCAATAAATTGTCAGCGGTAAGGGAATTCCCAGTTCCCAAAACTGTTAAAAATATTCGGCAATTTTTAGGCCTAACAGGTTACTACCGTAGGTTTATTAAGGATTTCTCGAAGATCGCAAATCCATTAACACGACTCTTGGAAGATAAGGTCGAGTTCGAATGGACGGAGGAAACACAAAAAGCCTTCGAAGTACTCAAAAATAAACTCTGTGAAGCTCCCATCGTGCAGTATCCAGACTTTGAAAAACCGTTCATAATAACAACGGATGCTTCCGGCTACGCCTTAGGCGGAGTATTATCACAAGGTGAAATCGGGAAAGATAAACCGATCGCTTATACATCGTGCGTATTACGCGGGGCAGCCCTTCGGTACGACACGTATGAAAAAGAGGCAATGGCAATTATTCATAGCGTCAAAGCTTTCAGGCCGTATATTTACGGTAGGAAATTCACGCTTGTGACCGATCATAAACCCCTGGTCTGGTTTAAAACAGCCAAAGACGCGAACGCACGCGTCCTGAAATGGCGACTTAAACTTTCGGAATACGAATACGACGTCGTGTACAAGCCAGGGAAATTAAATTCAAACGCCGACGCCTTATCGCGTAACCCAATCGAAAAATTCGAGGATGTCAAAGCCATCCCTAATTGCGAACAGGAGAACGATGAAAATCTAGACAAAATAGTGCAAGATGTACTCCGCGAATTAGGAGAGAATAGTGTTAGCGAAAACGAAGGACCCATAAGCTTTACAACTCGGGCAGAAATCCACGTAATTCCAAAAATAGAAGAAATACATGTCGTCACCCGCTTGCAAGCGAAAAACGATGCAGCTCAGGTGTTAAAGAAAACGAAACAACAGGTCAAGGAAAACCTCGTTAACGACGCATCGGAAAAGGTTGACGCACCTGCCTCTAAGGGGATAGACGTGCGCTCCAAGTCCCGGCGCCTTGCGCTCCGAAATCGTAAGGCCATAAACTACGAGGAAAGTAGCAGCGAGGAAACAGAAGCCGAGATAACAAGGCCCGCGCGTGTTAGGCGACTCCGAAAGGGCACTGACCCCGAATCAGCTGAGAGGCCTAACCTGCGCAAAGCACCTCAAATTCCTAATCCCAAAAGTTCCACTGACCTAGATTCCGACTCCACCAACGCAGTTGACTCATTATCCTCTGAGGATGAAGGACTTCCGATCCAGGAAGACAAAACCTCGGAATTTAAAACCGCGAATTGCATAACAAGCAAAGAATTGTTCCATTTTCGCAACGATAACCTAGTATATTTTGTCGACTCAATTGGAAAACCTTGCGACTCTAGATCGCAAAAACTATTTGAAGTAAATAAACTTCCCCTCTGGAAGAATCTAACAGAAGGTCGTGCTTATAGTAAACAGGTTGGAAAAAAATATCACATTGCCCTAGTCATCAAAGGCGAGTATTCTGGCTCATTATCCTTCGTATCAGAAAATATTAAAGAAAGCGTAAGGGAATTAAAAGATCTTTGCGAAAATCTCAAGCTCCAATCAGTGAGTATTTGCCACAGTAACCACGTCGAGCGCCTAATATGGGCTGACGGCTTGAACATAATAAAAGAAACATTCAAGTCCAGTGAAACAAGAGTAATCATCTGCTTAGGGACACTACGCTACACTAAGAGAAGAATTCAGCAATGCCTAGATTGTCAATTAAAGAAACTGGTTAGAGTCAAAACAAAACAGCCAATGATCATAACGGATACACCGGGCACGGTTTTTGAAAAAATATCGATGGACATAGTAGGTCCAATGCAACGTACGCCCAATCAGAACGAATACATTCTGACTATCCAAGACAATCTTTCAAAATTTTGTGTCGCTATTCCACTCCCAAATGCACTAGCGACAACGGTCGCCGATGCATTGATAAAGAAATTTATATGCGTTTTTGGTGCACCCAAGGCGCTATTAACAGATCAAGGAAGTAATTTTTTAAGTGGCCTCATGAAACGAATCGCTAAACGATTTCGAATTAAGCGATGTCGGACAACGGCATTTCACCCTCAATCTAACGGATCCCTTGAGAGATCTCATCATGTATTGGCTAAATTTTTGAAACAATATGCAGATAAGGATAATGAATGGGATCAATGGCTAGAATTAGCGACCCTTTCATATAATACCAGCGTTCATGAGAGTACAAAATATACTCCATATGAAGTAGTTTTTGGCAAACTAGCGAGAGTTCCATCAAGCGAACCACTTAGAGAATCCGATCAGTTGCCCACTTATCGCGGGTATTTGATTGAATTAATTACGAGAATAAATGGAATCAGGAACCTCGCCTATGAAAACCTAGTCTCGTCCAAACATCGTTCGAAAAAATATTATGATAAAAATGCTAATCCAAAGAGTTTTAAGGTTGGAGATTTTGTCTATCTCCAAAAGGGTCCCAAACCAGGTAAACTTGGAGACCATTATACTGGACCAAATAAGGTGCTAGAAAAACTGGACAAGGGTAACGTGAAAATCCAATATTACAAAAAAGCACGCATTGTTCACGAGAATAGATTACGGTATTCGCACATTAACGTCGAAACAAAGCCGAAAAGAAAAACCAAGTCGACGAGAGTCGACGAATCCGATTTTAACCCTAATTAAACAAATAATAATAATAATAACCCTATTTTTCAGGTGGCCGTTATCAACCTATTCAGTATCAACAATATCACCTTTGTACTTGCAACCAGCGAAAAATATTGACTTTTTAATTACAGTATCCTCAGTACAGAACACCGGAAACTACTTATATTCAAACCACGCCGAAATAACTGTTTCGCAATTCGAGAGAGATTTCCTGACACGAACCCAGATATAATCGCTTATGTCAATTCAAATTTATATACGTAGTTATTATGTTATATTAGAAAATCATTACATTACTATATGCATACGCAACATTGTAGCACAGAGCGCCAAATATTCCAAAATAGCTGTTGTTAGTAGTATAAGCCTCGGACGAATTGTATACAATTCAATGAAGAAGTCTATTTATATAGTGGTACTTGCTGGCGAAATAGTACACGTTATTCATTAGATAGTAATAGAAGTAAATCTGATCAGGTTATAAGAATATTACGATCAACCTGTCACTCGTGGGAACGAAAAATATCTCCTTACTCCTCGAACTCATATACTACCAAAAGAACATCTCAAACAACCTGTAATTCCTTACTTCCTTCATATTACCTTTACGGAGACATCTGGTACAAGTTCATGGCTGCTCCTGTCGAAGCCATACTACCTGCAAGCATGAAGCCGGCGACGAATTCTACTTGGCGATACACGAACCCAGAATCACACTGTGGGATCTATTCCGCAGAACATCGACAACGTACGAAAACATATCATGTTTCCTGTGGAGCAACCCGCTGCCCTAAACAATATGGCACGCGGCATCAGTGGCCAAAATACTGTCAATCAAGAGGAGAAGTTGTTATATCTCCTGGATAACAACGATATATAACGCCAAGCGGACTCCATCTGGAATCGCACCTGGGAAAAATTCATTCAATTCGGTACAGCAAGCGCTGGTCTCACCCGAATGTTACCCATCATGCGACCAATCAAGCTCCTCATACATACGGTAATCCATGTATACAGCCAACACACTGTGTATGGCTGGCCGATCTACCTCGTCGATGCAGGTGCAGGAAGAAAACCTCAACGGATGCAGAGATTGGTCAAGAACTTCATAAACTCGTGACGGCCCCTTCAGCCGAACCAAGGAGTCATACCAAGACCAACGCTGCAACACATGATGTCCACCTTAACATTTCCACTAGTCCAAAATACGACGAATCCTCCAAATCGCGTTCCTTCCGTTGAGTTTACGCGAGAAGACATATTCAGGTACAAAAAGATCATCATGATTGATCATTTTTTAAATTACTTTTATTCTCATTATTTTGTTCTTCTAACCTTGTCAGGTAAAATAGGATTAAACATCAAATAAGTATCGATGCATAAAGGGAGCGAAAAATGTGATACATTTTAAGCAACAAAAAAAATCTACATATAACTATAATTTTACAAAGGGAAAAAGGAAACCTCATTGAAGATCTGTCTAAATATATATATATATATATACAATAAAGAGTAATACCTACTTTCCAATGTTTTTAAGTCACATTGTAAGTCGATTAATGACAATGCCAATTCATATTATTGTGCCATTATACGTTTGATCACCACTCCCAACGATTACGATCGAGCGAGACGCTCAATCCTAAAGGGGGGAGGTGTAACGTCGCGAGAAAAAGCACTATCTATTTCTTTTTCCTCTCCTATTTTATTCAACTCCGGCGAAAACGCGGGCTTACCCGATGCCACATGGAAATCGTGGAAAACTACGAAAACCAATACACACGATAACGGCATTCTCATTTTTCGACGGGTCCTTATATTTTCTTTAGAATTAGGCGTACCACAGCCGAAACGAAATATATCGATAAGAAGCGAGCGTCGCGCATAATTTCCCACGCGAGAGCACGGTCGGTCTTGACCATATCTATACGCAACCGTCAAACGCAGTTGATGATAAAATCCTTACCCATAAGAACGTACAACACACGAAGACACACGAAAATATCGAAATCCTTACTCCACAAAAATATACATTCTCCAAAAGAAAATCCTTCATGCCGAAAATTTGACCTGGCAATAAAACTACGTTAGTATTTCCCATGCGCTCTCACACCTGGGTCAACAAAGCCTATCTTGAGGCAAGCGCGGCAATGCGACCAAGGCCCTTTTTCCTCCCTATATTTTTCCAATGCTCCAGATAACGAGACGCGGACTAGTTTCCGAGAATCGAGATGGAGATCACACACATCATAGCCTACACCCAATCATAGTCCTCAAAAATATTTCCCCTTCCAACTCGACCAATCATATGCACTTGTAAATTTCCTACATCCTTCCCACCAATCGAAAAATTAACGCATGACAAAAATGCACTTTTCGAGAAACTTCTTCTCCCACCATCCCAGCATCCAAAATATCTTACAAGCTAGGATACAACAATCTTGAAGTCAGAGTTCCATCACCACTCGTTCAGAGCTAGTCTCCCAACAACTTTCATCGGAATAAGTAGAACATCTGTCTCCTGACAGCAAACGCGAAACTTGAACTTCGAAATTGTTCCTCATAAAAACGCAAAACTTGAACTTCGCAATTGTTCCTCATAAAAACGCGAACTGTAAGAAATCATTTAACTGTCTACGTTGAATGTGTACGTGTGAAACTCGCGTGTGTGAAAATTTGTATCAACGTGTAATCTCAACATTGTCACGGAGCGTGCGCAACCGAGGGGTCCGACCTGTCTGCGGAGGCCCGAACCCAACCGCTGTAAACCGATTATCGTATCCACGACGCACCATAAATGTAAGCGAACCTCTATGTATTTTCTTGTTGACGGAATTAACTAAATTGGTTAATTTTAATAAATCCCAAATTGTTAATTATTTGTATAGATCAATTCATTTCTTAATCGAGTCACTGCGTCCCTCTCATCTTTGCATGCACCTTTCCCTTTTTCACCCTCATCCCGAGCTATTGCGCTAGGCGTAGGCTAAAAAGAGGGAACCGCGATAAAACATATGCCCACGTCCCCTCAGGACGTGACAGTTACACATCAAAATTTACTAGAAAATCTGGTAAAATTTTCTATCTGAAGACGAAATTTTATTTTATTCTCGTGAAAGTCTGTGTTTTACTCAGCAATAACAAGCGAAGTTTCAGGGTTGTCATCTGGTTACCGTTACTGCACGGTAATTTTTAACATTTAATTATCTCCGTGTATAAATATTTAAAAGCCGAAAATTGCAACCTATCCCGTCTCTACTGCTTGCCCAAAATTCACAAAAACAACTATCCACTTCATCCAATAGTATCATCTATAAATAGTCCAACACACAAACTTGCCGAATTCATACAATCAAAACTCTCTAAATTAATTAACACTACCAATTCACACGTTAAAGATAGCTTCCACCTAAAACACTCACTCTCCAACATCTCAATCCCACCTAACCATGAATTAGTCTCATTTGACGTCCTTTCTCTCTACACCAACATCCCACTGCAATTAGTCATTCAAAGCTTACAAAAACGAGCCAACTTATTTTCAATAACATTTCCTTTACATTAAATAATTAAAGCCATAGAATACATTATGTTCTCAACATTCTTTACTTTCCAAGACAAAATTTACCAACAAATCTCAGGATTACCTATGGGTTCACCTTTAGCTCCAATATTATCCAACATAGTCATGATAGATCTCGAAACAAATTGTCTAGATAAATTAAAATTCTCATTACCACTATATAAAAGATACGTTGACGATATTATTATTGCTCTACCAACACATGAAATAGAACCTACTAAAATGATTTTTAACTCTTACTATCCCAAATCACAATTCACATCCGAGAACGGAATAGACAACAAAATCCCGTTTCTAGATTTACTTTTAATTCGGAAACAAAACTCAATTATCACTAATTGGTACAGAAAACCAACCTGGTCAGGCAGATTCATAAATTTCTTCTCACACCACCCACTTTCTCAAAAAAAAGCCATAATCTACATACTAGTTGACAGAGCAATGAAACTATCTCATCCGTCATTTCACAATGAAAATCTACAACTCATCAGTAACACAATGACAAAAAACGGTTATCCAATCACTTTCACAGAAAAAATAATAAAACATCGGGTCTCCATAATCAACAATAAAAAAACCAACAACAACAATTTTGATTCCTCCAGATTAATAAACCGTCCCTACACCAAAAGCATACATCATCAATTAATTCATATCTTCCGACAATACAACATAACATTAGTCACAAACAATAAACACAATATTTCATCAATCATTGGTTCCACCAAAGACAAGATAAACAACAACCGAAAATCAAACGTAGTTTACCAAATCGATTGTGAAGACTGCAACGCCACATACATTGGTCAAACCAAAAGATACCTAGAAACCAGAATTAAAGAACACGAAAATAGCATAAAACACACCACTACAATACACACAGCTTTAGCACAACATGCAATAGAACACAAACACGACTTCCAATTTGACAACGTAAAAACCTTAAATAATGAGAACTGGCTTAAAAAAAGGCTAATCCTGGAAATGATCCAAATTAAGGCACACTCCAACTCTATAAATTTTAGAACAGACATACAAAAACTAAGTTCAATTTACAATTCTATCATATAACTATTAAAACATTTTACAGTATTCACCTCACATAACAATTTTGAAATGACTGACACTATAAACTAATTTAACATACTGACACGATAAACTAACTTATCAATGACATTATCTCTAATCTTAAATATCCCCATCTTGACACATCTATTTTATTTTCCTTGACACGTCACTGCCCAAATGATCTTTCTCCCCCGATTCACCGCACAGAGACTCGAATATGTTTCATACAGCAAACACCTCTTAGTTTTTCTCGAACCCTCGTTGACCACACAACTCAACAGGTAGGGACAAAAATTGTAAATTTCGAGTTTTTGCTCATCTTAGAAGGGAAACAAAGTTTTAAAAAACAACTCAATAGGTAATTATCATAACTTTTAGACAAAACAATTCTTCAACAAAACACATAACTTTTTTCCGCTTGCCTTACAATGAATTATCGGTTACAGACATCCAAAATCGCCTATAAACGATAACATCTCTATTGATGGAGTAACTTCTCACCTGACATTATTTACACCCATAAATAATGTTCTTCAAAACAACCTTCTAAATATTGGCAAAAATTTGAAATATCAACCACATCGAGGTTAGTCGTTTCTTACACTTCATCTCTTTATTGTTCCATAATTGAATAAACCGCTGTATCACACACCATACATTTCAAACACTAACACACGAAAAACAATAAATAATTCAATCAACTACATTATTCATATTACATGAACTTAATTATAATAAAAACTGAATTTACAGAATTATCATACCAAATGACTAAAACTTATAGGACTTATGACTTATATAACTGAATCATGAACATAAACACTCATATTTACAACCTCTTTCAAACATTATTGTATAATAAAATGTGTATCATATTATGTACAGAAAAATAAAATTTCTGAAGAGGACCCTAAGCAGAGGGCCGAAACGTAAACATCCCGTATTTCCATTACCGACTTTGGAATAACCTTGACTGGCCGGATCGAAGCCGAATCCTCGAAGACTATCTTTTAATTATGGAGGAACAGTGGAAAGCGTGTTCTAGATTTTTGCACTCGGTGCAGACACGCTCTACCGAGACATAGCCGTTAAGAGTATGCTGGAATTTCAAATGTCCTGCGATACATTGAATTTCATTAATTGCTTCGAGTAGCGTGGAGACGCTACGGTATACCCCAGATGGTACGCAAGCACGCTCGTTTTTAAAATCGACATTGGCCTCAACGCCCGCGGTCACTGCGTTCGTCACTAAACTGATAAAGTTTTTTTCACCTTCAGGCGGCACGTGTAGAACAGTCATCGGTATGTGTATTTCGGCTAAGGAAACGCCCCATTTACCGTGGAAATTTACACTTTGTGGCAAATGTGTGGTATATTGCATCGTCCGGTTATTAGGGGAGTACTTCATGCTGCTATTGCTAGGTAGAACTACAAAAAATTCGGTATCACTCATCACGCCTACTTTTTCTTTCCCTGCCTTTGGACTCTAGATAACTCGGGTTCGTAAAAAATACCGTCAATCTCCTCACCGTTGAGATCATGCAGAATGTACACGATAGGTCGGCTACTCACGGATATACGATGTGTCTTAAACAGCTCACTGCTCCAGCCGCTCTCGGATCCTTTAGCAAAGGCAGCCTTCGCGCTACTGATGCGGACCATATCACCCAACTTATATTTAGGAGGCGACCGCTGTACAGGATGCTGTTGTTTGTATCGCCGTATTAGATTGTGGCGCGCTTTGGCAGATGTAAGCAACGTCACAAACGCGGGTGTCATTCTAATGCCGCTATGTATAGTACGATTGTATGCGGAGACTGTATTCTGGAAAACGTCGATATAACGTTTTTGGTGGCGCAAATACGTGAAGTATCGCCAATCGATACGTCACGCGATACGTGAAGTATCAGATTCTTTCTTTCAACGTTCGATTGAAGCGCTTTACAACAGGTGCTTTTACGTCAGGGTTGCGACTCGCCCGAAACCGAATATTATGCTTCTGTAAGAAAGTCTGAAAAACTGACCCTGTAAATTCCCGACCCTTGTCCGATGGTAGGCAAACGGGAGATCGGCCGTTTGTGCTTTTTAGCGAGAGTATACGACCCAGAGCGTTAGCCACTGTTAAAGCAGCCTTGTCGTACACCGGCTCAACCCACGCGTACTTACTGAGCACATCTATGACCACAAGAAGATAGGTATAGCCATCGTTATGACTTTTGAGTGAACGAAGGTCTACAAGATCAGCCTCCCCAACATCGTCAATGTTCTGCACATTGTAGATACGCCGGGGAAATCGTCGACGTATCGCTCTATGCTTGGTGAAAGCATCCTGTGCTCCGAGCCACTGTATCGTTGTTTCTGGGGAGATTTTCTTTTTACGACTTGCGCGTAACAGTTTAGTAGCACCGGAAAAAGACGCCTCATGTGAAGGATCAAAATAAGTGTTTTCAAGTGTTTTCATACTGACAGTTTGAGAGAGGGCCAGGTGAGCCGCCTTCTCTTGTCACGCCCGCTCTGTGCGGCTAATTTGTTGCTCTCGCTACCGCTGTAAAACTCGGAATGACTGGTATCGCTAATGTCCTCGTCGTCACCGTCGTCGTCAGCGTCGGTGGTGCTGTTACCGTGGGGCGAGCGTAATGTTGAATTGGCTTGCGTTTCCAGCCACAGTTCGTCGTTTCCCACAAATTCACGAGGGGCCTGTAGAGCCCTTAAAAAATTTACAAAGACTCTACATCTCATCGGTTTGGCCATCTTTCTCGCACGCATTGCGTCATTCACAAGATCAACAATGTTTGAATGCTTGATTGTTTCTCCATTGACAGAAACCACACCGGCTGCATCCCAAGAAAAATCTGAGGACGGCGCATCATGTAGTCGTCGCAATAAGAGTTTCGCTTTATTGCGGAATTTCGCAGGTACACTCTCAACGATAATGGAATCGTTCATTCGTGTTTCTGCTGCTACTGTTGCTGATCTTTCCATGGGGTGTGTGTCTTTTTTTCGTTCCTTCACAAGATCATGATACAATTGTGCTCGTTCGCTATCGACGAAATGTAGATAACGCTGTAATACGCGCAAATACGCTAGCGATTTTTCTCGCTCGTCGCCGTACGCGTTAGATTTCAAAATTTCGCTCATCTCCATATCAAGGCAATTCAGAGTCGCCGTAATTGTTTTCTCCGTTTGGCTCGTCGATCGTGCCTCACTATCGCTGACGCTGCGTTTTTGGGAATCTAGTTGTAATAGGCGCTCCTCGGGCACCAGAACCATTTTCCTGGCACGCTCCATTATTTGGCAATTATATTTGACAATATGGTGCCGAGGATTGGGGCAAGCAGCAGGGGTAAAAATCCACCGCTTTGAATGACAAACTTCTTACTTTTCCAGCAGCCTCTATTTGCGGCTAAGAGCCTGAGAAGGGGCACGTGGCGGCGCAATTTTTTCCGTTGGTTGGCTTTGAGAGGAATATTACCGCGAAGAACGTTTAAAGCGCACTCGCAAATGCAGCGTATTATACGAGAATCCGCTTTCCGCAGAATAGCCTTACGCTGTTCTTTGGTGAGATATTGAAGAGCGTTCAATATCGCAACGCTCTTCTTGCAAAGAGACGATCCGCTGCGTGCCATCACAGGCGTAGAACTGGTAATTCTCCATATGTGTCAGCGTTTTTTAATTTCTTTCGCAGTACGTAAATGAAATGGCGAGTATCATCAGGGAATATACATGTGCGGAATCGACAATTATCGGGTGTTGATTGCTTCAGATCTAGCAACAAATATCCGTGCGGTTTAGATGTTGCGTCGTAATAAGCCTCCTGTAGAAATCGTGGATTTTCGGGACATATTTGGCGCGCCAAGTGTTGTATTCGAGCACGATCGCGAGGGTTTTTGAAGATAACGATATAATTAGCATTCAAAGAGATATCCCGCTGACCTTGGCCCTGATGAAACAAATTTTGCGTTATAAAAATAACGCTCAAGTTCTTATGATGACTGCCTTCGGTGAATAGATCGACAACGATATTGCTCGATGCTTCACGCATTAGATCATCGATAATTAAGAGCTTCGCGCGGGGGTCGTTTGAGTAATCGGGAGTCTGGGGTAATCCTTCGCGAAATTCAATAGCATCACCGTACCCCGTATATGCTGTCTGCCACTCGAATAATAAAATATTATTCTCTCGAGGCGCTCACTGTTCATACACGTGATACATTTCAGAATTTTTTTAACAAAATACGTTTTACCGCAACCTGTCGGCCCGCAGATCATAGAAGTCCAGGGATGTTGCCACCTCGTGTCCATCGCGGTAAATGAGGAAATTTAGGCTCAGGGCAATATTGAATAAGATTTCCGGGTTTTTACGTTAAAAATATATTTACAGTATATTTTACAAATGGCGATAACCATAGGGAAGCGATCCATATTGTCCATCACGTCTTCGCTTAAGGCTCGATGGCTTGCACGTTTTTGTCTCACCTGATGTGACAACATGGTGAAGTTCTGTACGTCTAATGGCGTCGTATCTCAGTACAATAGGATCCTCTCGCTCACCCACGATGAAGGATCGTACGGACTCATAGTTTGCAAAATTAAGCGTGATACCCTTAACTTTGCATACCTCGCTCTCTGTCCCGACAGGCGCACGCCCGATGAATGCATAAAATTCCGGGCCGCCGGAAATGAAACTTCTTATGTAACTGCCCTCGCCATAGGTGGTTAGCTCGTTAGTTAAATCGCCAAGCAATTGGCCTATCGGGGGCTCGTAGGCATCAGGTTGCTCTCTCGTTACATAAATTACGGAGTCGGTATCGCAGTACAACGCACGTCTTCCCAGACGTTCCAGGTAACCATAAAGTTTTAAACGCGCTTATGCCGTGGTGTATGCAGCTATTACAGCGTTAGCTATACTGGAGGGTACCACAGCCTCACCGACTTTAATATAATTGACGTAAAGAATTTCATTGTTCACCGGCAGCATACCTGTAATATCGTATTCTGGATTAGTTAATGACTCTATAAGTTTTTTGCGCGTTGATACTACGACTGTTTGTGGCAGGTTTTCGCTTTGTCCGAATTTTCCCCAGAACGAATTCACACATACTTTGGCGACTGAGCGTAGGCCGGGGTTTTTGATTATCGACTGACGATTCAGACGAATCCCCTCTGATTGCTCAAAACTAGCGATATAACGCTCCTGGGCGGATTCATCGCCCATCAGCTCTCAGGCCATCCGCTCGCCTCCTGCTTGATCTTCAAAAAGGTGTTAATGTACTCGACGAATAAACCTCCCGATTGCGTGTCACGATTGAATTGCGTTACTTCGTATTGCCAGATTTCGGCAATGTGGAGTATCGTGTAACCGCATGAGACGGCTTTTCGCATTTCATCGGCAACCCAGGTACCCTCGAACACACGCTCATCCGGATCGTCATGCATACACTCTTCCGCATTCATCATCTCGCTGCATGTGCGGCACAGAGAGAACAGCAGTCGCTGATGCATACGCACAGGCAAAACAGGGTGGTAGAGAGCGCGCGGTGGTAGAACGGTACATTTCACCAGGCCTTCGACACGCGCTAGATCGTTAGTGGGTCCTGTCAGCCCTATGCATTCTCCGCCTATATATACTTTCGGATGTCCGATAGGGTATTTACCAAATTTGCAAATATACGGGTACAGAGAGCAGACGTCTACGTAGCGTATGCGCTCCGTGTCTTTAACATCGTAGAGCGTCACCATATTCTCCGTGCGACCGCCGAAGAAAGCATCACGAGGGTTTAAGGGTTCCGCAGCCGTCATTGGATGATCCCGTATGAGTCCGCGAATTTCAGCACTCGTTTCCAAAAGGCTGTCCCACTCGCATTCCCAGATTTCCGTTAACTGATAACCTCCCGAGCGAATTCTATTAGCTATAGCAAGAGTTCTTTCTAACCGCTCGACCATCGATATGTCACCGCGTTGTTTACAGTCTCTATTGAGGGAGAAGCATTGAGGGCGACCGTGCCAATAGCAACCATGAAATTGTAGTACGTACGCGGTATTCTCAGTTTCCTAATAACCGTCGACTAGTAAATTTTGAGGTAGTCTAAATTCGCGCGAACGGCCAGCGTGTATAATACGCTTTCCGAGAGTATGCTCGATCCATACAAGCCATGAAATTGTCTTTTTTTATTGGGTATGCACCCATCTATAGCCGCCCAACGGTACAATACCGATCGTATTATCGTTGAGGACATTTTTTCGAAAGACACTGAAGCAGGCCGAGGCTATCGTTGTGCTCTCGTCAAACGGACAAACCCGGCCGCTGGCTATAAACATGTCACAAAAGCCATACACGCGCGTCTCAAGATCGTGAGGTCGTCCGTGCAGTAGCTTACGAGTTCCTTCGAAAAGTCAAACACGTAGTCTCTGTCTTTAGATTCGTTATACCAGGCTAAGAATTTTTCACGCTCTGCGGGGCGCATCGTGTCGGGCGAGTAATACTCTACGGCTGGTAGGGGGCCCACATAATTTTGATTTTCCGACCTGTTAAACAAATGGGGGAAAACACCTTTAACGATAGCGCCTGTGAGACCGAAGGATTTAGGAAGCGCACTGAGAGGCATGTGAAAATAGTTTAGGCTGTCGAGAAAAATAAATTTTTCAGTACGCATCGAAATGATTTTCGTACCGTTCATAATTATACTCGGCAGTTGGGCCTTTTTTTCTTCAATTAAATAGCGCAAAATGAACTGCGCATCAAAACCACCGGCATTATAAGCAATTCAGATTGTACGCGAAAAATGCTCGACACGCTGCATAGCAAGCTCGACCAATTGTCCCACACATATCGAATGTCCTGTCGAAATACATATTGTTGAAAGTCGCAATACTCGCATGGTTCGGTCATCGGATCACGAGTGCAACAATACGTGCAAACTCGTTGAACTACGCACAATTTGAGGTCGTGTAGAAAAGTATTCGCATCGCCTGGTACCTGTGTGCATTGCCGAGTCTCAAAATCGTAGAATATAAAAAGTATTTCCCCGTGCTTTGACCACCGCGAATAGGCTTCATAAAGCACATGTGATAATGGGGTCGATCCGCTCTGCATGCTTTACAAAAGGCCACGCCGCAAATGTGTTTTCGTCTTTTATCGAGAGGTCTGACAATTTCCAGGCGTTCGCGGCACCGCTTGAACGAGGCACACACGCTGTTTGATTTGCGTTTTCTGTACTGTTTAACAATCAAATGATTTTCGAAACATTGCAGCCCGTAAAACTCGCGCGCGCACGCTTCGCATCGAATAGCTGCATTTACTTCGGGATCGCACGGTGGTGACGTCATGCAACGAGGACACTTTTTTGTAAACATCTATGGCCAAATCTACGGTATTGCGAATTACACGAGGAGCAAAAGTCGCGGCTTCCCACGGCGCCTCGTAAATTTAATATCGGCTGATAATGATGCGAACGCTCGTAATATAAAATGTGCAGCGTGTGTTCGATTTTGCCAAAAGTATTTGAGACTTGCTGCGAACCGTCGAACAAAGGTGCATCCCCCCTCCCGAACGTCGAAAATTCATGAACTACTATGGCAATACCGTGCTGCGCGAAATACTTCTGGTAGAGAGCAATCTCACGGACACCGCAGCCGTTTGACGGTACTATACTCCCACTGCATTCGTTAATTCAAGAGCAGCATTTTTCTGCAATGGGCCGTTAGTCTGCCTCATGCGTTGCCAGTTTGCGTGTAAACTACCTGAGTGTATTTCACCTCGTTCGGCATACGCGCGCGCCGCCGCCAATTGCCGCGGTAAACCCAGAGTATCGGTATTGCATATCGTGAGAATGGATTTTTTTGCTACCCCCTCATGTGTTAAGCGTTTTCTGCCAGTGCCCTCAACACCCCTGACAATACTGGCTTTGATTATGCACGCATCGTCAATATTCAATGATGCAGCACTCTGAGCAACGTTCGTTATTAACTGCCAAATATTATCGAACGAGCAATCTCTAACGGGTCGAAACGAGAGCGAAACGGGGCCGTGCGGTAAGCTGCTCGAGGAAAATGATATACCTATGTAATCGCCAGCCTCGCAAGACGCTGTCATATACGTCAAAAGGTCACGAAACGCTCCTTCCAGCCATGGTAATAAATGGCCACCAGGTAGAGGTTGACAAATGCGTACGGTGATTTCTCGGCCTCGTAGTTTAAAACGCGTGAAGTACCGACGAGCCTCCTCGATGATCTCAATACGCACGCCTGGCGGCTGTACATCGTCGAAGGACTCATTGCGCTGCCGTCTACGGCTGAAACCTTCTTGTACGCCTGTAAAAATGAGTAGGAATGCTTAAAATTGCTTAACCATGTCAATAAGTAAGCTCAAAATGTACCTGATGTTATTGCTACTTCTAACCATGGACGTCTACAAAGCGTCTTCATCAAACAGCAGAGATACTGATGCATAACCTGCCGTAAAATATAATAGCTCACTCTCTATTTTTTGCGAACATAATCTTTTAAGTTAATATTAGCTTTGCAAAACCGATAATGTATATACCGATGCGAGTAATAAAGAGGGTTCATTTACCTGAGTCGTCGCTCGAACTCAAAAGACGATTTAGCCAATCGTCATCAACAGCATCATCATCATCATCATCATCATCGTGCGGTAGATCGTTTCCACCCTGCTGCTGTGGCGAGTCACCTCCAAAAGGCCACATCCATACTTGGTTGTCCCTATGCTCGTATTCCTCAGCAGGGTGTTGCGCGTCGTTGACTATCTCGCGAGCTCATTGCTCCAGCATGATGCTGCGTCTCTCACTTACAGCCTGATCGGCGTCGGCATCGTCGGCATCGTCGTCGTAGTCGTCGTCGTCGTCGTCGTCGTTGTCGTCGTCGTCGTCGTCGTCGTCGTTACCACGCTCGGGGTTATTCTCGTTGAAACGAGGATTCAAATCTGCATGTGTTTTATTATTAATGTCTGATAAAAACGTATTGTTAATGTATGATAACGGATTATTATTAATACTTACACTCGTTACTACCGGTTAATATTTCGGCCGGGCGCCCCATACTGGATGTAGACGGTCGGACAAGGGGCTCAGCGTCGGAAATATCCGCAAATATATCTACCGGACTTAGAACAGGCTGCTGTAGTACCCCTTCTTCTTCAACATCTGATATGGGGGATAGCTGAAGGTAATCAGAAAGCCTATGAACAGTCTCCTCATTGTTGGTCGCGGGGCGTAGATCAGTACCCATAAGCATTTCAGAGTTGGTACAATTATTGCGCGATGGTCCTTCAATCACGGAATCTAGATGGCCGTCATGCACGCTTTCATCATCACGTGCTGTTTCGTCCTCCATGGCTTGCGCCCCCTCGGCGAGTGCAGCTTCTTCATCGGAGTTCGCATCATAGGACCGGCCACACACATACACACATGCTCGTGCTCATCGGTGTACGCGCTCTATAGCAGGTACGAAAATCCGCACAAAGAGGAGAGGCCGAGAATACGGCTTCTCCCTTGCGGACTGCTACGAGTGCGCGTGTGTGTGCCAGCAAGCGGCCCGATTCCACGACACACGTATGCTCGTGACCATCGGTGTGCGCGGTCCATAGCAGGTACGAATATCCACACAAAGAGGAGAGGCCGAGAATACGGCTTCTCCCTTGCGGGCTGCTACGAGTGCGCGCGTGTGTGTGTGTGTGTGCCAGGAAGCGGCCCGATTCCACGCCACACGTATGCTCGTGTGCGCGCTCTATAGGATGTACGAATATCCGCACAAAGAGGAGAGGCCGAGCATACGGCTTCTCCCGTGTGGGCTGCTGCGCAAAAGATTTTGACAGTTATCAGCATAATTCGCAAACTCCTGCGGTGAGTTCACCGGCGGATGATCTCATCGCGGAGCGAAGCTAACCTGCATCGCTTAGTTTGTACACGTGCATATATGCTATTTAAGCTCTGTGCTCACCGTCGGATGAGCTCATCGTAGAACGATCGCGCTCACGGTCAGGTGAGCTCATCGTAGAACGATGCATCGCCTACCTCGCACACGTGCAATTATGCTGACCTGTCAAAATTTGCAAAAAAGGCCCTTCATACGACTGGCAGCTTCAGTTGTTCTTCAGACTCCGTCGCGCGCGTTCCACCAGTCCGCGAAAAATGTATCCCGAGTGCCTCGAGCTCCCTGTGGCGCCGTTCGCGTGCCGCGTTTCCCGCGTCCACGGCTTGTCGGTATTTATACGCACAGTGGCGACGGGCGGAACGCACGACTGGTTGCGTGAAGCCCTGTACGCGTTTTATGTGCAGCGTCGGGCGGGAGTACGCCTTCGGTTCGACGATGTTGTGCCGGGCGCGTCGTGTGTGATAATCCCCGCGGGTGGCTGTGACGTCCTCCGCGGGAACATAGTGTCGTGCGACTCCGAGGGATATAGTGAATTTTTTGTTGTCGATGAGAGGTACAGCGGGTACGCAGACGCGGACTCGCTGTATACCCCCGCGCCGTTGTGTGCGTTTGTCGCGGGCCTCGTTATGCAGTGCACGGTTTCGGGGATCGCGCATTTTGAGAGGCCATCCCCTTCGTCTCGGACCTGCTCGCCGATCTCGTAGAGAACCGCGTCGTCATGGCTGTTGCCGAAAACGACACCCCCCCTCCCCCGCGTGCGCATGTACAACGGGGTCGACGTCGCGATGGTCCACCCCCCCCCCCTCCACACCCCGCGGGGCGTGGGGAGAATCCCCACTTCATCCCCTCGACCTCGGATACCGAGGAGGGGGGATACGGACGATCATCCCCACTCCATCCCCACCACCTTGGCTACCGAGGAGTGGGGGTAGGAGTGGGGATGAGGAGTGGGGGTCGCCATAGTGGCCCCCATACTACTTACCCCAAATTGTAGAAATTCGTCTGCTTGTGACATTTTTTCAAGTTTTATCATTCATATTTTTTCTTTCTTTTTATTATAATGATTTCATATTAATAACGGTCGATTTATGAGTCAAAACACCGTTAAAAAAAACAAAATCCAAATTACCGGTAATAATGTAACATTTTTATATTCACAAAGTTCGTCTGTAGATGTAGAGTATCGTAGAGAGTGAATTTCTTCTTCATCACATAAGCATTAGAAAAATCCCGCGTGAAACTCAAGAACGGAAAGCGAATGAAAGAAGAACCTAGTTTGCAAGGGTTGAGCGTTTATTCGAAACCATATATAATAAGACAACTTTCCAATCCGATTCCCGACTTGGTTTATGAAATATTAAATGTAAAAAAAATGCCCAAGTGAGCGGCGGCGACACGCACTACCCACGGTATATTAAATAACGTTGTTTCTTATATTACGTGTTATGTTTAATATGATATGATGTATTTTATTATGTAACATGGCTTATATATGAGAAATTGTAAAAAAAAGAACCAGTACATCAATTGGACCGCCCCTAGGACGTCTACAGAGCAAAATATGCAAATAAATATCGTTATTACTTTTGGGCAACCTTTCTAGCGTTGAAAAAATCCTGCCCTGCAATGTAATCTTATTTTTAAATGTACTTCCTTTCCAACATTACTTAACTATTGGACCGAAAAAAACTGACCGAAACAACTTGCCAGGGAGGGTGGCGAAAATAAATTTCGACCCAAAGAAAATGGTGTAAACGACCTGCCAGGGAGGGTGGCGAAATAAAATTTCAACCACAAAAAACGGGTCGAAATGACCTGCCAGGGAGGGTCGCGAAAATAAATTTCGACCCAAAGAAACGGGTCGAAACGACCTGCCAGGAAGAGACGCAAAAATATATTTCGGCCAGAAAAAACGGGTCGAAACGACCGGCCAGGGAGGGTCGCGAAAATAAATTTCGACCCAAAGAAACGGGTCGAAACAACCTACCAGGGAGGGACCACGAAAATATATTTTGACCAGAAAAAACGGGTCGAAACGACCTGCAGGGAGAGATCGCGAAAAAATGTTTGACTAGAAAAAACCGGTCGAAAACGACCTGAAAGCGAGGGTCGCTTGTTAGGTCGAAACGACCAGAAAACGTAAGTCAGAAGCCAGTGCCGTTGCGTCCATATTTGGGTCGATCGACCTGAAACCGAAAGCCTCCAAGTGTCCTATGTTTCGACCCAAAATGTATTGTCTTCGAAACCGCTAAGGTTCCTTTCCTGAAACCCATGCAGAGGGCTTAGAGGGAATGAAGAAACTTAATCACCAAGAATATGCTCACTCAACAGCAAGGGAAGACGATGGGGATAAAAAGTCGAAAGCTTTAACTGAGATTATAAGACGAGGGAAATTTAGCGACTCTGTATGTGTCGAAAACCTTTTGAGTCGACAAACTCTTTCATGAGACTCTGCCATTTTGAATAATCGTTAGTTTCTTTTCTATGATACATTTTCTCGAAACATTAAACAAAAACAAATTAAACATAAAAGTATATTTATTTTTTATTTAAGGGGTCTTCTCACTTTCTACGCTAAAAAAGTCTGTTTTCATGAATTTTTTTAACCGGTTTATATTATAGACATTGATACAAAAGTTGTTGCACATAATAAATGAGGTATTCCAAGTGTTTCCGAACGGCCTAAAAGCCTGACCTTCTTCAATCTTTGTCAAAGTTGGGGATGTTTTTGTATTATATATTTTGACCACGTGATATATTTTTCAGATTTTTATCGGCTCGCTAACTCGACTTACTCGGAGACATCGTAGTGATCTTTTCGTCGTACGAAAAATGTGCTCTATAAAAAAGAAGCGTTTTTCTATAAATTATTTTGAAAAAAAAATTCAAAATTTTTCAAGTACAACAGTAAAAAAAACTTTCATTTTTAATTTTTTAACCCATTGACTCGGTTGATCCTGCTGAAATTTACCCTACATTTTCTTTTATTAGTGTAAAACAACATGTGTAAGTTTCATTCTTGGCTGGGCTTAGGTTCAGTTAATAGCGTCGTCTTAAATTAAATGGGAAATTGTTTTTATTGAATAAACCAGCGATTTATAATTTCTAAGTAGAAATTGTTAGAGCATCAAATATCGGTGGACCCTACCCTATAGATTGCTCGGCCGTCTCGTGTGACGGCGACCTAATCAAGGCACTACGATGCGCTCGTGCAGCGGCGGAAGCCTTCTCTTCGTTTCTCCTCTGTTTGTTTCTCCCGTACCTGTTTTGTTTCGACCCTTGAGCCGTTCATACGCATTTCATGTCGCTCTTATTTAATAAAAGGAGTTTGCTTCTATTTCGCGTTGATTTCTTAGAACATTCGGTCCAATAGGTTATGGGCCCAGTGCGTACAATCTGAGAAAAACGCGAACGCGAAGTAAATCGAGGAAAAGGGCGAAAATCGCCGAGAGCTGACTCGGCTCGTAGCATCGCTCGACCGGGAACAGAATATTCTCGAAGAAATGTTCGTGAACGCGAAAAGAAAGCCGGGAACGCACGAGAACAATGTCCTCGAACACGGTCAGCATCGAAACCCTGACTAAGGACAATTACGAAACTTGGCGAATACAAATGCGTGCTCTTCTGGTGAAAACCGACGCATGGACGTATGTCAGCGGTGAAACCCCCCAACCCACCGTGATCGAAAATAACGCCGCGTCCACGGAAGCAAGCAGAAAATGGCGCAGCGCCGACGAAAAGGCCCAAGCGGACATCATTTTGTCAATAAAACCGGCGGAATTGAAACGGGTAAAAGAGTGTGAGACATCACGCGAGTTATGGCTTAAACTACAAAATCTGTATCAGCTAACGGGGCCTGCGCGGAAAGCCACTCTCATAAAACGACTCGTGCACCACCGTATGCTCGAGGAAGACGACGCGCACGAGCATTTGGGAAAATTCTTCGAAACGGTCGATCGGCTGGCGGAATTGGACATCGAAATTAACGTCGAACTACTGTCCGTGATGTTGCTACAAAGCCTCCAACCGTCATTCGAGAACTTCCGATGTGCCATCGAAGCACGGGACACACTGGCGACACCCCAGGCTCTTAGAGCCAAAATCGTTGAAGAGTGGGAAGCGAGAGGACAGAAAAAGGGCGCAGGTGCCTCAGCGGCCTTGTTCTCCAAAGCTCACGCTCAGAAAGGAACCTCACAGCCGAACAAGCCCTCACGCGACCAACGGCACACTCGAAGGGAAAGAAACACGTCCGAGAAGGTAATGTTTAAATTTCGCTGTCATCGCTGTCGTCAGGTGGGCCATAAAGCCGCCGACTGCACCGAACGTGTTAGAGTGAAAGAGGATGCCAAAACTGCGGACAGTCTGAGCTTCTTCGCCGAACTCGACGACACGGAATCCGGAAAACGCCGCGATGTGGAGTTGGATTCACGCAGTGGAATAACCGACGAACATACCGCCGAAGCTCTCTGCGCGGACACCCAACCTCGAGGGAGCTTGTGGTGCATGGACAGCGGTTGTACCACTCACATGAGCAGCGAGGCAAACGCTTTCCAAAATGTCGCTAACTCTAGTGGTAGGGTAAGTCTCGCAAACGACAGCACCGTAAACGTCACCGGCAGAGGGTCGATAACTATAACGATCGATGCGAACGGTAGTAAGGAAATCGTGAACTTAAACGACACGCTGCTCGTCCCGAAACTTGCTCTCTGTAGGGAGAATCTGTGACCGTGGCATGAAAGTTATCATCGAACAGAGTCAAGCGACGATAGTCGAACAGGATGGAAAACGGTACTGAAGGCCGCTCGATTGAACAACGGTCTATATTTCACACATACTGAGCCCTCAGGAAATTCGGGAATAAGCGCTAACGCCAGCTGGAGTGTCACGTCGGGAAGGGACGTGGGCATATATTTTTTGATTCCCTTCTTTTTTGCCTACGACAAGCGCAATAGCACGGGATGAGGGTAAAAAGGGGTAGTGCTTGGAATGAGTTGAAATTAGGAAATCATGCAGTGATTTGGTATTGAGAAATAATCCGACAAATTTGTACAAACTTAACTATAGGTTTATTACAAATAAGTGATCGGATAATTAAAGTTGCTTATACAGAAAAATGACAATGAACATAACTATGAAGTCGGGGGAACAATCGGATTAACATAAAATGAAATTTGTTGCTTACATTGGTCGCTGTGTTTGTGAGTGTATCGGTGTGTAGGTCCGCTCGCTCGCAAGAGTATCGGTTGTCGCTCGCAGATAAGGGCCTCGTTGACGGACGCCACGCTTGGCGTTCGGAAAGCGGTCACCAGCACCAGATTCTTGGGGCGCTGAGAGTGTTTATGTATATGCGCGTAGTAAATAGCACTTGAACTACTTTATGGACTTGAGGCCGCGAGAGTCGACTAAACTTTTATACAACGCTTCGGTCAAAACCCGAAGATGTGTAAAATTCGAAACTCTACGATACCGGTTCGACACTTCGAATTCTGTCAGAACAAGATTAAGAAGTGAAGTTAATTTTGATTGAAGATTTCGCGAGACTGAGATCTGAATTTGATGGTCGGGAGACTGTCGGGAGACTGAGATTTAGACTTGATAGAAGAACTTGAGTCGATGGTAGTTGTTGGAAGACTGACTTCAGGAAGGAAGTCTTTCTTGATATGAAAATTAGGAGGGGTTCGATAGTGGGAGAAGGAACTTTAAGGTTTAGCGTGATTGGTCGCGAATTCATGATTCGCAGAATTGATCTCGATCATTCCTTATATAGAGTTTGCACGCGTGGAAGGTACGAGACCTTTGTCCCGTGTTTCGGCGAAAAACGCATGGGATATGACCTAAGCATGCGCATGATCTGTGTTATGGTAAATATTATATCGGGTGCGCGAGGAGATCGAGCGTTGGCGAGTTCTCGCTTCCTGTCGGCACCATGCTAAATAATTATCGGCCGGGACTTATTTAGGCTAGAGGCAAAGTCTTCTCGTATCATTCGAGTGGTGCCTCGTATTTCTTTCTGGGACTTCGATATTTACGCCTTGAAGAAATGCGAGGTTATAACACGAAGCGGACCGACTGAATAAAATAAACGAAAAATATGCTCGCGGAACGTACGCAAGTTCCGTTTAATGTTGTTACGCGTCTTATTCTTAGATTTATACATTTAATACGCTTATGGCGGCAAATGAGGATATAGGGAATAACCGAGAGAAGGCACATTCGCTAAGATGTAACACCTCCCCGGTTTCAGATTGAGCGTCCCGCTCAATTATTATGAATGTTCTGAAGGTTATCTCAATATCGTCATCAGCCTATTCTTAAACGGTTGCGGTGTCGGTCGGTACAATCTTTGGATTAGTTTTATGTAGACTATAGAAGAAGGAAAGAATCTGTTCTATTATTGTATATATAGATCTTTCTATGAGAATATTTTTGGTTATTGTATATCTCGATTTTTGTGCAAGGAAATTTTTCTTTTATCTCCGTTTTCTAAAAATAATTACGAATATAAATTTTTTATTTTGCGCTAAAAAGTATGGGTACGAGTTTTCTCCTTTTTGGTTTTCCTCGTGCATAGATGCTTATTTACTTATTTTACCCTATTTCTTAATTGACAAGGTTAAAAGAAAGATGACAAAAAAAAATTATTAGCATGATCAGAATAATCTTAAATCTCCTCGTGCGAATTTAAGAGAAGGAACGAGGTTTGGACGATTGGTTGTTTTCTGGATGATCGGAGAGGACAGAGTACAGATCATGTGTTGCAGTGTTGATATTGGCCCTCTGGTTCAGCTGGAAAGGGCAACACGAGTTATGAGGTTCTTGACCAGTCACTGCATCCGTTGACGTTTTCTTCTTGGGTTGTTCAGCCAGGTGCGTCAGGAGGTACGTAGCCGAGTCCTATACTGCACCGACGAGATAACTTGACCAGCCCTCCACATGGTGTAGGCTGTATGCATGGATGCCGTATCTACGAGGATCTTGATCGCTCGTACGACGAGTGAGATTCGGGTGAAACCAGCACTTGCTGTACCGAATTGAATGAATTTTCCAAGTGCGATTCCAGATGGAGTCCGCTTGGTGTTATAGATGGTTGTTATCCAGGAGATTTAACAACTTGTCCTCCGGATTGGTAGTGTTCTCACCACTGATGCCCCGTGTCATGTTGTTTACGACAGCGGGTTTCTCCACGGGAAACATTACGCGATATCGTACGTTGTCGATATCTTCTTTGGAGTACATCGCACAGGATGCTGATGCTGTTGGGTTGATGTATCGCCGAGTAGACTTCGTCATCGATTTCGTGATTGCAGGTGGTGTGGCTTTGACCAGAACAGGGATGAACTTGTACCAAGTCTCTCCGAAAAGGTAATATGGGGGAAGTAAGGAATTTCAGGTTGTTTGCGTTTTTCTTTTGGTAATTGGTTATATGTGAGTTCGAGGAGTAAGGAGATATTTTTCGTTCCCACGAGTAACAGGAAATTAATCGTAAAATTCTTTTAACCTGATCAGATTTCCTTGTTTTGTTATACGATGAATAATATGTATATTTCGTCAGAAAGTACGGCTATATATAGCCGACTTGTAACTCGGCTCTTTCCTTATATTGTATACAATACGTCCGATGCTTAGATCGCTAATAACAAATTGTTTTGGAGCATTTGGTGCTCTTCGCTACACTGTTGCGTATGCATATCGTAATATAATGATTTTCTAATGTTATATAATAACTACGTGTATGAATTTTCAATCCATGTGGGTGATTATATCTAGGTTCGCGACTGGAAATCTTTGTTGAATTGCGAAACAGTTTGACGTGTTTTGAATATGAATAATTTTCAGTGTTCTGTACTGGATACTGTAAGTAAAGTTTGATTTGTTTCTCTGGTTGCAAGTGCAAAGGTAATTTCGTTAGACGTTACAGAGTAGGTTAATAACGGCCATCTGAAAACAGGTTAATTATTATTATTATTTATTAATCAGGATTGAAATCGGTTTTTGGGACACCCTTGTGTCCTCCAGGGTCATACGGCTTACCCGTTGAGTCGGTGAAATAAATCGGATTAACGTTGCGAAAGTGGAACAATTCTTCGATATCAATGCAATTTGCAATTTTAAATTCTGATATTTTCCTTTCGTCCGTTAGAGGGATCTCGTCTTCAGAAAGTTCTGAATTGAGAGAGCTGAAATCTGAATTTGTCGAATTATCGGAATTGGAATCGGTGGAGGTTTTGGAGTGAGAGATAGGAGGTGCCTTGCGCTGGTTCGGGCCATCGAATGTTTTTCGGCCGACGGCCTTCTTAGGTCAAGTGACGCGTGCGGATCTTATTACCTCGGTCTCCGTCTCGTCGTCACTACTCTCCTCGTAGTTCACGGCCTTGCGAGGTCGTCGTGTACGATGCTGAGACGCGGGGCGTGCGTCGGCCTTCTCGAGAGCAGGCGCATCGGCACTCGACACACTAACATCATCGAGCGTTTCATTTGCTTGTATTATTGTATCCGGATCGGATAGTACAGTCTCCGTTGCCTGAGCACGGGTGACTACATTTATTGAATTCGGATTCCGGAAATGGATGGATTTCGACCCGTGTCGTGATTTGAATGGGAGTAACACCTTCTTTTTCACTACTACTGGATTTCGTTTTTGAACGAGTTATCTTCTGTGGCGCGTTTTCGAATTTTTTATTTCTTTGTGATTGCAATGGGCGGCTATTTTGGACTCTTCGGGTTGTTCGATTGGATTACGCGACAATGCATCAGCGTTTGAATTTAGTGTGCCCGGTTTGTATACGACATCGTAATCGTATTCGGACAGCTTGAGTCGCCATTTGAGAACGCGTGCGTTCGCGTTTTTGGCGGTCTTGAACCAAACCAAAGGTTTGTGATCCGTTACAAGCGTGAATTTCCTACCACAGATGTACGGTCGGAAGGCTTTTACGCTATGAATGATGGCCATTGCTTCTTTTTCGTACGTGTCGTACCGAAGGGACGCTCCTCGCAGTACGCACGACGTATAAGCTATCGGTTTGTCTTTTCCTATTTCTCCTTGTGATAAGCCTCCGCCTAAGGCATAGCCAGAAGCATCCGTTGTTATAATAAACGGTTTTTCGAAATCGGGGTATATTGGAGAATAGGAGCTTCGCATAATTTATCCCTTAGGATATCGAAAGCTTTTTGCTCTTCATCAGTCCATTTGAAGTCAACCTTGTCCTCTAAGAGGCGAGTTAGCGGTTTCGCGATTTTGGAGAAGTCTTTGATAAACCTACGATAGTAACCCGTTAGGCCTAAAAATTGGCGAACATTTTTGACATTTTTGGGTACAGGGAAATCTTTGACGGCTGAGAGTTTGCTCGGGTCTGGTTTAAGTCCGTCTTTACCGATTATGTGTCCTAGGCACCTGACTTCTGGTCGAAGAAATTCGCATTTATCCGGTTGTAATTGGAGATTGGCTTTGCGCAATCGTTCCATCAGTTCGTGAATCTTTTTACCGTGCTCCTCTAGATCCCTGGCATACACTACGATATCGTCGAGATAAACAAAGAGGGATACTCCTTGGAGTCCACTCAATACGATATCCATTGAGCGCTGGAAGGTTGCCGGGGCATTTTTAAGCCCGAATGGCATTCTTGAAAATTCGTAGTGCCCATGTGGGGTAAAGAAAGCGGTTTTCGATTTATCTTCATGATTCATTTCGATCTGGTGGAAACCGGATGCTAAATCGAACACTGAAAAATAATTCGCGCGTCCCAACTGATCAAGAATATCTGTGATGTTGGGTAGCGGATATGAGTCACCGATTGTTTTTTCGTTCAAAGCACGAAAGTCAATTACCATTCGCCAACGTTTGTTACCGTTGGAGTCTGGTTTTTTCGGGACTATCCAGACGGGTCTGTTGTTTGAAGATTCCGAGTGGCTTATGACTCTTGTTTCTAGTAGCTCGTCCACTTGACGCTGGACTTCGCCGTTGAGCGCCTGGGGGAACCGATACTGTTTAGTGTTTATCGGCAGGTCGTCGACCGTTGGGATCTTATGTCGAAGCACATGTGTGGCTTCTAGAGGTTCGCCCTTTACATGGAATCTGTCTGAATATTGTTCGATTATTTTTTCGACATGTTCTAACTCGATTTTTGCAAGGTGGTCGAGTCGCAAGAGACTTTTTATTATTTTTGAGCTTTCTGGATTATTTTTCTTTATACGCGATGTTGGTTTAGAGGCAGGAATGCAGATCACGTTTTGACTCGATTTTTTACCTTTATTTTGATTTATTTCATTGTTTAACTGCTCGTTACGATTGGCCTCGATTTTTGGATTTACGACCGATTTCATTTTTGAGTTTTTCGCGTTTTTGTTTTTGTCTGCCTTCGATTTTTGGCCTGGAATTTGACTGAAATTTTCATTTTGCTTGATGTTGATTCAAGTTCTTTCCTCGCTACAAGACTTGTTAATTGATTCGACATTTATCATCGAAATTTTAGAGTTGGCCACTTTTGGGCTCTGGATCGGCGCAATTATCGTGCAATTTACGCTTGAATTAGGAGGGTCACGAGGGATTGAACGAGAATTTGAAACTGTCGTACAGTCTGAACTGGGAGTATTTTCTGACAGGTCTTCGATAGCGTCGAATTCCTGCAGCTCCACAACTGGAACGATCAGTTTGACAGCGTCATTTGTGGTATTATAAACCTTCAAATGAGCCTTTCCGTCGATGTTTGTCACCAGGCAATCGCCGGCGTATACACCTTGACGGATTTTCAAAGGCGAGAGGTATCCCTCTTTTATTATGCTGTCTTTTACCTTCACGAAGAAGGGAGTTTCCGAACGCGCGGGGATTTCTATCACCTCGTCGGGTTCGGTTTTTTTTTCGAAAGGCCATGATTTATCCCCACACTCGAGACATTCCGTGCGGTAATTGATATTGGACTTGGTTTCATAAAAATATGTAGACCCCAGCAAACCGGGGTAGGGAAGCGGCACATTATCGGGTATAATGTGAAATAGCGATTCGGAGTCGAATACGCGAAGTAGCGTGCTCCCTAGTCCAAATACCGGTGATTCGGATATGGCTGTTAATTTAATGACATCTTCTTCGTTGATGTCTACCATATTTTTTGTATATGCCTTTTTTATCAAATTGGGGATGGCACCGCTATCTAATAGCATCGAAATTGCCCCTTTTTCCGGTAATACTCCGATACATACCGAGGGCAATGTGTTGAATTTTTCCGACTTTATTGCGTAGGTCGGATAGTTTCGTTCGGCTCCCCGAGAGAGACGGCGTCCGCTTGACGCGTTTGAGTGGGTGGCCCGCTCGGTGCGTCTGTCCGAGGGGCACTCGGCTCGTTTCCCGACTGATTACGTGAATTATTATAATCGCGAGCACGACAGTTTTCGATAGTGTGCCCGACCTTTTTGCAATAACGACAAGATGGCGGATTAGAATTCGGGGGATTGTTTCTAAATTTAAAACATCGATCCGCGGTATGACCCTGCTTATGACAGAGTGGGCATTGAGGACCGGGCGAGCGGTGTGATTGATTGTCAGAGGATTTGAAAGATTTTTGGTTAACGTAGCAATTTTTCGCGGTGTGACCGGGTTTATCGCAAACTTGACACGTGACCGATTTTTGAGCGATTTGATTATTTCCACATTGATCGGCTTTGTGACCTTTACTGTTGCATTTTTGGCATTTGATTGCCGCAAATCGGCAAGATTCGCTCGAATGATCTTCCCTTTTACAGATGTTACAGGTTTTTACCGATTTGTTCGGAACAGATCTAATAGAGGACGAGAGAAGTTCCTTACGGGCTTCGAGGTCGCGTTCGATTTCAATCGCATGATCTATAGCGGTCGAGATATCGTCGCACCGAGGGAGACGCTGTTCTATCTCCAGTCTTAGCTCGCGTTTGAAACACGAGAGGAAATAGCCGTCTAATGTTTTTCTGTGAGCGGCACTTTCCGTGCCGTTTTGGGATGTTGGTTGAGCGTCGAGTATTTCCCTAGCTTTATCCCTAATTGCAGTGGAAAAATCTATCACGGTTTCACCGCTTCCTTGAAAAATGTGACTGAGTTCTCCCAACAGTTGAACCTCAGTTTTGTTTGGAGCATATAGGTTCTTTAAAAAATGCAAAAGAGATTCTACTGTTTCGAACGTGGACGACCGGATGACCTTCTTAGCCTGACCCTTTAGTTTGTTTCGAATTACTCTCACAAACCGTGCTTCGGATCCGGGCGGAAGCGACGCCAATGCGTCTTCGCATCCGGCTACAAAATCTGAGAAGGAGCTACCTTTCCCGTCAAAATCCGGGACCATTTCGATAGCTTCCCTTAAAGATACGTGAGCGAGTGACTGATTTGTACCTAGCGCCATGTCTGTTGTGTTTTCGTTATCGATTTTTCGGGGTAATTCTAATTTTTTACTGGTCGTTTCTTAGGTTCGAGACCGGTTAGCAATTGTGCGTCAGAACTCCTCGAAGAATAACCCGATGGTTCACCTAAGTCGTCAGTGATATTTAAATTCAATAAACTAGCTGTTGATTCGTCCCCGGACATTGAATCAATCGGCACATTCCCTTTTTAAAATCCCGGACGAGCCCCCAAAAATTAATATGTCACGTCTGGAAGGGACGTGGGCATATATTTTTTGATTCCCTCCTTTTTTTGCCTACGACAAGCGCAATAGCACGGGATGAGGGTAAAAAGGGGTAGTGCTTGGAATGAGTTGAAATTAGGAAATCATGCAGTGATTTGGTATTGAGAAATAATCCGACAAATTTTTACAAACTTAACTATAGGTTTATTACAACTAAGTGATCGGATAATTAAAGTTGCTTATACAGAAAAATGACAATGAAAATAACTATGAAGTCGGGGGAACAATCGGATTAACATAAAATGAAATTTGTTGCTTACATTGGTCGCTGTGTTTGTGAGTGCATCGGTGTGTAGGTACGCTCGCTCGCAAGAGTATCGGTTGTCGCTCGCAGATAAGGGCCTCGTTGACGGACGCCACGCTTGGCGTTCGGAAAGCGGTCACCAGCACCAGATTCTTGGGGCGCTGAGAGTGTTTATGTATATGCGCGTAGTAAATAGCACTTGAACTATTTTATGGACTCGAGGCCGCGAGAGTCGACTAAACTTTTATACAACGCTTCGGTCAAAACCCGAAGATGTGTAAAATTCGAAACTCTACGATACCGGTTCTTCACTTCGAATTCTGTCAGAACAAGATTAAGAAGTGAAGTTAATTTTGATTGAAGATTTCGCGAGACTGAGATCTGTATTTGATGGCGACTGTCGGGAGACTAAGATTTAGACTTGATAGAAGAACTTGAGTCGATGGTAGTTGTTGAAAGACTGACTTCAGGAAGGAAGTCTTTCTTGATATGAAAATTAGGAGGGGTTCGATAGTGGGAAAAGGAACTTTAAGGTTTAGCGTGATTGGTCGCGAATTCATGATTCGCAGAATTGATCTCGATCATTCCTTATATAGAGTTTGCACGCGTGGAAGGTACGAGACCTTTGTCCCGTGTTTCGGCGAAAAACGCATGGGATATGACCTAAGCATGCGCATGATCTGTGTTATGGTAAAGATTATATCGGGTGCGCGAGGAGATCGAGCGTCGGCGAGTTCTCGCTTCCTGTCGGCACCATGCTAAATAATTATCGGCCGGGACTTATTTAGGCTAGAGGCAAAGTCTTTTCGTATCATTCGAGTGGTGCCTCGTATTTCTTTCTGGGACTTCGATATTTACGCCTTGAAGAAATGCGAGGTTATAACACGAAGCGGATCGACTGAATAAAATAAACGAAAAATATGCTCGCGGAACGTACGCAAGTTCCGTTTAATGTTGTTACGCGTCTTATTCTTAGATTTATACACTTAATACGCTTATGGCGGCAAATGAGGATATTGGGAAAAACCGAGAGAAGGCACATTCGCTAGGATTTAACAGGAGTCACGGAACAAGAACTGACAGATCCACGGCGGAAATGTGGCACCGAAAGATGGGTCACCTCAATTACCGTGACTTGGAGATATGCTGCAAAGAAAACCTTGTCAGTGGTATAAATATCGAAGGATGACAAGGAAAAATGACGAGGAACCCGTTCCCTTCCAAACCCGAGAGGAAAACGGAATTTCTAGAAATCGTTCACTCGGATGTATGCGGGCCGATGCGAAATGAGTCGCTCGGAGGGAGGAAGTACTTCGTGACTTTTACCGACGATCATTCCAAGTAGTGCGAAGTCAGATTGATTCGACAAAAGAGCGATGTCCTAGCCGCCTTTCAGGAGTACACGGCACTCGTGGAGAATCAGACGGGCAGAAAAATAAAATGCCTTCAGTCCGACAACGGCAGAGAATACCGGAACGACGCCTTCAACAGCTTCCTTAGGGATCACGGAATCAGGCGCAGATTGACGGTCCCGTACAACCCAAAGCAGAACGGCGTCGCGGAAAGGAAAAACAGCACACTCGTGGAAACCGCCCGCTGTCTCCTCGCTCAGTCATCGCTCGCTCCTTCCCTGTGGGCAGAAGCCGTAAATACAGCGAACCACCTGCGAAACCGCTGTCCGAATAGCAGCTTAAATGGGAGAACGCCTTTTGAGAGATGGTTCGGAAAAATTCCTGACGTCAGCGGGATCCTTGAATTCGGCTGCGAGCTTGCAGTTCTCGACCAGGATCCGAGCAAGGGTAAATTCGACGATAGAAGCCGAAGGGCGGTACTCGTCGGATTTTCAGAGACAAGTAAGGGCTACAGAGTTTGGCTACCATAGGAGAGAAAAGTTGACATCTCACGGGACGTTAAAATCATGGATCGCGTTACGGAGGTCACGACCCGTAGGATGGACAGCGATCCGTTCGAAGGGCTGGGGAACACAGACGACCATGTGGTGGAACTCCAGGCTTCGACGACTCTACCTGAGCCTCAATGCGAACCTGTGCACGAGACGGGCGACACCCACGAATCCGAGAACGAACCGGAAGAAGGAACACCTGCAGCGGGCGTGCGCGCCTACACGAGAGGACGCGGTCGTCCGCGAATCATTCGAACAGGATCGAGGGGGAGACCTCGAAAGGAGTTCGCTCGAGCCGATGTCGCGCGTGGTCCGGAGGAGATCCTCTGCTTGGCAGAAGTGCCCATGAAGGAAGCCCTGACAGGACCAGATGCGCTCGAATGGCATCGAGCCATCGCTGACGAGTTAAGGTGCATCCTAGGGAAGGGCACCTGGGAACTTGTTGACAGACCTGTTGACGCGAAGATCATCGGAAGTCGGGTCGTGCTTAGGAACAAGTACCGTGAAGACGGAGAGATAGGACGCAGAAAGGCCAGAGTCGTCGCGAAGGGATTCTCTCAACGCCCTGGAGTTGATTTTCGGCAGACTTTCGCCCCTATTGCCCGTATGAAGACAATCAGGATGGTGGTTGCTCTGTCTGCAGAATGGTCCATGAGAATAGAACAGCTGGACGTAACAACGGCTTACCTGAACGGTGATCTTGAAGAAAGATCACCGATTTCCATGGGAAAGAATTCTCATGGAAATCCCGAACGACATCGAGTAGGGATTGCGCATCCTTACGCGTATGGCCCCAACCCACGATGCCATAAGGAAAAAAGGCCAAAACGATGCTTTGCGAACTTAAAAATGGTGGCAAAGTTTGTTTGCTACGAAAAGCCTTATACGGTCTACGGCAGGCTGGGCGCTGCTGGAATCGGAAGTTGGACAAAGCCATGGAGGGCTTCGGAGCAAAGAAATCTTCCTTCGATGCCTGCCTTTACCTCAAAGGGCATGGTAAGAGCTTGATCCTCATAAGCGTCTACATGGATGATTTGTTGGTTGCTTCAGGCGACGGCGATGAGATCGTAAAATTCAAGAGGTCCATCGGCGTGTACTTTGAGATCAAGGACCTCGACCCTGTAAAACACTGCCTCGGGATCGAGTTCAGTACGGACAATGGAACTTTCAACATGTCGCAGAGGGGATACATCGGTGACTTGCTCGAGAGGTTTGGAATGAGCAACGCCAATGCCATCGCCACTCCTCTGGATCCGAATGCGAGGCTAGAGGCCTATCTCGAGAGCGAAGACCTCGAGATCCACCCCTATCATGAGTTGGTTGGATCGCTGATGTATCTGGCTGTCTGCACTCGTCCCGACATAGCCCATGCGGTCAGTCGGTTAAGCCAATTCAACGATCGTCACAACGCAACGCATTGGAGTGCAGCGAAACGAGTTCTCCGGTACTTGAAGGAATCTCCTGACCTCGGTCTCGTGTACCGAAAATCCGGCAGGCCCGTCATCGGCTACGTCGACGCGGACTGGGCGAACTGCACCGTGGATAGAAGATCTTAGACAGGTTATGCGTTCGTCCTGGGTGCGTGTCCTGTATCCTGGGAATCCAAAAAGCAGAGAACCGTGGCCCTCTCTTCAACCGAAGCAGAATATATGGCCCTGACTAAAGCCGTGAAGGAGGCTATATCTCTGCAGCAATTTTTCACCGAATTGCGAGGGCCAGAGATGGGTTCTCTGACAATTTATTGTGACAATGACGGGGCACGTGAATTGGCGGAAAACCCCGTATTCCATCAACGTACGAAGCACATCGACACCCGTTACCATTTCATTCGCGAGGTACTCGATCGGGGAACCGTACGTGTGAAGCACGTTCCAACTACGGAGATGGCATCGAACTTCTTAACCAAGGGAGTCCCCACTCCTAAGTTCCGGAAGTGCTTGGAGCTCGTGGGATTATCATCCAAGAGGTCCCGAGACGAAGTCTCACCGGGTCCCCACCATCTTGAGGGGGAGTGTTAGAGCATCAAATACCGGTGGACCCTACCCTATAGATTGCTCGGCCGTCTCGTGTGACGGCGACCTAATCAAGGCACTACGATGCGCTCGTGCAGCGGCGGAAGCCTTCTCTTCGTTTCTCCTCTGTTTGTTTCTCGCGTACCTGTTTTGTTTCGACCCTTGAGCCGTTCATACGCATTTCATGTCGCTCTTATTTAATAAAAGGAGTTTGCTACTATTTCGCGTTGATTTATTAGAACACTCGCTCCAATAAAAATGGTAATGACTATACTTGTAGGAAATCGAGTGCTTTACAACTTTGATTATTACAGTTTTTTCTCTACCATCGATATTTTTCGAATTAACCCTGAAAAAGGCGGCTATGGCATTAACTCGTTTATTTCTAACTTTAGAGTATAAACAAACATGAACAAACTTGTAGAGACTGAAATTTTGGACAATTATTGTTCCTACCTTTTTTTTTCCTAGAATCAATATTTAAGGTCGTAGGCCAACGGCAAAAAAACGAGAAGCGTGAAAATATTATTTCGCGAACCATTCGCTCTTTTCTTTTAGCGTTGGCGTACGACCTTAAATATTGACTCTAGAAAAAAAGTGGAAATGAAAATTGTCCAAAATTTCTTTCTCTACAAGTTTGTTCATGTTCGTTTGTGTCCTAAAGTTAAAAATAAACGAGATAATGCATTAGCCACTTCTTCAGGTTTAATTCGAAAAATATCGATGGTAAAGAACAAACTGTAATGACCAAAGTTGGAAAGCACTCGATTTTCTACAAGTTTAGTGATTACCATTTTTGCCTAAAAACTGTTAATCGCCGAGTTAATCAACAAAAAACATTTCCCATTAAATTTAAGACGACGATATTAACTGAACGCAAGCCCAGGCCAGAATGAAAGCTACAGATCAAGAGACGCGGCAGCGTCTTGACGCCAAGTAATAAAAACAAAAATTTGACGCCACTGATCGATGCCACCGATCTCGACGCCACTGACCGACTGACGAACACGCCGCGACTCTTTAGACAGTAAGATGGGCTTTAGCAGACGCCGTTTTAACTTTGTTCTGATATTACGCGAAAACGCGACAACAAATCGAAAGTTTAATGACAGTTTACCAATGTAATGTGATTTTTTCCTATCGATTTTGTTCGGGCTATTTTTCGATTTGTCCACTCAATCTCGGGATCTCATAATTTACTGCCGAATTTTCGGGTGACTTTTTACCTCAAAAATTCTTCCACACTCGTCCATTGTCTTTCATTGAATAAAATAAAGTCGTTGGTTCATGTCGTAAACATAACACATACGCCGTTTTGTGAATTGATTAACACTCTAGCGCAACAGGCACAGCAACGCCACCGCTTTCTCGGACGGCACGACTCGAACTACACCCTGCTTGCAATATATATATGCATATTCTAATAGTCGCTTTGACAGCTCGAGTAACCAAACACGGTTAGTCGAGGGTGTATGTGATAAAAGAAAACAATCGGCTCTTATTAGAGCCAAAAATTTATTCAACAAAGGGTCACGTCGTTTCAAATTTAGGTGTGGATTATTTATTTTGATCCTAACACGCGTATATTAGCCGTGGCGCTCGCGCGAAAACCGTCGGAGAAACAGCGAGGACGATACGCAAATACAGGGTGCGCCAGAGAAACTTACTTATTTGAAAAAATTCCCGCGCGATGAGTTGGGCGGGTAGAGGGGCGAGAGGGGGCACATCTGGAGGGGGAAGTTCCCAAGTTTGTTTCTCCCTCCAGTCAGTTGCCATCATGCTCTGGTCTAGAGAGCAGCGGGCCTTCGCAGTCGAGAGCTTCTTTTCTAACGGTCGCTCACTTGTTGCTACGCAACGTGCCTTCCGCGCTCGCTTTGAAATTCCTCCTCACAGACTCGTTCCTGGCCGTAATTCGATTCTGTCGTGGGTTAACTCATTTCGGGAGTGTGGAAGTGTCGCTAAACCCAGAAATAGACTTCAACGGACCATCAGAACTCCGGAAAATGTCGAAAGAGTGAGGCAGTCAGTTGTGCGTTCTCCCCGGCGTTCGGCTCGCAAACACGCAGCTGCTATGGGAATTTCTGACACCACTGTTCGACGAATTCTCCATGAAGACATTCAAGTCAAGTGGCAAGATGGAGCCACAGCACACACAGCACGAGACTCAATGAATTTGTTGCGACAACATTTCCCCGACCGCCTCATCTCTCTCAGAGGCGATCTCCAATGGCCGGCACGCTCTCCAGATTTGACTCCATGCGATTTCTTTTTATGGGGTTATTTGAAATCTCTGGTTTATGTCGATCGACCACGGACCATAGCACACCTCAAGAACAACATTCGCGACGCCATTGCCAACATACCGATTGATATGCTGCAAAGAGTGGATACGAATTTCAAAAATCGAATTCATCAGTGTATGCGCAATGGGGGTCGCCATTTATCCGATGTCATTTTCAAGACTGCATGAAAAAAAAATTGGGATATTGTATTCTCAAATAAAAAAAAATTAAAACAATAATTGAAGTACTTTTGTTTTTATTGACCTTTCAAATAAGTAAGTTTCTCTGGCGCACCCTGTAGATAAAGAGTAAGTTAAAAATTTAATAATGTGCTCATTTCTTTCACATGCTTATATAAACTGAAGAAATTCGCAGACAGATGTGCATGTGTAGCTTTTGTGTGCCCTGAGAGCATAACCTACCTTCTATACATCATTATCAATTTGTGTGTTCATAACCTCGTTCCATTAACATTTTATGAACATATATTCAAAATTTTCTGAACAGAATCTTATCATAGACGATGAAGTGTTTTTTCTGTAGAAAATGCATTCGGCTCTGTAGAATGTATTGACGCAGAGCTTGACAATTATTTTGCCTAAAATATTATCCATCGCTGAAAAATTTATCATGAGAAATAAAAGCTCTGTGCAACACGATATATAATCCTAGATCTCCTATGGCGTCTAATAGAACATGTAAAATAGAACGCCATTACACAACCATCCCAAGTTCTTGCGAATTTTTTCCACACGAACCCGTGATCCAGGTATCGAATAGGCAGCCTAATTGACATTCGTGCGATGCAATCGACACCTGTATATTTGATCACGGGTTCATACGAATAAAATTGGTGCGAACCTGTGATTGTCGCGTAATCGTGGTCTATTAGGACAACACCTAATGTTTGGCTGGACCCCACAGACTCAAGCCTGACAGCGCCTTCATATGCCTCGCCATTCCTTTCTTACTGTGGTGATCACCATATTTGATTATTGCGGCTGCATAATCTACGTCTACATGGAACGATGATAGTCCGCCGTCTCTCAGAAATCTTCGAGTGCCACACCTGCATCGAGGACCGAGTTAATGTGTGTGAAGTTAGCACCGCCATTTTGGAAAATCAAAAAAATAAAGATTGTGCTAAGAATGTGCTACGTTGTGCCGCAAGCCGTTTTTGAAAATTTCAAAAAATGACGGAAATATTCGAAAAAAACGTTTTTAAGGCCCAACACCGCCATTTTGTCGGAATGAAAAATAAAACGTTGTGCTAGATTGTGCTAGGTCTGTGCTATCTTGTGCCGCAAACCGCATTCCGATATCGTAATTAATGTCCAAAAAAATCGAATTTGAAAAAAAAATCGAATTTGAAAAAAAAATCGCAGCACCGCCATTTTGTCGGAATGAAAAATAAAAAGTTGTGCTAAATTGTGCTAGGCTTGCGCGAACTTGTGCCGCAAACCGCATGTCGATATCACAATTAGTTTCATAGAAAATCACCTTTGAAAAATTAGAAAAAAAAGTTTATAAGGCCCAAAATCGCTATTTTGTCGGAACGAAAAAAAAATAGTTGTGCTGGGTTGTGCTAGGCTTGTGCTGGCTTGTGCCGCAAACCGCATACCGATATCCCAATTAGTTTCTGAGAAAATCAAATTTCAAAAATTTCGTGGACCGCCATTTTTCGGAACGAAAAAAAAAAAATTGTGCTGGGTTGTGCTAGGCTTGTGCTGGCTTGTGCCCCAAACCGCATACCGATATCCTAATTCGTTTCTGAGAAAATCGAATTTCAAAAATTTGGAGGACATCCATTTTCGGAACGAAAAAAGAAAAGTTGTGCTGGGTTGTGCTAGGCTTGTGCTGGCTTGTGCCGCAAACCGCATACCGATATCCTAATTCGTTTCTGAGAAAATCAAATTTCAAAAATTAGGCGGACCTCCATTTTCGGAACGAAAAAAAAAACGTTGTGCTGGGTTGTGCTAGCCTTGTGCTGGCTTGTGCCGAAAACCGCATCGCGATATCCCAATTAGTTTCTGAGAAAATCAAATTTCAAAAATTTGGAGGACCGCCAGTTTTCGGAACGAAAAAAAAAAGTTGTGCTGGGTTGTGCTAGCATTGTGCTGGCTTGTGCCGAAAACCGCATCCCGATATCCCAATTAGTTTCTGAGAAAATCAAATTTCAAAAATTTGGAGGACCGCCATTTTTCGGAACGAAAAAAAACAGTTGTGCTGGGTTGTGCTAGCCTTGTGCTGGCTTGTGCCGAAAACAGCATCCCGATATCCCAATTAGTTTCTGAGAAAATCAAATTTCAAAAATTTGGAGGACCGCCATTTTTCGGAACGAAAAAAAAAAAGTTGTGCTGGGTTGTGCTAGCCTTGTGCTGGCTTGTGCCGAAAACCGCATCCCGATATCCCAATTAGTTTCTGAGAAAATCAAATTTAAAAAATTTGGAGGACAGCCATTTTTCGGAACGAAAAAAAAAAAGTTTTGCTGGGTTGTGCTAGGCTTGTGCTGGCTTGTGCCGAAAACCGCATCCCGATATCCCAATTAGTTTCTGAGAAAATCAAATTTAAAAAATTTGGAGGACAACCATTTTTCGGAACGAAAAAAAAAAGTTGTGCTGGGTTGTGCTAGGCTTGTGCTGGCTTGTGCCGAAAACCGCATCCCGATATCCCAATTAGTTTCTGAGAAAATCAAATTTCAAAAATTTGGAGGACCGCCAGTTTTCGGAACGAAAAAAAAAGTTGTGCTGGGTTGTGCTAGCATTGTGCTGGCTTGTGCCGAAAACCGCATCCCGATATCCCAATTAGTTTCTGAGAAAATCAAATTTCAAAAATTTGGAGGACCGCCATTTTTCGGAACGAAAAAAAAAAGTTGTGCTGGGTTGTGCTAGCCTTGTGCTGGCTTGTGCCGAAAACAGCATCCCGATATCCCAATTAGTTTCTGAGAAAATCAAATTTCAAAAATTTGGAGGACCGCCATTTTTCGGAACGAAAAAAAAAAAAAGTTGTGCTGGGTTGTGCTAGCCTTGTGCTGGCTTGTGCCGAAAACCGCATCCCGATATCCCAATTAGTTTCTGAGAAAATCAAATTTAAAAAATTTGGAGGACAGCCATTTTTCGGAACGAAAAAAAAAAAGTTGTGCTGGGTTGTGCTAGGCTTGTGCTGGCTTGTGCCGAAAACCGCATCCCGATATCCCAATTAGTTTCTGAGAAAATCAAATTTAAAAAATTTGGAGGACAACCATTTTTCGGAACGAAAAAAAAAAGTTGTGCTGGGTTGTGCTAGGCTTGTGCTGGCTTGTGCCGAAAACCGCATCCCGATATCCCAATTAGTTTCTGAGAAAATCTGAATTAAAAAATTTGGAGGACCGCCATTTTTCGGAACGAAAAAAAAAAGTTGTGCTGGGTTGTGCTAGGCTTGTGCTGGCTTGTGCCGAAAACCGCATCCCGATATCCCAATTAGTTTCTGAGAAAATAAAATTTCAAAAATTGGGAGGACCGCCATTTTTCGGAACGAAAAAAAAAAGTTGTGCTGGGTTGTGCTAGCCTTGTGCTGGCTTGTGCCGAAAACCGCATCCCGATATCCCAATTAGTTTCTTAGAAAATCAAATTTCAAAAATTTGGAGGACCGCCATTTTTCGGAACGAAAAAAAAAAGTTGTGCTGGGTTGTGCTAGGCTTGTGCTGGCTTGTGCCGCAAACCGCATACCGATATCCCAATTAGTTTCTGAGAAAATCAAATTTCAAAAATTTGGAGGACCGCCATTTTTCGGAACGAAAAAAAAAGTTGTGCTGGGTTGTGCTAGGCTTGTACTGGCTTGTGCCGCAAACGGCATCCCCATAGCACAATTAGTTTAGCAGAAAATCAAATTAAAAAAAATTGGAGGACCGCCATTTTATGGAACGAAAAAAAAAACTAAAACTCGGATGGATTTTTGACCGAGCTAAAAATCGGATGGGTTTTGATCGAGCTAAAATTTCGCACAGACCATCTTTTTGATAATCGAAGACAAGCCCTCAATAGACATCCTGCACCGTTTGCAAAAAAGAGAGCGTTAAACGGTCTGTTATTATGTCCGTTCATTTTGAGAAGTGGATAAAAAATGGTGCGCGCGGACTTTTGGACGCACTGAACTTCGGTGATTCTCACACGAGAACTTGTTGCGGTCAGCTGCCGACAAGGAACGTACAGTTTGGTCCGCATTTATTAATCGAAACAGACATCGGTGGAGATATGTGAGAGCCATTAAAGAACTTTCCGGATCAGCTTTCAATACTGGGGCACGAGACCTATCAGCTGACAGGAGTTGTGGCATACGAAGGGTCGTACAACCTGAATGCCGTAGGACATTACACAGCCTACATAAAAGCTGAATCTACTTGGCTGCTGTACGATGACACTAAGCCCAAAGCAAAACCGTCATATGCCGGCGAAGAAACTCGAGTTCAGGCACATTTGTGCATATACGCAGAAATCTAACGCGCTACAAAAGCTCGATAGAAGAAGCAGTTAGGGTATTCAAACTACGTTTCAATACTCAATTATATTTCGTAATTTAAGGTGTTAAATAAATATACTAGAATATAAGTTGAAAGCAAATAAAATAACAATAAAATGAATAAAAAAGCAAAAAAAATTTAAAAGAAGAAACAAAATTACAAGGCACGGAAAATGCTGAGACATGCGGAAAAAAACTGGAAAAATGAAAACCTGAAAAAAAAACTTGAAAAATGAAAACCTGAAAAAAAACTTGAAAAATGAAAACCAGAAAAAAACTTGAAAAATGAAAACCGGAAAAAAAACTTGAAAAACAAAAAATGAAAACAAAAAAAAATAAAAAATAAAGAAGGGGCACATCTGATTCTCCTAAGAGTTAAGCGGTAGCCTCCACGTGGCGTGTCCTGGGCAGTCGAATCGGTTTCGTACTGGCTAATACCGCCGGATAGATCACATCCACCTCACTAACAACAGTATATGGGGCGTTGTTCCGGGCTTGCATTAGAAATCCTTGTAATTAAAAGAGACTAACAGGTTTTACATGATCTTCTGTGTAGTGTGTAAAGAATAATCGTGGTATTAAGGATTTCAGCTATACCGATATTGCAATGACTAAAGTACAAATTTTATATACATATGCCCTATACATCAATGTTATGATTTTCTTTGGGTTTCCTCATGCACGATAACTGCTGTTCTTGAAGTATAACGGTGTTGTAATTTCCTTAAAATCGCGACTTTCTACGCATTTAAATGTGGAATTGAAATAGTGTTTGCGACACCAGCTAGCCGAAGCCTAGCGTAAGCTTGCACGGCAATTCGCCGGTAGTATGGAAAAACTTGCTATCCAAAATTGTGATAACAAAACGTGCCATCTCAAATTGTGATAGGAGAGCGTGAAGTCTCACAATGAGTTTAAGGAACATGCTATCTCGTATTGTGATTGAAATACGTCCTATGGCGATCAACATATTTTCATTGTTACAACACTGGTATTTAGAATACGTCAGTATATAGAGCCCGTTTTCTGTGAGGTTATTTAATTATTCGATGCGATTGAGTTCGATAAAATGAAAATTAACAGCCATCGTTGGAGAAACAAAAATCATCAATACATTTTTTAATAGAATGTTTAGAATCTACTGCTACAGAATTTTGTGACAAAAATACGCAAAAATATCTTCAATTTGCCCAAATGATATAAAATTCCTTATGCACAATGAACGATTTTTCAGTGTCAAAAGCGGTACCAAAACCCTTTTTAGAATTTGAAAATATTCTCAGAGCAGTAAGTCTTTTCCAAAGGAACTTTTTACGAGACTAATTGCGATATCGGGATGTATTGTGTTGCACAAGCCAGCACAGGCCTAGCACAACCCAGGACAACTTTTTTTTTTCGTTCCGAAAAATGGCGGTACTCCAATTTTTTGACATTTGATTTTCTCCTAAACTAATTCCGATATGGGGATGCGGTTTGCGGCACAAGCCTAGCACAACCCAGCACAACTTTTTTTTCTCGTTCCGAAAAATGGTGGTCCTCCAAATTTATGAAATTTGATTTTCTCAGAAACTAATTGAGATATCGGTATGCGGTTTGCGGCACAAGCCAGCACAAGTCTAGCACAACCCAGCACAACTTTTTTTTTTTCGTTCCGAAAAATGGCGGTCCACCAAATTTTTGAAATTTGATTTTCTCAGAAACTAATTGGGATATCGGTATGCGATTTGCGGCACAAGCCAGCACAAGCCTAGCACAACCCAGCACAACTTTTTTTTTCGTTCCGAAAAATGGCGGTCCTCTAAATTTATGAAATTTGATTTTCTCAGAAACTAATTGAGATATCGGTATGCGGTTTGCGGCACAAGCCAGCACAAGCCTAGCACAACCCAGCACAACTTTTTTTTTTCGTTCCGAAAAATGGCGGTCCACCAAATTTTTGAAATTTGATTTTCTCAGAAACTAATTGGGATATCGGTATGCGGTTTGCGGCACAAGCCAGCACAAGCCTAGCACAACCCAGCACAACTTTTTTTTTTCGTTCCGAAAAATGGCGGTCCTCTAAATTTATGAAATTTGATTTTCTCAGAAACTAATTGGGATATCGGTATGCGGTTTGCGGCACAAGCCAGCACAAGCCTAGCACAACCCAGCACAACTTTTTTTTTTTCGTTCCGAAAAATGTCGGTCCTCCAAATTTTTGAAATTGCATTTTCTCAGAAACTAATTGGGATATCGGTATGCGGTTTGCGGCACAAGCCAGCACAAGCCTAGCACAACCCAGCACAACTTTTTTTTTCGTTCCGAAAAATGGCGGTCCTCCAAATTTTTGAAATTTGATTTTCTAAGAAACTAATTGGGATATCGGGATGCGGTTTTCGGCACAAGCCAGCACAAGGCTAGCACAACCCAGCACAACTTTTTTTTTTCGTTCCGAAAAATGGCGGTCCTCCCAATTTTTGAAATTTTATTTTCTCAGAAACTAATTGGGATATCGGGATGCGGTTTTCGGCACAAGCCAGCACAAGCCTAGCATAACCCAGCACAACTTTTTTTTTTCGTTCCGAAAAATGGCGGTCCTCCAAATTTATGAAATTTGATTTTCTCAGAAACTAATTGGGATATCGGTATGCGGTTTGCGGCACAAGCCAGCACAAGCCTAGCACAACCCAGCACAACTTTTTTTTTTCGTTCCGAAAAATGGCGGTCCTTCAAATTTATGAAATTTGATTTTCTCAGAAACTAATTGAGATATCGGTATGCGGTTTGCGGCACAAGCCAGCACAAGCCTAGCACAACCCAGCACAACTTTTTTTTTTCGGTCCGAAAAATGGCGGTCCTCCAAATTTTTGAAATTTGTTTTTCTCAGAAACTAATTGGGATATCGGTATGCGGTTTGCGGCACAAGCCAGCACAAGCCTAGAACAACCCAGCACAACTTTTTTTTTTCGTTCCGAAAAATGGCGTTCCTCCAAATTTTTGAAATTTGATTTTCTCAGAAACTAATTGGGATATCGGGATGCGGTTTTCGGCACAAGCCAGCACAAGCCTAGCACAACCCAGCACAACTTTTTTTTTTCGTTCCGAAAAATGGCGGTCCTCCAAATTTTTGAAATTTGATTTTCTCAGAAACTAATTGGGATATCGGGATTCGGTAATTCGGCACAAGCCAGCACACGGCTAGCACAACCCAGCACAACTTTTTTTTTTTCGTTCCGAAAAATGGCTGTCCTCCAAATTTTTTAAATTTGATTTTCTCAGAAACTAATTGGGATATCGGGATGCGGTTTTCGGCACAAGCCAGCACAAGCCTAGCACAACCCAGCACAACTTTTTTTTTCGTTCCGAAAAATGGCGTTCCTCCAAATTTTTGAAATTTGATTTTCTCAGAAACTAATTGGGATATCGGGATGCGGTTTTCGGCACAAGCCAGCACAAGCCTAGCACAACCCAGCACAACTTTTTTTTTTCGTTCCGAAAAATGGCGGTCCTCCAAATTTTTGAAATTTGATTTTCTCAGAAACTAATTGGGATATCGGGATGCGGTTTTCGGCACAAGCCAGCACACGGCTAGCACAACCCAGCACAACTTTTTTTTTTCGTTGCGAAAAATAGCGGTCCTCCAAATTTTTGAAATTTGATTTTCTCAGAAACTAATTGGGATATCGGGATGCGGTTTTCGGCACATGCCAGCACAAGGCTAGCACAACCCAGCACAACTTTTTTTTTCGTTCCGAAAAATGGCGGTCCTCCAAATTTTTGAAATTTGATTTTCTCAGAAACTATTTGGGATATCGGGATACGGTTTGCGGCACAAGCCAGCACAAGCCTAGCACAACCCAGCACAACTTTTTTTTTTCGTTGCGAAAAATGGCGGTCCTCCAAATTTTTGAAATTTGATTTTCTCAGAAACTAATTGGGATATCGGGATGCGGTTTTCGGCACAAGCCAGCACAAGGCTAGCACAACCCAGCACAACGTGTTTTTTTTCGTTCCGAAAAATGGCGGTCCTACAAATTTTTGAAATTTCATTTTCTCAGAAACTAATTGGGATATCGGGATGCGGTTTTCGGCACAAGCCAGCACAAGGCTAGCACAACTTTTTTTTTTCGTTCCGAAAAATGGCGGTCCTCCAAATTTTTGAAATTTGTTTTTCTCAGAAACTAATTGGGATATCGGTATGCGGTTTGCGGCACAAGCCAGCACAAGCCTAGCACAACCCAGCACAACTTTTTTTTTTCGTTCCGAAAAATGGCGGTCCTCCAAATTTTTGAAATTTGATTTTCTCAGAAACTAATTGGGATATCGGGATGCGGTTTTCGGCACAAGCCAGCACACGGCTAGCACAACCCAGCACAACTTTTTTTTTTTCGTTGCGAAAAATAGCGGTCCTCCAAATTTTTGAAATTTGATTTTCTCAGAAACTAATTGGGATATCGGGATGCGGTTTTCGGCACAAGCCAGCACAAGGCTAGCACAACCCAGCACAACTTTTTTTTTCGTTCCGAAAAATGGCGGTCCTCCAAATTTTTGAAATTTGATTTTCTCAGAAACTAATTGGGATATCGGGATGCGGTTTGCGGCACAAGCCAGCACAAGCCTAGCACAACCCAGCACAACTATTTTTTTTTTTCGTTCCGACAAAATAGCGATTTTGGGCCTTATAAACGTTTTTTTTCTAATTTTTCAAAGGTGATTTTCTATGAAACTAATTGTGATATCGACATGCGGTTTGCGGCACAAGTTCGCGCCAGCCTAGCACAATCTAGCACAACTTTTTATTTTTCATTCCGACAAAATGGCGGTCCTCCAAATTTTTGAAATTTGATTTTCTCAGAAACTAATTGGGATATCGGGATGCGGTTTTCGGCACAAGCCAGCACAAGCCTAGCACAACCCAGCACAACTTTTTTTTTTCGTTCCGAAAAATGGCGGTCCTCCAAATTTTTGACATTTGATTTTCTCAGAAACTAATTGGGATATCGGTATGCGGTTTGCGGCACTAGCCAGCACAAGCCTAGCACAACCCAGCACAACTTTTTTTTTTCGTTCCGAACAATGGCGGTCCAAATTTTTGAAATTTGATTTTCTCAGAAACTAATTGGGATATCGGGATGCGGTTTTCGGCACAAGCCAGCACAAGCCTAGCACAACCCAGCACAACTTTTTTTTTTCGTTCCGAAAAATGGCGGTCCACGAAATTTTTGAAATTTGATTTTCTCAGAAACTAATTGGGATATCGGTATGCGGTTTGCGGCACAAGCCAGCACAAGCCTAGCACAACCCAGCACAACTATTTTTTTTTTCGTTCCGACAAAATAGCGATTTTGGGCCTTATAAACGTTTTTTTCTAATTTTTCAAAGGTGATTTTCTATGAAACTAATTGTGATATCGACATGCGGTTTGCGGCACAAGTTCGCGCAAGCCTAGCACAATCTAGCACAACTTTTTATTTTTCATTCCGACAAAATGGCGGTCCTCCAAATTTTTGAAATTTGATTTTCTCAGAAACTAATTGGGATATCGGGATGCGGTTTTCGGCACAAGCCAGCACAAGGCTAGCACAACCCAGCACAACGTTTTTTTTTTCGTTCCGAAAAATGGCGGTCCTCCAAATTTTTGAAATTTCATTTTCTCAGAAACTAATTGGGATATCGGGATGCGGTTTTCGGCACAAGCCAGCACAAGGCTAGCACAACTTTTTTTTTCCGTTCCGAAAAATGGCGGGCCTCCAAATTTTTGAAATTTGATTTTCTAGGAAACTAATTGGGATATCGGTATGCAATTTGCGGCACAAGCCAGCACAAGCCTGGCACAACCCAGCACAACTTCTTTTTTTTCGTTCCGAAGAATGGCGGTCCTCCAAATTTTTGAAATTTGTTTTTCTCAGAAACTAATTGGGATATCGGGATGCGGTTTGCGGCACAGGCCAGCACAAGCCTAGCACAACCCAGCACAACTTTTTTTTTATCGTTCCGAAAAATGGCGGTCCTCCAAATTTATGAAATTTGATTTTCTCAGAAACTAATTGAGACATCGGTATGCGATTTGCGGCACAAGCCAGCACAAGCCTAGCACAACCCAGCACAACTTTTTTTTTTTCGTTCCGAAAAATGGCGGTCCTCCAAATTTATGAAATTTGATTTTCTCAGTAACTAATTGGGATATCGGGATGCGGTTTGCGGCACAAGCCAGCACAAGCCTAGCACAACCCAGCACAACTTTTTTTTTTTCGTTCCGAAAAATGGTTGTCCTCCAAATTTTTTAAATTTGATTTTCTCAGAAACTAATTGGGATATCGGTATGCGGTTTTCGGCACAAGCCAGCACAACCCATCACAACTTTTTTTTTTCGTTCCGAAAAATGGCGGTCCTTCAAATTTTTGAAATTTGATTTTCTAAGAAACTAATTGGGATATCGGGATGCGGTTTTCGGCACAAGCCAGCACAAGGCTAGCACAACCCAGCACAACTTTTTTTTCTTTCGTTCCGAAAACTGGCGGTCCTCCAAATTTTTGAAATTTGATTTTCTCAGAAACTAATTGGGATATCGGGATGCGGTTTTCGGCACAAGCCAACACAAGGCTAGCACAACCCAGCACAACTTTTTTTTTTCGTTGCGAAAAATGGCGGTCCTCCAAATTTTTGAAATTTGATTTTCTCAGAAACTAATTGGGATATCGGGATGCGGTTTTCGGCACAAGCCAGCACAAGGCTAGCACAACCCAGCACAACTTTTTTTTTTCGTTCCGAAAAATGGCGGTCCTCCAAATTTTTGAAATTTGATTTTCTCAGAAACTAATTGGGATATCGGGATGCGGTTTGCGGCACAAGCCAGCACAAGCCTAGCACAACCCAGCACAACTTTTTTTTTTTCGTTCCGAAAAATGGCGGTCCTCCAAATTTATGAAATTTGATTTTCTCAGAAACTAATTGAGATATCGGTATGCGGTTTGCGGCACAAGCCAGCACAAACCTAGCACAACCCAGCACAACTTTTTTTTTTCGTTCCGAAAAATGGCGGTCCTCCAAATTTATGAAATTTGATTTTCTCAGAAACTAATTGAGATATCGGTATGTGGTTTGCGGCACAAGCCAGCACAAGCCAGCACAAGCCTAGCACAATCCAGCACAACTTTTTTTTTTCGTTCCGAAAAATGGCGGTCCACCAAATTTTTGAAATTTGATTTTCTCAGAAACTAATTGGGATATCGGGATGCGGTTTGCGGCACAAGCCAGCACAAGCCTAGCACAACCCAGCACAACTTTTTTTTTTTCGTTCCGAAAAATGGCGGTCCTCCAAATTTTTGAAATTTGATTTTCTCAAAAACTAATTGGGATATCGGTATGCGGTTTGCGGCACAAGCCAGCACAAGCCTAGCACAACCCAGCACAACTTTTTTTTTTCGTTCCGAAAAATGGCGGTCCACGAAATTTTTGAAATTTGATTTTCTCAGAAACTAATTGGGATATCGGTATGCGGTTTGCGGCACAAGCCAGCACAAGCCTAGCACAACCCAGCACAACTATTTTTTTTTTCGTTCCGACAAAATAGCGATTTTGGGCCTTATAAACGTTTTTTTCTAATTTTTCAAAGGTGATTTTCTATGAAACTAATTGTGATATCGACATGCGGTTTGCGGCACAAGTTCGCGCAAGCCTAGCACAATCTAGCACAACTTTTTATTTTTCATTCCGACAAAATGGCGGTCCTCCAAATTTTTGAAATTTGATTTTCTCAGAAACTAATTGGGATATCGGGATGCGGTTTTCGGCACAAGCCAGCACAAGGCTAGCACAACCCAGCACAACGTTTTTTTTTTCGTTCCGAAAAATGGCGGTCCTCCAAATTTTTGAAATTTCATTTTCTCAGAAACTAATTGGGATATCGGGATGCGGTTTTCGGCACAAGCCAGCACAAGGCTAGCACAAGTTTTTTTCCGTTCCGAAAAATGGCGGGCCTCCAAATTTTTGAAATTTGATTTTCTAAGAAACTAATTGGGATATCGGTATGCAATTTGCGGCACAAGCCAGCACAAGCCTGGCACAACCCAGCACAACTTCTTTTTTTTCGTTCCGAAAAATGGCGGTCCTCCAAATTTTTGAAATTTGTTTTTCTCAGAAACTAATTGGGATATCGGGATGCGGTTTGCGGCACAGGCCAGCACAAGCCTAGCACAACCCAGCACAACTTTTTTTTTATCGTTCCGAAAAATGGCGGTCCTCCAAATTTATGAAATTTGATTTTCTCAGAAACTAATTGAGATATCGGTATGCGATTTGCGGCACAAGCCAGCACAAGCCTAGCACAACCCAGCACAACGTTTTTTTTTCGTTCCGAAAAATGGCGGTCCTCCAAATTTATGAAATTTGATTTTCTCAGAAACTAATTGAGATATCGGTATGTGATTTGCGGCACAAGCCAGCACAAGCCAGCACAAGCCTAGCACAACCCAGCACAACTTTTTTTTTTTTCGTTCCGAAAAATGGCGGTCCACCAAATTTTTGAAATTTGATTTTCTCAGAAACTAATTGGGATATCGGGATGCGGTTTGCGGCACAAGCCAGCACAAGCCTAGCACAACCCAGCACAACTTTTTTTTTTCGTTCCGCAAAACGGCGGTCCTCCAAATTTATGAAATTTGATTTTCTCAGAAACTAATTGGGATATCGGTATGCGGTTTGCGGCACAAGCCAGCACAAGCCTAGCACAACCCAGCACAACTTTTTTTTTTCGTTCCGAAAAATGGCGGTCCTCCAAATTTATGAAATTTGATTTTCTCAGAAACTAATTGAGATATCGGTATGCGGCTTGCGGCACAAGCCAGCACAAGCCTAGCACAACCCAGCACAACTTTTTTTTTTCGTTCCGAAAAATGGCGGTCCTCCAAATTTTTGAAATTTGTTTTTCTCAGAAACTAATTGGGATATCGGTATGCGGTTTGCGGCACAAGCCAGCACAAGCCTAGCACAACCCAGCACAACTTTTTTTTTTCGTTCCGAAAAATGGCGGTCCTCCAAATTTTTGACATTTGATTTTCTCAGAAACTAATTGCGATATCGGTATGCGGTTTGCGGCACTAGCCAGCACAAGCCTAGCACAACCCAGCACAACTTTTTTTTTTCGTTCCGAAAAATGGCGGTCCTCCAAATTTTTGAAATTTGATTTTCTCAGAAACTAATTGGGATATCGGGATGCGGTTTTCGGCACAAGCCAGCACAAGCCTAGCACAACCCAGCACAACTTTTTTTTTTCGTTCCGAAAAATGGCGGTCCACGAAATTTTTGAAATTTGATTTTCTCAGAAACTAATTGGGATATCGGTATGCGGTTTGCGGCACAAGCCAGCACAAGCCTAGCACAACCCAGCACAACTATTTTTTTTTTCGTTCCGACAAAATAGCGATTTTGGGCCTTATAAACGTTTTTTTCTAATTTTTCAAAGGTGATTTTCTATGAAACTAATTGTGATATCGACATGCGGTTTGCGGCACAAGTTCGCGCAAGCCTAGCACAATCTAGCACAACTTTTTATTTTTCATTCCGACAAAATGGCGGTCCCCCAAATTTTTGAAATTTGATTTTCTCAGAAACTAATTGGGATATCGGGATGCGGTTTTCGGCACAAGCCAGCACAAGGCTAGCACAACCCAGCACAACGTTTTTTTTTTCGTTCCGAAAAATGGCGGTCCTCCAAATTTTTGAAATTTCATTTTCTCAGAAACTAATTGGGATATCGGGATGCGGTTTTCGGCACAAGCCAGCACAAGGCTAGCACAACTTTTTTTTTCCGTTCCGAAAAATGGCGGGCCTCCAAATTTTTGAAATTTGATTTTCTAAGAAACTAATTGGGATATCGGTATGCAATTTGCGGCACAAGCCAGCACAAGCCTGGCACAACCCAGCACAACTTCTTTTTTTTCGTTCCGAAGAATGGCGGTCCTCCAAATTTTTGAAATTTGTTTTTCTCAGAAACTAATTGGGATATCGGGATGCGGTTTGCGGCACAGGCCAGCACAAGCCTAGCACAACCCAGCACAACTTTTTTTTTATCGTTCCGAAAAATGGCGGTCCTCCAAATTTATGAAATTTGATTTTCTCAGAAACTAATTGAGACATCGGTATGCGATTTGCGGCACAAGCCAGCACAAGCCTAGCACAACCCAGCACAACTTTTTTTTTTTCGTTCCGAAAAATGGCGGTCCTCCAAATTTATGAAATTTGATTTTCTCAGTAACTAATTGAGATATCGGTATGTGGTTTGCGGCACAAGACAGCACAAGCCAGCACAAGCCTAGCACAACCCAGCACAACTTTTTTTTTTTCGGTCCGAAAAATGGCGGTCCACCAAATTTTTGAAATTTGATTTTCTCAGAAACTAATTGGGATATCGGGATGCGGTTTGCGGCACAAGCCAGCACAAGCCTAGCACAACCCAGCACAACTTTTTTTTTTTCGTTCCGAAAAATGGTTGTCCTCCAAATTTTTTAAATTTGATTTTCTCAGAAACTAATTGGGATATCGGTATGCGGTTTTCGGCACAAGCCAGCACAACCCATCACAACTTTTTTTTTTCGTTCCGAAAAATGGCGGTCCTTCAAATTTTTGAAATTTGATTTTCTAAGAAACTAATTGGGATATCGGGATGCGGTTTTCGGCACAAGCCAGCACAAGGCTAGCACAACCCAGCACAACTTTTTTTTCTTTCGTTCCGAAAACTGGCGGTCCTCCAAATGTTTGAAATTTGATTTTCTCAGAAACTAATTGGGATATCGGGATGCGGTTTTCGGCACAAGCCAACACAAGGCTAGCACAACCCAGCACAACTTTTTTTTTTCGTTGCGAAAAATGGCGGTCCTCCAAATTTTTGAAATTTGATTTTCTCAGAAACTAATTGGGATATCGGGATGCGGTTTTCGGCACAAGCCAGCACAAGGCTAGCACAACCCAGCACAACTTTTTTTTTTTCGTTCCGAAAAATGGCGGTCCTCCAAATTTTTGAAATTTGATTTTCTCAGAAACTAATTGGGATATCGGGATGCGGTTTGCGGCACAAGCCAGCACAAGCCTAGCACAACCCAGCACAACTTTTTTTTTTTTCGTTCCGAAAAATGGCGGTCCTCCAAATTTATGAAATTTGATTTTCTCAGAAACTAATTGAGATATCGGTATGCGGTTTGCGGCACAAGCCAGCACAAACCTAGCACAACCCAGCACAACTTTTTTTTTTCGTTCCGAAAAATGGCGGTCCTCCAAATTTATGAAATTTGATTTTCTCAGAAACTAATTGAGATATCGGTATGTGGTTTGCGGCACAAGCCAGCACAAGCCAGCACAAGCCTAGCAAAATCCAGCACAACTTTTTTTTTTCGTTCCGAAAAATGGCGGTCCACCAAATTTTTGAAATTTGATTTTCTCAGAAACTAATTGGGATATCGGGATGCGGTTTGCGGCACAAGCCAGCACAAGCCTAGCACAACCCAGCACAACTTTTTTTTTTTCGTTCCGAAAAATGGCGGTCCTCCAAATTTTTGAAATTTGATTTTCTCAAAAACTAATTGGGATATCGGTATGCGGTTTGCGGCACAAGCCAGCACAAGCCTAGCACAACCCAGCACAACTTTTTTTTTTCGTTCCGAAAAATGGCGGTCCACGAAATTTTTGAAATTTGATTTTCTCAGAAACTAATTGGGATATCGGTATGCGGTTTGCGGCACAAGCCAGCACAAGCCTAGCACAACCCAGCACAACTATTTTTTTTTTTTCGTTCCGACAAAATAGCGATTTTGGGCCTTATAAACGTTTTTTTCTAATTTTTCAAAGGTGATTTTCTATGAAACTAATTGTGATATCGACATGCGGTTTGCGGCACAAGTTCGCGCAAGCCTAGCACAATCTAGCACAACTTTTTATTTTTCATTCCGACAAAATGGCGGTCCTCCAAATTTTTGAAATTTGATTTTCTCAGAAACTAATTGGGATATCGGGATGCGGTTTTCGGCACAAGCCAGCACAAGGCTAGCACAACCCAGCACAACGTTTTTTTTTTCGTTCCGAAAAATGGCGGTCCTCCAAATTTTTGAAATTTCATTTTCTCAGAAACTAATTGGGATATCGGGATGCGGTTTTCGGCACAAGCCAGCACAAGGCTAGCACAACTTTTTTTTTCCGTTCCGAAAAATGGCGGGCCTCCAAATTTTTGAAATTTGATTTTCTAAGAAACTAATTGGGATATCGGTATGCAATTTGCGGCACAAGCCAGCACAAGCCTGGCACAACCCAGCACAACTTCTTTTTTTTCGTTCCGAAGAATGGCGGTCCTCCAAATTTTTGAAATTTGTTTTTCTCAGAAACTAATTGGGATATCGGGATGCGGTTTGCGGCACAGGCCAGCACAAGCCTAGCACAACCCAGCACAACTTTTTTTTTATCGTTCCGAAAAATGGCGGTCCTCCAAATTTATGAAATTTGATTTTCTCAGAAACTAATTGAGACATCGGTATGCGATTTGCGGCACAAGCCAGCACAAGCCTAGCACAACCCAGCACAACTTTTTTTTTTTCGTTCCGAAAAATGGCGGTCCTCCAAATTTATGAAATTTGATTTTCTCAGTAACTAATTGAGATATCGGTATGTGGTTTGCGGCACAAGACAGCACAAGCCAGCACAAGCCTAGCACAACCCAGCACAACTTTTTTTTTTTTCGGTCCGAAAAATGGCGGTCCACCAAATTTTTGAAATTTGATTTTCTCAGAAACTAATTGGGATATCGGGATGCGGTTTGCGGCACAAGCCAGCACAAGCCTAGCACAACCCAGCACAACTTTTTTTTTTTCGTTCCGAAAAATGGTTGTCCTCCAAATTTTTTAAATTTGATTTTCTCAGAAACTAATTGGGATATCGGTATGCGGTTTTCGGCACAAGCCAGCACAACCCATCACAACTTTTTTTTTTCGTTCCGAAAAATGGCGGTCCTTCAAATTTTTGAAATTTGATTTTCTAAGAAACTAATTGGGATATCGGGATGCGGTTTTCGGCACAAGCCAGCACAAGGCTAGCACAACCCAGCACAACTTTTTTTTCTTTCGTTCCGAAAACTGGCGGTCCTCCAAATGTTTGAAATTTGATTTTCTCAGAAACTAATTGGGATATCGGGATGCGGTTTTCGGCACAAGCCAACACAAGGCTAGCACAACCCAGCACAACTTTTTTTTTTCGTTGCGAAAAATGGCGGTCCTCCAAATTTTTGAAATTTGATTTTCTCAGAAACTAATTGGGATATCGGGATGCGGTTTTCGGCACAAGCCAGCACAAGGCTAGCACAACCCAGCACAACTTTTTTTTTTCGTTCCGAAAAATGGCGGTCCTCCAAATTTTTGAAATTTGATTTTCTCAGAAACTAATTGGGATATCGGGATGCGGTTTGCGGCACGAGCCAGCACAAGCCTAGCACAACCCAGCACAACTTTTTTTTTTTTCGTTCCGAAAAATGGCGGTCCTCCAAATTTATGAAATTTGATTTTCTCAGAAACTAATTGAGATATCGGTATGCGGTTTGCGGCACAAGCCAGCACAAACCTAGCACAACCCAGCACAACTTTTTTTTTTCGTTCCGAAAAATGGCGGTCGTCCAAATTTATGAAATTTGATTTTCTCAGAAACTAATTGAGATATCGGTATGTGGTTTGCGGCACAAGCCAGCACAAGCCAGCACAAGCCTAGCACAATCCAGCACAACTTTTTTTTTTCGTTCCGAAAAATGGCGGTCCACCAAATTTTTGAAATTTGATTTTCTCAGAAACTAATTGGGATATCGGGATGCGGTTTGCGGCACAAGCCAGCACAAGCCTAGCACAACCCAGCACAACTTTTTTTTTTTCGTTCCGAAAAATGGCGGTCCTCCAAATTTTTGAAATTTGATTTTCTCAACAACTAATTGGGATATCGGTATGCGGTTTGCGGCACAAGCCAGCACAAGCCTAGCACAACCCAGCACAACTTTTTTTTTTCGTTCCGAAAAATGGCGGTCCACGAAATTTTTGAAATTTGATTTTCTCAGAAACTAATTGGGATATCGGTATGCGGTTTGCGGCACAAGCCAGCACAAGCCTAGCACAACCCAGCACAACTATTTTTTTTTTTCGTTCCGACAAAATAGCGATTTTGGGCCTTATAAACGTTTTTTTCTAATTTTTCAAAGGTGATTTTCTATGAAACTAATTGTGATATCGACATGCGGTTTGCGGCACAAGTTCGCGCAAGCCTAGCACAATCTAGCACAACTTTTTATTTTTCATTCCGACAAAATGGCGGTCCTCCAAATTTTTGAAATTTGATTTTCTCAGAAACTAATTGGGATATCGGGATGCGGTTTTCGGCACAAGCCAGCACAAGGCTAGCACAACCCAGCACAACGTTTTTTTTTTCGTTCCGAAAAATGGCGGTCCTCCAAATTTTTGAAATTTCATTTTCTCAGAAACTAATTGGGATATCGGGATGCGGTTTTCGGCACAAGCCAGCACAAGGCTAGCACAACTTTTTTTTTCCGTTCCGAAAAATGGCGGGCCTCCAAATTTTTGAAATTTGATTTTCTAAGAAACTAATTGGGATATCGGTATGCAATTTGCGGCACAAGCCAGCACAAGCCTGGCACAACCCAGCACAACTTCTTTTTTTTCGTTCCGAAGAATGGCGGTCCTCCAAATTTTTGAAATTTGTTTTTCTCAGAAACTAATTGGGATATCGGGATGCGGTTTGCGGCACAGGCCAGCACAAGCCTAGCACAACCCAGCACAACTTTTTTTTTATCGTTCCGAAAAATGGCGGTCCTCCAAATTTATGAAATTTGATTTTCTCAGAAACTAATTGAGACATCGGTATGCGATTTGCGGCACAAGCCAGCACAAGCCTAGCACAACCCAGCACAACTTTTTTTTTTTCGTTCCGAAAAATGGCGGTCCTCCAAATTTATGAAATTTGATTTTCTCAGTAACTAATTGAGATATCGGTATGTGGTTTGCGGCACAAGACAGCACAAGCCAGCACAAGCCTAGCACAACCCAGCACAACTTTTTTTTTTTTCGGTCCGAAAAATGGCGGTCCACCAAATTTTTGAAATTTGATTTTCTCAGAAACTAATTGGGATATCGGGATGCGGTTTGCGGCACAAGCCAGCACAAGCCTAGCACAACCCAGCACAACTTTTTTTTTTTCGTTCCGAAAAATGGTTGTCCTCCAAATTTTTTAAATTTGATTTTCTCAGAAACTAATTGGGATATCGGTATGCGGTTTTCGGCACAAGCCAGCACAACCCATCACAACTTTTTTTTTTCGTTCCGAAAAATGGCGGTCCTTCAAATTTTTGAAATTTGATTTTCTAAGAAACTAATTGGGATATCGGGATGCGGTTTTCGGCACAAGCCAGCACAAGGCTAGCACAACCCAGCACAACTTTTTTTTCTTTCGTTCCGAAAACTGGCGGTCCTCCAAATGTTTGAAATTTGATTTTCTCAGAAACTAATTGGGATATCGGGATGCGGTTTTCGGCACAAGCCAACACAAGGCTAGCACAACCCAGCACAACTTTTTTTTTTCGTTGCGAAAAATGGCGGTCCTCCAAATTTTTGAAATTTGATTTTCTCAGAAACTAATTGGGATATCGGGATGCGGTTTTCGGCACAAGCCAGCACAAGGCTAGCACAACCCAGCACAACTTTTTTTTTTCGTTCCGAAAAATGGCGGTCCTCCAAATTTTTGAAATTTGATTTTCTCAGAAACTAATTGGGATATCGGGATGCGGTTTGCGGCACGAGCCAGCACAAGCCTAGCACAACCCAGCACAACTTTTTTTTTTTTCGTTCCGAAAAATGGCGGTCCTCCAAATTTATGAAATTTGATTTTCTCAGAAACTAATTGAGATATCGGTATGCGGTTTGCGGCACAAGCCAGCACAAACCTAGCACAACCCAGCACAACTTTTTTTTTTCGTTCCGAAAAATGGCGGTCGTCCAAATTTATGAAATTTGATTTTCTCAGAAACTAATTGAGATATCGGTATGTGGTTTGCGGCACAAGCCAGCACAAGCCAGCACAAGCCTAGCACAATCCAGCACAACTTTTTTTTTTCGTTCCGAAAAATGGCGGTCCACCAAATTTTTGAAATTTGATTTTCTCAGAAACTAATTGGGATATCGGGATGCGGTTTGCGGCACAAGCCAGCACAAGCCTAGCACAACCCAGCACAACTTTTTTTTTTTCGTTCCGAAAAATGGCGGTCCTCCAAATTTTTGAAATTTGATTTTCTCAACAACTAATTGGGATATCGGTATGCGGTTTGCGGCACAAGCCAGCACAAGCCTAGCACAACCCAGCACAACTTTTTTTTTTCGTTCCGAAAAATGGCGGTCCACGAAATTTTTGAAATTTGATTTTCTCAGAAACTAATTGGGATATCGGTATGCGGTTTGCGGCACAAGCCAGCACAAGCCTAGCACAACCCAGCACAACTATTTTTTTTTTTCGTTCCGACAAAATAGCGATTTTGGGCCTTATAAACGTTTTTTTCTAATTTTTCAAAGGTGATTTTCTATGAAACTAATTGTGATATCGACATGCGGTTTGCGGCACAAGTTCGCGCAAGCCTAGCACAATCTAGCACAACTTTTTATTTTTCATTCCGACAAAATGGCGGTCCTCCAAATTTTTGAAATTTGATTTTCTCAGAAACTAATTGGGATATCGGGATGCGGTTTTCGGCACAAGCCAGCACAAGGCTAGCACAACCCAGCACAACGTTTTTTTTTTCGTTCCGAAAAATGGCGGTCCTCCAAATTTTTGAAATTTCATTTTCTCAGAAACTAATTGGGATATCGGGATGCGGTTTTCGGCACAAGCCAGCACAAGGCTAGCACAACTTTTTTTTTCCGTTCCGAAAAATGGCGGGCCTCCAAATTTTTGAAATTTGATTTTCTAAGAAACTAATTGGGATATCGGTATGCAATTTGCGGCACAAGCCAGCACAAGCCTGGCACAACCCAGCACAACTTCTTTTTTTTCGTTCCGAAGAATGGCGGTCCTCCAAATTTTTGAAATTTGTTTTTCTCAGAAACTAATTGGGATATCGGGATGCGGTTTGCGGCACAGGCCAGCACAAGCCTAGCACAACCCAGCACAACTTTTTTTTTATCGTTCCGAAAAATGGCGGTCCTCCAAATTTATGAAATTTGATTTTCTCAGAAACTAATTGAGACATCGGTATGCGATTTGCGGCACAAGCCAGCACAAGCCTAGCACAACCCAGCACAACTTTTTTTTTTTCGTTCCGAAAAATGGCGGTCCTCCAAATTTATGAAATTTGATTTTCTCAGTAACGAATTGAGATATCGGTATGTGGTTTGCGGCACAAGACAGCACAAGCCAGCACAAGCCTAGCACAACCCAGCACAACTTTTTTTTTTTTCGGTCCGAAAAATGGCGGTCCACCAAATTTTTGAAATTTGATTTTCTCAGAAACTAATTGGGATATCGGGATGCGGTTTGCGGCACAAGCCAGCACAAGCCTAGCACAACCCAGCACAACTTTTTTTTTTTCGTTCCGAAAAATGGTTGTCCTCCAAATTTTTTAAATTTGATTTTCTCAGAAACTAATTGGGATATCGGTATGCGGTTTTCGGCACAAGCCAGCACAACCCATCACAACTTTTTTTTTTCGTTCCGAAAAATGGCGGTCCTTCAAATTTTTGAAATTTGATTTTCTAAGAAACTAATTGGGATATCGGGATGCGGTTTTCGGCACAAGCCAGCACAAGGCTAGCACAACCCAGCACAACTTTTTTTTCTTTCGTTCCGAAAACTGGCGGTCCTCCAAATGTTTGAAATTTGATTTTCTCAGAAACTAATTGGGATATCGGGATGCGGTTTTCGGCACAAGCCAACACAAGGCTAGCACAACCCAGCACAACTTTTTTTTTTCGTTGCGAAAAATGGCGGTCCTCCAAATTTTTGAAATTTGATTTTCTCAGAAACTAATTGGGATATCGGGATGCGGTTTTCGGCACAAGCCAGCACAAGGCTAGCACAACCCAGCACAACTTTTTTTTTTCGTTCCGAAAAATGGCGGTCCTCCAAATTTTTGAAATTTGATTTTCTCAGAAACTAATTGGGATATCGGGATGCGGTTTGCGGCACAAGCCAGCACAAGCCTAGCACAACCCAGCACAACTTTTTTTTTTTTCGTTCCGAAAAATGGCGGTCCTCCAAATTTATGAAATTTGATTTTCTCAGAAACTAATTGAGATATCGGTATGCGGTTTGCGGCACAAGCCAGCACAAACCTAGCACAACCCAGCACAACTTTTTTTTTTCGTTCCGAAAAATGGCGGTCCTCCAAATTTATGAAATTTGATTTTCTCAGAAACTAATTGAGATATCGGTATGTGGTTTGCGGCACAAGCCAGCACAAGCCAGCACAAGCCTAGCACAATCCAGCACAACTTTTTTTTTTCGTTCCGAAAAATGGCGGTCCACCAAATTTTTGAAATTTGATTTTCTCAGAAACTAATTGGGATATCGGGATGCGGTTTGCGGCACAAGCCAGCACAAGCCTAGCACAACCCAGCACAACTTTTTTTTTTTCGTTCCGAAAAATGGCGGTCCTCCAAATTTTTGAAATTTGATTTTCTCAAAAACTAATTGGGATATCGGTATGCGGTTTGCGGCACAAGCCAGCACAAGCCTAGCACAACCCAGCACAACTTTTTTTTTTCGTTCCGAAAAAGGGCGGTCCACGAAATTTTTGAAATTTGATTTTCTCAGAAACTAATTGGGATATCGGTATGCGGTTTGCGGCACAAGCCAGCACAAGCCTAGCACAACCCAGCACAACTATTTTTTTTTTCGTTCCGACAAAATAGCGATTTTGGGCCTTATAAACGTTTTTTTATAATTTTTCAAAGGTGATTTTCTATGAAACTAATTGTGATATCGACATGCGGTTTGCGGCACAAGTTCGCGCAAGCCTAGCACAATCTAGCACAACTTTTTATTTTTCATTCCGACAAAATGGCGGTCCTCCAAATTTTTGAAATTTGATTTTCTCAGAAACTAATTGGGATATCGGGATGCGGTTTTCGGCACAAGCCAGCACAAGGCTAGCACAACCCAGCACAACGTTTTTTTTTTCGTTCCGAAAAATGGCGGTCCTCCAAATTTTTGAAATTTCATTTTCTCAGAAACTAATTGGGATATCGGGATGCGGTTTTCGGCACAAGCCAGCACAAGGCTAGCACAACTTTTTTTTTCCGTTCCGAAAAATGGCGGGCCTCCAAATTTTTGAAATTTGATTTTCTAAGAAACTAATTGGGATATCGGTATGCAATTTGCGGCACAAGCCAGCACAAGCCTGGCACAACCCAGCACAACTTCTTTTTTTTCGTTCCGAAAAATGGCGTTCCTCCAAATTTTTGAAATTTGTTTTTCTCAGAAACTAATTGGGATATCGGGATGCGGTTTGCGGCACAGGCCAGCACAAGCCTAGCACAACCCAGCACAACTTTTTTTTTATCGTTCCGAAAAATGGCGGTCCTCCAAATTTATGAAATTTGATTTTCTCAGAAACTAATTGAGATATCGGTATGCGATTTGCGGCACAAGCCAGCACAAGCCTAGCACAACCCAGCACAACGTTTTTTTTTCGTTCCGAAAAATGGCGGTCCTGCAAATTTATGAAATTTGATTTCCTCAGAAACTAATTGAGATATCGGTATGTGATTTGCGGCACAAGCCAGCACAAGCCAGCACAAGCCTAGCACAACCCAGCACAACTTTTTTTTTTTTCGTTCCGAAAAATGGCGGTCCACCAAATTTTTGAAATTTGATTTTCTCAGAAACTAATTGGGATATCGGGATGCGGTTTGCGGCACAAGCCAGCACAAGCCTAGCACAACCCAGCACAACTTTTTTTTTTCGTTCCGCAAAACGGCGGTCCTCCAAATTTATGAAATTTGATTTTCTCAGAAACTAATTGGGATATCGGTATGCGGTTTGCGGCACAAGCCAGCACAAGCGTAGCACAACCCAGCACAACTTTTTTTTTTCGTTCCGAAAAATGGCGGTCCTCCAAATTTATGAAATTTGATTTTCTCAGAAACTAATTGAGATATCGGTATGCGGCTTGCGGCACAAGCCAGCACAAGCCTAGCACAACCCAGCACAACTTTTTTTTTTCGTTCCGAAAAATGGCGGTCCTCCAAATTTTTGAAATTTGTTTTTCTCAGAAACTAATTGGGATATCGGTATGCGGTTTGCGGCACAAGCCAGCACAAGCCTAGCACAACCCAGCACAACTTTTTTTTTTCGTTCCGAAAAATGGCGGTCCTCCAAATTTTTGACATTTGATTTTCTCAGAAACTAATTGCGATATCGGTATGCGGTTTGCGGCACTAGCCAGCACAAGCCTAGCACAACCCAGCACAACTTTTTTTTTTCGTTCCGAAAAATGGCGGTCCTCCAAATTTTTGAAATTTGATTTTCTCAGAAACTAATTGGGATATCGGGATGCGGTTTTCGGCACAAGCCAGCACAAGCCTAGCACAACCCAGCACAACTTTTTTTTTTCGTTCCGAAAAATGGCGGTCCACGAAATTTTTGAAATTTGATTTTCTCAGAAACTAATTGGGATATCGGTATGCGGTTTGCGGCACAAGCCAGCACAAGCCTAGCACAACCCAGCACAACTATTTTTTTTTTCGTTCCGACAAAATAGCGATTTTGGGCCTTATAAACGTTTTTGTCTAATTTTTCAACGGTGATTTTCTATGAAACTAATTGTGATATCGACATGCGGTTTGCGGCACAAGTTCGCGCAAGCCTAGCACAATCTAGCACAACTTTTTATTTTTCATTCCGACAAAATGGCGGTCCTCCAAATTTTTGAAATTTGATTTTCTCAGAAACTAATTGGGATATCGGGATGCGGTTTTCGGCACAAGCCAGCACAAGGCTAGCACAACCCAGCACAACGTTTTTTTTTTCGTTCCGAAAAATGGCGGTCCTCCAAATTTTTGAAATTTCATTTTCTCAGAAACTAATTGGGATATCGGGATGCGGTTTTCGGCACAAGCCAGCACAAGGCTAGCACAACTTTTTTTTTCCGTTCCGAAAAATGGCGGGCCTGCAAATTTTTGAAATTTGATTTTCTAAGAAACTAATTGGGATATCGGTATGCAATTTGCGGCACAAGCCAGCACAAGCCTGGCACAACCCAGCACAACTTCTTTTTTTTCGTTCCGAAGAATGGCGGTCCTCCAAATTTTTGAAATTTGTTTTTCTCAGAAACTAATTGGGATATCGGGATGCGGTTTGCGGCACAGGCCAGCACAAGCCTAGCACAACCCAGCACAACTTTTTTTTTATCGTTCCGAAAAATGGCGGTCCTCCAAATTTATGAAATTTGATTTTCTCAGAAACTAATTGAGACATCGGTATGCGATTTGCGGCACAAGCCAGCACAAGCCTAGCACAACCCAGCACAACTTTTTTTTTTTCGTTCCGAAAAATGGCGGTCCTCCAAATTTATGAAATTTGATTTTCTCAGTAACTAATTGAGATATCGGTATGTGGTTTGCGGCACAAGACAGCACAAGCCAGCACAAGCCTAGCACAACCCAGCACAACTTTTTTTTTTTTCGGTCCGAAAAATGGCGGTCCACCAAATTTTTGAAATTTGATTTTCTCAGAAACTAATTGGGATATCGGGATGCGGTTTGCGGCACAAGCCAGCACAAGCCTAGCACAACCCAGCACAACTTTTTTTTTTTCGTTCCGAAAAATGGTTGTCCTCCAAATTTTTTAAATTTGATTTTCTCAGAAACTAATTGGGATATCGGTATGCGGTTTTCGGCACAAGCCAGCACAACCCATCACAACTTTTTTTTTTCGTTCCGAAAAATGGCGGTCCTTCAAATTTTTGAAATTTGATTTTCTAAGAAACTAATTGGGATATCGGGATGCGGTTTTCGGCACAAGCCAGCACAAGGCTAGCACAACCCAGCACAACTTTTTTTTCTTTCGTTCCGAAAACTGGCGGTCCTCCAAATGTTTGAAATTTGATTTTCTCAGAAACTAATTGGGATATCGGGATGCGGTTTTCGGCACAAGCCAACACAAGGCTAGCACAACCCAGCACAACTTTTTTTTTTCGTTGCGAAAAATGGCGGTCCTCCAAATTTTTGAAATTTGATTTTCTCAGAAACTAATTGGGATATCGGGATGCGGTTTTCGGCACAAGCCAGCACAAGGCTAGCACAACCCAGCACAACTTTTTTTTCTTTCGTTCCGAAAACTGGCGGTCCTCCAAATGTTTGAAATTTGATTTTCTCAGAAACTAATTGGGATATCGGGATGCGGTTTTCGGCACAAGCCAACACAAGGCTAGCACAACCCAGCACAACTTTTTTTTTTCGTTCCGAAAAATGGTTGTCCTCCAAATTTTTTAAATTTGATTTTCTCAGAAACTAATTGGGATATCGGTATGCGGTTTTCGGCACAAGCCAGCACAACCCACCACAACTTTTTTTTTTCGTTCCGAAAAATGGCGGTCCTTCAAATTTTTGAAATTTGATTTTCTAAGAAACTAATTGGGATATCGGGATGCGGTTTTCGGCACAAGCCAGCACAAGGCTAGCACAACCCAGCACAACTTTTTTTTCTTTCGTTCCGAAAACTGGCGGTCCTCCAAATGTTTGAAATTTGATTTTCTCAGAAACTAATTGGGATATCGGGATGCGGTTTTCGGCACAAGCCAACACAAGGCTAGCACAACCCAGCACAACTTTTTTTTTTCGTTACGAAAAATGGCGGTCCTCCAAATTTTTGAAATTTGATTTTCTCAGAAACTAATTGGGATATCGGGATGCGGTTTTCGGCACAAGCCAGCACAAGGCTAGCACAACCCAGCACAACTTTTTTTTTTCGTTCCGAAAAATGGCGGTCCTCCAAATTTTTGAAATTTGATTTTCTCAGAAACTAATTGGGATATCGGGATGCGGTTTGCGGCACAAGCCAGCACAAGCCTAGCACAACCCAGCACAACTTTTTTTTTTTTCGTTCCGAAAAATGGCGGTCCTCCAAATTTATGAAATTTGATTTTCTCAGAAACTAATTGAGATATCGGTATGCGGTTTGCGGCACAAGCCAGCACAAACCTAGCACAACCCAGCACAACTTTTTTTTTTCGTTCCGAAAAATGGCGGTCCTCCAAATTTATGAAATTTGATTTTCTCAGAAACTAATTGAGATATCGGTATGTGGTTTGCGGCACAAGCCAGCACAAGCCAGCACAAGCCTAGCACAATCCAGCACAACTTTTTTTTTTCGTTCCGAAAAATGGCGGTCCACCAAATTTTTGAAATTTGATTTTCTCAGAAACTAATTGGGATATCGGGATGCGGTTTGCGGCACAAGCCAGCACAAGCCTAGCACAACCCAGCACAACTTTTTTTTTTCGTTCCGAAAAATGGCGGTCCTCCAAATTTTTGAAATTTGATTTTCTCAAAAACTAATTGGGATATCGGTATGCGGTTTGCGGCACAAGCCAGCACAAGCCTAGCACAACCCAGCACAACTTTTTTTTTTCGTTCCGAAAAATGGCGGTCCACGAAATTTTTGAAATTTGATTTTCTCAGAAACTAATTGGGATATCGGTATGCGGTTTGCGGCACAAGCCAGCACAAGCCTAGCACAACCCAGCACAACTATTTTTTTTTTTCGTTCCGACAAAATAGCGATTTTGGGCCTTATAAACGTTTTTTTCTAATTTTTCAAAGGTGATTTTCTATGAAACTAATTGTGATATCGACATGCGGTTTGCGGCACAAGTTCGCGCAAGCCTAGCACAATCTAGCACAACTTTTTATTTTTCATTCCGACAAAATGGCGGTCCTCCAAATTTTTGAAATTTGATTTTCTCAGAAACTAATTGGGATATCGGGATGCGGTTTTCGGCACAAGCCAGCACAAGGAAGCACAACCCAGCACAACGTTTTTTTTTTCGTTCCGAAAAATGGCGGTCCTCCAAATTTTTGAAATTTCATTTTCTCAGAAACTAATTGGGATATCGGGATGCGGTTTTCGGCACAAGCCAGCACAAGGCTAGCACAACTTTTTTTTTCCGTTCCGAAAAATGGCGGGCCTCCAAATTTTTGAAATTTGATTTTCTAAGAAACTAATTGGGATATCGGTATGCAATTTGCGGCACAAGCCAGCACAAGCCTGGCACAACCCAGCACAACTTCTTTTTTTTCGTTCCGAAGAATGGCGGTCCTCCAAATTTTTGAAATTTGTTTTTCTCAGAAACTAATTGGGATATCGGGATGCGGTTTGCGGCACAGGCCAGCACAAGCCTAGCACAACCCAGCACAACTTTTTTTTTATCGTTCCGAAAAATGGCGGTCCTCCAAATTTATGAAATTTGATTTTCTCAGAAACTAATTGAGACATCGGTATGCGATTTGCGGCACAAGCCAGCACAAGCCTAGCACAACCCAGCACAACTTTTTTTTTTTCGTTCCGAAAAATGGCGGTCCTCCAAATTTATGAAATTTGATTTTCTCAGTAACGAATTGAGATATCGGTATGTGGTTTGCGGCACAAGACAGCACAAGCCAGCACAAGCCGAGCACAACCCAGCACAACTTTTTTTTTTTTCGGTCCGAAAAATGGCGGTCCACCAAATTTTTGAAATTTGATTTTCTCAGAAACTAATTGGGATATCGGGATGCGGTTTGCGGCACAAGCCAGCACAAGCCTAGCACAACCCAGCACAACTTTTTTTTTTTCGTTCCGAAAAATGGTTGTCCTCCAAATTTTTTAAATTTGATTTTCTCAGAAACTAATTGGGATATCGGTATGCGGTTTTCGGCACAAGCCAGCACAACCCATCACAACTTTTTTTTTTCGTTCCGAAAAATGGCGGTCCTTCAAATTTTTGAAATTTGATTTTCTAAGAAACTAATTGGGATATCGGGATGCGGTTTTCGGGACAAGCCAGCACAAGGCTAGCACAACCCAGCACAACTTTTTTTTCTTTCGTTCCGAAAACTGGCGGTCCTCCAAATGTTTGAAATTTGATTTTCTCAGAAACTAATTGGGATATCGGGATGCGGTTTTCGGCACAAGCCAACACAAGGCTAGCACAACCCAGCACAACTTTTTTTTTTCGTTGCGAAAAATGGCGGTCCTCCAAATTTTTGAAATTTGATTTTCTCAGAAACTAATTGGGATATCGGGATGCGGTTTTCGGCACAAGCCAGCACAAGGCTAGCACAACCCAGCACAACTTTTTTTTTTCGTTCCGAAAAATGGCGGTCCTCCAAATTTTTGAAATTTGATTTTCTCAGAAACTAATTGGGATATCGGGATGCGGTTTGCGGCACAAGCCAGCACAAGCCTAGCACAGCCCAGCACAACTTTTTTTTTTTTCGTTCCGAAAAATGGCGGTCCTCCAAATTTATGAAATTTGATTTTCTCAGAAACTAATTGAGATATCGGTATGCGGTTTGCGGCACAAGCCAGCACAAACCTAGCACAACCCAGCACAACTTTTTTTTTTCGTTCCGAAAAATGGCGGTCCTCCAAATTTATGAAATTTGATTTTCTCAGAAACTAATTGAGATATCGGTATGTGGTTTGCGGCACAAGCCAGCACAAGCCAGCACAAGCCTAGCACAATCCAGCACAACTTTTTTTTTTCGTTCCGAAAAATGGCGGTCCACCAAATTTTTGAAATTTGATTTTCTCAGAAACTAATTGGGATATCGGGATGCGGTTTGCGGCACAAGCCAGCACAAGCCTAGCACAACCCAGCACAACTTTTTTTTTTTCGTTCCGAAAAATGGCGGTCCTCCAAATTTTTGAAATTTGATTCTCTCAAAAACTAATTGGGATATCGGTATGCGGTTTGCGGCACAAGCCAGCACAAGCCTAGCACAACCCCGCACAACTTTTTTTTTTCGTTCCGAAAAAGGGCGGTCCACGAAATTTTTGAAATTTGATTTTCTCAGAAACTAATTGGGATATCGGTATGCGGTTTGCGGCACAAGCCAGCACAAGCCTAGCACAACCCAGCACAACTATTTTTTTTTTCGTTCCGACAAAATAGCGATTTTGGGCCTTATAAACGTTTTTTTCTAATTTTTCAAAGGTGATTTTCTATGAAACTAATTGTGATATCGACATGCGGTTTGCGGCACAAGTTCGCGCAAGCCTAGCACAATCTAGCACAACTTTTTATTTTTCATTCCGACAAAATGGCGGTCCTCCAAATTTTTGAAATTTGATTTTCTCAGAAACTAATTGGGATATCGGGATGCGGTTTTCGGCACAAGCCAGCACAAGGCTAGCACAACCCAGCACAACGTTTTTTTTTTCGTTCCGAAAAATGGCGGTCCTCCAAATTTTTGAAATTTCATTTTCTCAGAAACTAATTGGGATATCGGGATGCGGTTTTCGGCACAAGCCAGCACAAGGCTAGCACAACTTTTTTTTTCCGTTCCGAAAAATGGCGGGCCTCCAAATTTTTAAAATTTGATTTTCTAAGAAACTAATTGGGATATCGGTATGCAATTTGCGGCACAAGCCAGCACAAGCCTGGCACAACCCAGCACAACTTCTTTTTTTTCGTTCCGAAAAATGGCGGTCCTCCAAATTTTTGAAATTTGTTTTTCTCAGAAACTAATTGGGATATCGGGATGCGGTTTGCGGCACAGGCCAGCACAAGCCTAGCACAACCCAGCACAACTTTTTTTTTATCGTTCCGAAAAATGGCGGTCCTCCAAATTTATGAAATTTGATTTTCTCAGAAACTAATTGAGATATCGGTATGCGATTTGCGGCACAAGCCAGCACAAGCCTAGCACAACCCAGCACAACGTTTTTTTTTCGTTCCGAAAAATGGCGGTCCTCCAAATTTATGAAATTTGATTTTCTCAGAAACTAATTGAGATATCGGTATGTGATTTGCGGCACAAGCCAGCACAAGCCAGCACAAGCCTAGCACAACCCAGCACAACTTTTTTTTTTTCGTTCCGAAAAATGGCGGTCCACCAAATTTTTGAAATTTGATTTTCTCAGAAACTAATTGGGATATCGGGATGCGGTTTGCGGCACAAGCCAGCACAAGCCTAGCACAACCCAGCACAACTTTTTTTTTTCGTTCCGCAAAACGGCGGTCCTCCAAATTTATGAAATTTGATTTTCTCAGAAACTAATTGGGATATCGGTATGCGGTTTGCGGCACAAGCCAGCACAAGCCTAGCACAACCCAGCACAACTTTTTTTTTTCGTTCCGAAAAATGGCGGTCCTCCAAATTTATGAAATTTGATTTTCTCAGAAACTAATTGAGATATCGGTATGCGGCTTGCGGCACAAGCCAGCACAAGCCTAGCACAACCCAGCACAACTTTTTTTTTTCGTTCCGAAAAATGGCGGTCCTCCAAATTTTTGAAATTTGTTTTTCTCAGAAACTAATTGGGATATCGGTATGCGGTTTGCGGCACAAGCCAGCACAAGCCTAGCACAACCCAGCACAACTTTTTTTTTTCGTTCCGAAAAATGGCGGTCCTCCAAATTTTTGACATTTGATTTTCTCAGAAACTAATTGCGATATCGGTATGCGGTTTGCGGCACTAGCCAGCACAAGCCTAGCACAACCCAGCACAACTTTTTTTTTTCGTTCCGAAAAATGGCGGTCCTCCAAATTTTTGAAATTTGATTTTCTCAGAAACTAATTGGGATATCGGGATGCGGTTTTCGGCACAAGCCAGCACAAGCCTAGCACAACCCAGCACAACTTTTTTTTTTCGTTCCGAAAAATGGCGGTCCACGAAATTTTTGAAATTTGATTTTCTCAGAAACTAATTGGGATATCGGTATGCGGTTTGCGGCACAAGCCAGCACAAGCCTAGCACAACCCAGCACAACTATTTTTTTTTTCGTTCCGACAAAATAGCGATTTTGGGCCTTATAAACGTTTTTTTCTAATTTTTCAACGGTGATTTTCTATGAAACTAATTGTGATATCGACATGCGGTTTGCGGCACAAGTTCGCGCAAGCCTAGCACAATCTAGCACAACTTTTTATTTTTCATTCCGACAAAATGGCGGTCCTCAAAATTTTTGAAATTTGATTTTCTCAGAAACTAATTGGGATATCGGGATGCGGTTTTCGGCACAAGCCAGCACAAGGCTAGCACAACCCAGCACAACGTTTTTTTTTTCGTTCCGAAAAATGGCGGTCCTCCAAATTTTTGAAATTTCATTTTCTCAGAAACTAATTGGGATATCGGGATGCGGTTTTCGGCACAAGCCAGCACAAGGCTAGCACAACTTTTTTTTTCCGTTCCGAAAAATGGCGGGCCTCCAAATTTTTGAAATTTGATTTTCTAAGAAACTAATTGGGATATCGGTATGCAATTTGCGGCACAAGCCAGCACAAGCCTGGCACAACCCAGCACAACTTCTTTTTTTTCGTTCCGAAGAATGGCGGTCCTCCAAATTTTTGAAATTTGTTTTTCTCAGAAACTAATTGGGATATCGGGATGCGGTTTGCGGCACAGGCCAGCACAAGCCTAGCACAACCCAGCACAACTTTTTTTTTATCGTTCCGAAAAATGGCGGTCCTCCAAATTTATGAAATTTGATTTTCTCAGAAACTAATTGAGACATCGGTATGCGATTTGCGGCACAAGCCAGCACAAGCCTAGCACAACCCAGCACAACTTTTTTTTTTTCGTTCCGAAAAATGGCGGTCCTCCAAATTTATGAAATTTGATTTTCTCAGTAACTAATTGAGATATCGGTATGTGGTTCGCGGCACAAGACAGCACAAGCCAGCACAAGCCTAGCACAACCCAGCACAACTTTTTTTTTTTTCGGTCCGAAAAATGGCGGTCCACCAAATTTTTGAAATTTGATTTTCTCAGAAACTAATTGGGATATCGGGATGCGGTTTGCGGCACAAGCCAGCACAAGCCTAGCACAACCCAGCACAACTTTTTTTTTTTCGTTCCGAAAAATGGTTGTCCTCCAAATTTTTTAAATTTGATTTTCTCAGAAACTAATTGGGATATCGGTATGCGGTTTTCGGCACAAGCCAGCACAACCCATCACAACTTTTTTTTTTCGTTCCGAAAAATGGCGGTCCTTCAAATTTTTGAAATTTGATTTTCTAAGAAACTAATTGGGATATCGGGATGCGGTTTTCGGCACAAGCCAGCACAAGGCTAGCACAACCCAGCACAACTTTTTTTTCTTTCGTTCCGAAAACTGGCGGTCCTCCAAATGTTTGAAATTTGATTTTCTCAGAAACTAATTGGGATATCGGGATGCGGTTTTCGGCACAAGCCAACACAAGGCTAGCACAACCCAGCACAACTTTTTTTTTTCGTTGCGAAAAATGGCGGTCCTCCAAATTTTTGAAATTTGATTTTCTCAGAAACTAATTGGGATATCGGGATGCGGTTTTCGGCACAAGCCAGCACAAGGCTAGCACAACCCAGCACAACTTTTTTTTTTTCGTTCCGAAAAATGGCGGTCCTCCAAATTTTTGAAATTTGATTTTCTCAGAAACTAATTGGGATATCGGGATGCGGTTTGCGGCACAAGCCAGCACAAGCCTAGCACAACCCAGCACAACTTTTTTTTTTTTCGTTCCGAAAAATGGCGGTCCTCCAAATTTATGAAATTTGATTTTCTCAGAAACTAATTGAGATATCGGTATGCGGTTTGCGGCACAAGCCAGCACAAACCTAGCACAACCCAGCACAACTTTTTTTTTTCGTTCCGAAAAATGGCGGTCCTCCAAATTTATGAAATTTGATTTTCTCAGAAACTAATTGAGATATCGGTATGTGGTTTGCGGCACAAGCCAGCACAAGCCAGCACAAGCCTAGCAAAATCCAGCACAACTTTTTTTTTTCGTTCCGAAAAATGGCGGTCCACCAAATTTTTGAAATTTGATTTTCTCAGAAACTAATTGGGATATCGGGATGCGGTTTGCGGCACAAGTCAGCACAAGCCTAGCACAACCCAGCACAACTTTTTTTTTTTCGTTCCGAAAAATGGCGGTCCTCCAAATTTTTGAAATTTGATTTTCTCAAAAACTAATTGGGATATCGGTATGCGGTTTGCGGCACAAGCCAGCACAAGCCTAGCACAACCCAGCACAACTTTTTTTTTTCGTTCCGAAAAATGGCGGTCCACGAAATTTTTGAAATTTGATTTTCTCAGAAACTAATTGGGATATCGGTATGCGGTTTGCGGCACAAGCCAGCACAAGCCTAGCACAACCCAGCACAACTATTTTTTTTTTTTCGTTCCGACAAAATAGCGATTTTGGGCCTTATAAACGTTTTTTTCTAATTTTTCAAAGGTGATTTTCTATGAAACTAATTGTGATATCGACATGCGGTTTGCGGTACAAGTTCGCGCAAGCCTAGCACAATCTAGCACAACTTTTTATTTTTCATTCCGACAAAATGGCGGTCCTCCAAATTTTTGAAATTTGATTTTCTCAGAAACTAATTGGGATATCGGGATGCGGTTTTCGGCACAAGCCAGCACAAGGCTAGCACAACCCAGCACAACGTTTTTTTTTTCGTTCCGAAAAATGGCGGTCCTCCAAATTTTTGAAATTCCATTTTCTCAGAAACTAATTGGGATATCGGGATGCGGTTTTCGGCACAAGCCAGCACAAGGCTAGCACAACTTTTTTTTTCCGTTCCGAAAAATGGCGGGCCTCCAAATTTTTGAAATTTGATTTTCTAAGAAACTAATTGGGATATCGGTATGCAATTTGCGGCACAAGCCAGCACAAGCCTGGCACAACCCAGCACAACTTCTTTTTTTTCGTTCCGAAGAATGGCGGTCCTCCAAATTTTTGAAATTTGTTTTTCTCAGAAACTAATTGGGATATCGGGATGCGGTTTGCGGCACAGGCCAGCACAAGCCTAGCACAACCCAGCACAACTTTTTTTTTATCGTTCCGAAAAATGGCGGTCCTCCAAATTTATGAAATTTGATTTTCTCAGAAACTAATTCAGACATCGGTATGCGATTTGCGGCACAAGCCTGCACAAGCCTAGCACAACCCAGCACAACTTTTTTTTTTCGTTCCGAAAAATGGCGGTCCTCCAAATTTTTGAAATCTGATTTTCTCAGAAACTAATTGGGATATCGGGATGCGGTTTGCGGCACAAGCCAGCACAAGCCTAGCACAACCCAGCACAACTTTTTTTTTTTTCGTTCCGAAAAATGGCGGTCCTCCAAATTTATGAAATTTGATTTTCTCAGAAACTAATTGAGATATCGGTATGCGGTTTGCGGCACAAGCCAGCACAAACCTAGCACAACCCAGCACAACTTTTTTTTTTCGTTCCGAAAAATGGCGGTCGTCCAAATTTATGAAATTTGATTTTCTCAGAAACTAATTGAGATATCGGTATGTGGTTTGCGGCACAAGCCAGCACAAGCCAGCACAAGCCTAGCACAATCCAGCACAACTTTTTTTTTTCGTTCCGAAAAATGGCGGTCCACCAAATTTTTGAAATTTGATTTTCTCAGAAACTAATTGGGATATCGGGATGCGGTTTGCGGCACAAGCCAGCACAAGCCTAGCACAACCCAGCACAACTTTTTTTTTTCGTTCCGAAAAATGGCGGTCCTCCAAATTTTTGAAATTTGATTTTCTCAAAAACTAATTGGGATATCGGTATGCGGTTTGCGGCACAAGCCAGCACAAGCCTAGCACATCCCAGCACAACTTTTTTTTTTCGTTCCGAAAAATGGCGGTCCACGAAATTTTTGAAATTTGATTTTCTCAGAAACTAATTGGGATATCGGTATGCGGTTTGCGGCACAAGCCAGCACAAGCCTAGCACAACCCAGCACAACTATTTTTTTTTTCGTTCCGACAAAATAGCGATTTTGGGCCTTATAAACGTTTTTTTCTAATTTTTCAAAGGTGATTTTCTATGAAACTAATTGTGATATCGACATGCGGTTTGCGGCACAAGTTCGCGCAAGCCTAGCACAATCTAGCACAACTTTTTATTTTTCATTCCGACAAAATGGCGGTCCACCAAATTTTTGAAATTTGATTTTCTCAGAAACTAATTGGGATATCGGGATGCGGTTTTCGGCACAAGCCAGCACAAGGCTAGCACAACCCAGCACAACGTTTTTTTTTTCGTTCCGAAAAATGGCGGTCCTCCAAATTTTTGAAATTTCATTTTCTCAGAAACTAATTGGGATATCGGGATGCGGTTTTCGGCACAAGCCAGCACAAGGCTAGCACAACTTTTTTTTTCCGTTCCGAAAAATGGCGGGCCTCCAAATTTTTGAAATTTGATTTTCTAGGAAACTAATTGGGATATCGGTATGCAATTTGCGGCACAAGCCAGCACAAGCCTGGCACAACCCAGCACAACTTCTTTTTTTTCGTTCCGAAGAATGGCGGTCCTCCAAATTTTTGAAATTTGTTTTTCTCAGAAACTAATTGGGATATCGGGATGCGGTTTGCGGCACAGGCCAGCACAAGCCTAGCACAACCCAGCACAACTTTTTTTTTATCGTTCCGAAAAATGGCGGTCCTCCAAATTTATGAAATTTGATTTTCTCAGAAACTAATTGAGACATCGGTATGCGATTTGCGGCACAAGCCAGCACAAGCCTAGCACAACCCAGCACAACTTTTTTTTTTCGTTCCGAAAAATGGCGGTCCTCCAAATTTATGAAATTTGATTTTCTCAGTAACTAATTGAGATATCGGTATGTGGTTTGCGGCACAAGACAGCACAAGCCAGCACAAGCCTAGCACAACCCAGCACAACTTTTTTTTTTTCGGTCCGAAAAATGGCGGTCCACCAAATTTTTGAAATCTGATTTTCTCAGAAACTAATTGGGATATCGGGATGCGGTTTGCGGCACAAGCCAGCACAAGCCTAGCACAACCCAGCACAACTTTTTTTTTTTCGTTCCGAAAAATGGTTGTCCTCCAAATTTTTTAAATTTGATTTTCTCAGAAACTAATTGGGATATCGGTATGCGGTTTTCGGCACAAGCCAGCACAACCCATCACAACTTTTTTTTTTCGTTCCGAAAAATGGCGGTCCTTCAAATTTTTGAAATTTGATTTTCTAAGAAACTAATTGGGATATCGGGATGCGGTTTTCGGCACAAGCCAGCACAAGGCTAGCACAACCCAGCACAACTTTTTTTTCTTTCGTTCCGAACACTGGCGGTCCTCCAAATTTTTGAAATTTGATTTTCTCAGAAACTAATTGGGATATCGGGATGCGGTTTGCGGCACAAGCCAGCACAAGCCTAGCACAACCCAGCACAACTTTTTTTTTTTTCGTTCCGAAAAATGGCGGTCCTCCAAATTTATGAAATTTGATTTTCTCAGAAACTAATTGAGATATCGGTATGCGGTTTGCGGCACAAGCCAGCACAAACCTAGCACAACCCAGCACAACTTTTTTTTTTCGTTCCGAAAAATGGCGGTCCTCCAAATTTATGAAATTTGATTTTCTCAGAAACTAATTGAGATATCGGTATGTGGTTTGCGGCACAAGCCAGCACAAGCCAGCACAAGCCTAGCACAATCCAGCACAACTTTTTTTTTTCGTTCCGAAAAATGGCGGTCCACCAAATTTTTGAAATTTGATTTTCTCAGAAACTAATTGGGATATCGGGATGCGGTTTGCGGCACAAGCCAGCACAAGCCTAGCACAACCCAGCACAACTTTTTTTTTTTCGTTCTGAAAAATGGCGGTCCTCCAAATTTTTGAAATTTGATTTTCTCAAAAACTAATTGGGATATCGGTATGCGGTTTGCGGCACAAGCCAGCACAAGCCTAGCACAACCCAGCACAACTTTTTTTTTCGTTCCGAAAAATGGCGGTCCACGAAATTTTTGAAATTTGATTTTCTCAGAAACTAATTGGGATATCGGTATGCGGTTTGCGGCACAAGCCAGCACAAGCCTAGCACAACCCAGCACAACTATTTTTTTTTTCGTTCCGACAAAATAGCGATTTTGGGCCTTATAAACGTTTTTTTCTAATTTTTCAAAGGTGATTTTCTATGAAACTAATTGTGATATCGACATGCGGTTTGCGGCACAAGTTCGCGCAAGCCTAGCACAATCTAGCACAACTTTTTATTTTTCATTCCGACAAAATGGCGGTCCTCCAAATTTTTGAAATTTGATTTTCTCAGAAACTAATTGGGATATCGGGATGCGGTTTTCGGCACAAGCCAGCACAAGGCTAGCACAACCCAGCACAACGTTTTTTTTTTCGTTCCGAAAAATGGCGGTCCTCCAAATTTTTGAAATGTCATTTTCTCAGAAACTAATTGGGATATCGGGATGCGGTTTTCGGCACAAGCCAGCACAAGGCTAGCACAACCCAGCACAACTTTTTTTTTCCGTTCCGAAAAATGGCGGGCCTCCAAATTTTTGAAATTTGATTTTCTAAGAAACTAATTGGGATATCGGTATGCAATTTGCGGCACAAGCCAGCACAAGCCTAGCACAACCCAGCACAACTTTTTTTTTTTCGTTCCGAAAAATGGCGGTCCTCCAAATTTTTGAAATTTGTTTTTCTCAGAAACTAATTGGGATATCGGTATGCGGTTTGCGGCACAAGCCAGCACAAGCCTAGCACAACCCAGCACAACTTTTTTTTTTTCGTTCCGAAAATGGAGGTCCGCCTAATTTTTGAAATTTGATTTTCTCAGAAACGAATTAGGATATCGGTATGCGGTTTGCGGCACAAGCCAGCACAAGCCTAGCACAACCCAGCACAACTATTTTTTTTTCGTCCCGACAAAATAGCGATTTTGGGCCTTATAAACTTTTTTTTCTAATTTTTCAAAGGTGATTTTCTATGAAACTAATTGTGATATCGACATGCGGTTTGCGGCACAAGTTCGCGCAAGCCTAGCACAATCTAGCACAACTTTTTATTTTTCATTCCGACAAAATGGCGGTGCTGCGATTTTTTTTTCAAATTCGATTTTTTTGGACATTAATTACGATATCGGAATGCGGTTTGCGGCACAAGATAGCACAGACCTAGCACAATCTAGCACAACTATTTTTTTTTTCGTTCCGACAAAATAGCGATTTTGGGCCTTATAAACGTTTTTTTCTAATTTTTCAACGGTGATTTTCTATGAAACTAATTGTGATATCGACATGCGGTTTGCGGCACAAGTTCGCGCAAGCCTAGCACAATCTAGCACAACTTTTTATTTTTCATTCCGACAAAATGGCGGTCCTCCAAATTTTTGAAATTTGATTTTCTCAGAAACTAATTGGGATATCGGGATGCGGTTTTCGGCACAAGCCAGCACAAGGCTAGCACAACCCAGCACAACGTTTTTTTTTTCGTTCCGAAAAATGGCGGTCCTCCAAATTTTTTAAATTTGATTTTCTCAGAAACTAATTGGGATATCGGTATGCGGTTTTCGGCACAAGCCAGCACAACCCATCACAACTTTTTTTTTTCGTTCCGAAAAATGGCGGTCCTTCAAATTTTTGAAATTTGATTTTCTAAGAAACTAATTGGGATATCGGGATGCGGTTTTCGGCACAAGCCAGCACAAGCCTAGCACAACCCAGCACAACTTTTTTTTTTCGTTCCGAAAAATGGCGGTCCACGAAATTTTTGAAATTTGATTTTCTCAGAAACTAATTGGGATATCGGTATGCGGTTTGCGGCACAAGCCAGCACAAGCCTAGCACAACCCAGCACAACTATTTTTTTTTTTCGTTCCGACAAAATAGCGATTTTGGGCCTTATAAACGTTTTTTTCTAATTTTTCAAAGGTGATTTTCTATGAAACTAATTGTGATATCGACATGCGGTTTGCGGCACAAGTTCGCGCAAGCCTAGCACAATCTAGCACAACTTTTTATTTTTCATTCCGACAAAATGGCGGTCCTCCAAATTTTTGAAATTTGATTTTCTCAGAAACTAATTGGGATATCGGGATGCGGTTTTCGGCACAAGCCAGCACAAGGCTAGCACAACCCAGCACAACGTTTTTTTTTTCGTTCCGAAAAATGGCGGTCCTCCAAATTTTTGAAATTTCATTTTCTCAGAAACTAATTGGGATATCGGGATGCGGTTTTCGGCACAAGCCAGCACAAGGCTAGCACAACTTTTTTTTTCCGTTCCGAAAAATGGCGGGCCTCCAAATTTTTGAAATTTGATTTTCTAAGAAACTAATTGGGATATCGGTATGCAATTTGCGGCACAAGCCAGCACAAGCCTGGCACAACCCAGCACAACTTCTTCTTTTTCCGTTCCGAAGAATGGCGGTCCTCCAAATTTTTGAAATTTGTTTTTCTCAGAAACTAATTGGGATATCGGGATGCGGTTTGCGGCACAGGCCAGCACAAGCCTAGCACAACCCAGCACAACTTTTTTTTTATCGTTCCGAAAAATGGCGGTCCTCCAAATTTATGAAATTTGATTTTCTCAGAAACTAATTGAGACATCGGTATGCGATTTGCGGCACAAGCCAGCACAAGCCTAGCACAACCCAGCACAACTTTTTTTTTTTCGTTCCGAAAAATGGCGGTCCTCCAAATTTATGAAATTTGATTTTCTCAGTAACGAATTGAGATATCGGTATGTGGTTTGCGGCACAAGACAGCACAAGCCAGCACAAGCCTAGCACAACCCAGCACAACTTTTTTTTTTTTCGGTCCAAAAAATGGCGGTCCACCAAATTTTTGAAATTTGATTTTCTCAGAAACTAATTGGGATATCGGGATGCGGTTTGCGGCACAAGCCAGCACAAGCCTAGCACAACCCAGCACAACTTTTTTTTTTTCGTTCCGAAAAATGGTTGTCCTCCAAATTTTTTAAATTTGATTTTCTCAGAAACTAATTGGGATATCGGTATGCGGTTTTCGGCACAAGCCAGCACAACCCATCACAACTTTTTTTTTTCGTTCCGAAAAATGGCGGTCCTTCAAATTTTTGAAATTTGATTTTCTAAGAAACTAATTGGGATATCGGGATGCGGTTTTCGGCACAAGCCAGCACAAGGCTAGCACAACCCAGCACAACTTTTTTTTCTTTCGTTCCGAAAACTGGCGGTCCTCCAAATGTTTGAAATTTGATTTTCTCAGAAACTAATTGGGATATCGGGATGCGGTTTTCGGCACAAGCCAACACAAGGCTAGCACAACCCAGCACAACTTTTTTTTTTCGTTGCGAAAAATGGCGGTCCTCCAAATTTTTGAAATTTGATTTTCTCAGAAACTAATTGGGATATCGGGATGCGGTTTTCGGCACAAGCCAGCACAAGGCTAGCACAACCCAGCACAACTTTTTTTTTTCGTTCCGAAAAATGGCGGTCCTCCAAATTTTTGAAATTTGATTTTCTCAGAAACTAATTGGGATATCGGGATGCGGTTTGCGGCACAAGCCAGCACAAGCCTAGCACAACCCAGCACAACTTTTTTTTTTTTCGTTCCGAAAAATGGCGGTCCTCCAAATTTATGAAATTTGATTTTCTCAGAAACTAATTGAGATATCGGTATGCGGTTTGCGGCACAAGCCAGCACAAACCTAGCACAACCCAGCACAACTTTTTTTTTTCGTTCCGAAAAATGGCGGTCCTCCAAATTAATGAAATTTGATTTTCTCAGAAACTAATTGAGATATCGGTATGTGGTTTGCGGCACAAGCCAGCACAAGCCAGCACAAGCCTAGCACAATCCAGCACAACTTTTTTTTTTCGTTCCGAAAAATGGCGGTCCACCAAATTTTTGAAATTTGATTTTCTCAGAAACTAATTGGGATATCGGGATGCGGTTTGCGGCACAAGCCAGCACAAGCCTAGCACAACCCAGCACAACTTTTTTTTTTTCGTTCCGAAAAATGGCGGTCCTCCAAATTTTTGAAATTTGATTTTCTCAAAAACTAATTGGGATATCGGTATGCGGTTTGCGGCACAAGCCAGCACAAGCCTAGCACAACCCAGCACAACTTTTTTTTTTCGTTCCGAAAAAGGGCGGTCCACGAAATTTTTGAAATTTGATTTTCTCAGAAACTAATTGGGATATCGGTATGCGGTTTGCGGCACAAGCCAGCACAAGCCTAGCACAACCCAGCACAACTATTTTTTTTTTCGTTCCGACAAAATAGCGATTTTGGGCCTTATAAACGTTTTTTTCTAATTTTTCAAAGGTGATTTTCTATGAAACTAATTGTGATATCGACATGCGGTTTGCGGCACAAGTTCGCGCAAGCCTAGCACAATCTAGCACAACTTTTTATTTTTCATTCCGACAAAATGGCGGTCCTCCAAATTTTTGAAATTTGATTTTCTCAGAAACTAATTGGGATATCGGGATGCGGTTTTCGGCACAAGCCAGCACAAGGCTAGCACAACCCAGCACAACGTTTTTTTTTTCGTTCCGAAAAATGGCGGTCCTCCAAATTTTTGAAATTTCATTTTCTCAGAAACTAATTGGGATATCGGGATGCGGTTTTCGGCACAAGCCAGCACAAGGCTAGCACAACTTTTTTTTTCCGTTCCGAAAAATGGCGGGCCTCCAAATTTTTGAAATTTGATTTTCTAAGAAACTAATTGGGATATCGGTATGCAATTTGCGGCACAAGCCAGCACAAGCCTGGCACAACCCAGCACAACTTTTTTTTCGTTCCGAAAAATGGCGTTCCTCCAAATTTTTGAAATTTGTTTTTCTCAGAAACTAATTGGGATATCGGGATGCGGTTTGCGGCACAGGCCAGCACAAGCCTAGCACAACCCAGCACAACTTTTTTTTTATCGTTCCGAAAAATGGCGGTCCTCCAAATTTATGAAATTTGATTTTCTCAGAAACTAATTGAGATATCGGTATGCGATTTGCGGCACAAGCCAGCACAAGCCTAGCACAACCCAGCACAACGTTTTTTTTTCGTTCCGAAAAATGGCGGTCCTCCAAATTTATGAAATTTGATTTCCTCAGAAACTAATTGAGATATCGGTATGTGATTTGCGGCACAAGCCAGCACAAGCCAGCACAAGCCTAGCACAACCCAGCACAACTTTTTTTTTTTTCGTTCCGAAAAATGGCGGTCCACCAAATTTTTGAAATTTGATTTTCTCAGAAACTAATTGGGATATCGGGATGCGGTTTGCGGCACAAGCCAGCACAAGCCTAGCACAACCCAGCACAACTTTTTTTTTTCGTTCCGCAAAACGGCGGTCCTCCAAATTTATGAAATTTGATTTTCTCAGAAACTAATTGGGATATCGGTATGCGGTTTGCGGCACAAGCCAGCACAAGCCTAGCACAACCCAGCACAACTTTTTTTTTTCGTTCCGAAAAATGGCGGTCCTCCAAATTTATGAAATTTGATTTTCTCAGAAACTAATTGAGATATCGGTATGCGGCTTGCGGCACAAGCCAGCACAAGCCTAGCACAACCCAGCACAACTTTTTTTTTTCGTTCCGAAAAATGGCGGTCCTCCAAATTTTTGAAATTTGTTTTTCTCAGAAACTAATTGGGATATCGGTATGCGGTTTGCGGCACAAGCCAGCACAAGCCTAGCACAACCCAGCACAACTTTTTTTTTTCGTTCCGAAAAATGGCGGTCCTCCAAATTTTTGACATTTGATTTTCTCAGAAACTAATTGCGATATCGGTATGCGGTTTGCGGCACTAGCCAGCACAAGCCTAGCACAACCCAGCACAACTTTTTTTTTTCGTTCCGAAAAATGGCGGTCCTCCAAATTTTTGAAATTTGATTTTCTCAGAAACTAATTGGGATATCGGGATGCGGTTTTCGGCACAAGCCAGCACAAGCCTAGCACAACCCAGCACAACTTTTTTTTTTCGTTCCGAAAAATGGCGGTCCACGAAATTTTTGAAATTTGATTTTCTCAGAAACTAATTGGGATATCGGTATGCGGTTTGCGGCACAAGCCAGCACAAGCCTAGCACAACCCAGCACAACTATTTTTTTTTTCGTTCCGACAAAATAGCGATTTTGGGCCTTATAAACGTTTTTTTCTAATTTTTCAACGGTGATTTTCTATGAAACTAATTGTGATATCGACATGCGGTTTGCGGCACAAGTTCGCGCAAGCCTAGCACAATCTAGCACAACTTTTTATTTTTCATTCCGACAAAATGGCGGTCCTCCAAATTTTTGAAATTTGATTTTCTCAGAAACTAATTGGGATATCGGGATGCGGTTTTCGGCACAAGCCAGCACAAGGCTAGCACAACCCAGCACAACGTTTTTTTTTTCGTTCCGAAAAATGGCGGTCCTCCAAATTTTTGAAATTTCATTTTCTCAGAAACTAATTGGGATATCGGGATGCGGTTTTCGGCACAAGCCAGCACAAGGCTAGCACAACTTTTTTTTTCCGTTCCGAAAAATGGCGGGCCTCCAAATTTTTGAAATTTGATTTTCTAAGAAACTAATTGGGATATCGGTATGCAATTTGCGGCACAAGCCAGCACAAGCCTGGCACAACCCAGCACAACTTCTTTTTTTTCGTTCCGAAGAATGGCGGTCCTCCAAATTTTTGAAATTTGTTTTTCTCAGAAACTAATTGGGATATCGGGATGCGGTTTGCGGCACAGGCCAGCACAAGCCTAGCACAACCCAGCACAACTTTTTTTTTATCGTTCCGAAAAATGGCGGTCCTCCAAATTTATGAAATTTGATTTTCTCAGAAACTAATTGAGACATCGGTATGCGATTTGCGGCACAAGCCAGCACAAGCCTAGCACAACCCAGCACAACTTTTTTTTTTTCGTTCCGAAAAATGGCGGTCCTCCAAATTTATGAAATTTGATTTTCTCAGTAACTAATTGAGATATCGGTATGTGGTTTGCGGCACAAGACAGCACAAGCCAGCACAAGCCTAGCACAACCCAGCACAACTTTTTTTTTTTTCGGTCCGAAAAATGGCGGTCCACCAAATTTTTGAAATTTGATTTTCTCAGAAACTAATTGGGATATCGGGATGCGGTTTGCGGCACAAGCCAGCACAAGCCTAGCACAACCCAGCACAACTTTTTTTTTTTCGTTCCGAAAAATGGTTGTCCTCCAAATTTTTTAAATTTGATTTTCTCAGAAACTAATTGGGATATCGGTATGCGGTTTTCGGCACAAGCCAGCACAACCCATCACAACTTTTTTTTTTCGTTCCGAAAAATGGCGGTCCTTCAAATTTTTGAAATTTGATTTTCTAAGAAACTAATTGGGATATCGGGATGCGGTTTTCGGCACAAGCCAGCACAAGGCTAGCACAACCCAGCACAACTTTTTTTTCTTTCGTTCCGAAAACTGGCGGTCCTCCAAATGTTTGAAATTTGATTTTCTCAGAAACTAATTGGGATATCGGGATGCGGTTTTCGGCACAAGCCAACACAAGGCTAGCACAACCCAGCACAACTTTTTTTTTTCGTTGCGAAAAATGGCGGTCCTCCAAATTTTTGAAATTTGATTTTCTCAGAAACTAATTGGGATATCGGGATGCGGTTTTCGGCACAAGCCAGCACAAGGCTAGCACAACCCAGCACAACTTTTTTTTCTTTCGTTCCGAAAACTGGCGGTCCTCCAAATGTTTGAAATTTGATTTTCTCAGAAACTAATTGGGATATCGGGATGCGGTTTTCGGCACAAGCCAACACAAGGCTAGCACAACCCAGCACAACTTTTTTTTTTCGTTCCGAAAAATGGTTGTCCTCCAAATTTTTTAAATTTGATTTTCTCAGAAACTAATTGGGATATCGGTATGCGGTTTTCGGCACAAGCCAGCACAACCCACCACAACTTTTTTTTTTCGTTCCGAAAAATGGCGGTCCTTCAAATTTTTGAAATTTGATTTTCTAAGAAACTAATTGGGATATCGGGATGCGGTTTTCGGCACAAGCCAGCACAAGGCTAGCACAACCCAGCACAACTTTTTTTTCTTTCGTTCCGAAAACTGGCGGTCCTCCAAATGTTTGAAATTTGATTTTCTCAGAAACTAATTGGGATATCGGGATGCGGTTTTCGGCACAAGCCAACACAAGGCTAGCACAACCCAGCACAACTTTTTTTTTTCGTTACGAAAAATGGCGGTCCTCCAAATTTTTGAAATTTGATTTTCTCAGAAACTAATTGGGATATCGGGATGCGGTTTTCGGCACAAGCCAGCACAAGGCTAGCACAACCCAGCACAACTTTTTTTTTTCGTTCCGAAAAATGGCGGTCCTCCAAATTTTTGAAATTTGATTTTCTCAGAAACTAATTGGGATATCGGGATGCGGTTTGCGGCACAAGCCAGCACAAGCCTAGCACAACCCAGCACAACTTTTTTTTTTTTCGTTCCGAAAAATGGCGGTCCTCCAAATTTATGAAATTTGATTTTCTCAGAAACTAATTGAGATATCGGTATGCGGTTTGCGGCACAAGCCAGCACAAACCTAGCACAACCCAGCACAACTTTTTTTTTTCGTTCCGAAAAATGGCGGTCCTCCAAATTTATGAAATTTGATTTTCTCAGAAACTAATTGAGATATCGGTATGTGGTTTGCGGCACAAGCCAGCACAAGCCAGCACAAGCCTAGCACAATCCAGCACAACTTTTTTTTTTCGTTCCGAAAAATGGCGGTCCACCAAATTTTTGAAATTTGATTTTCTCAGAAACTAATTGGGATATCGGGATGCGGTTTGCGGCACAAGCCAGCACAAGCCTAGCACAACCCAGCACAACTTTTTTTTTTTCGTTCCGAAAAATGGCGGTCCTCCAAATTTTTGAAATTTGATTTTCTCAAAAACTAATTGGGATATCGGTATGCGGTTTGCGGCACAAGCCAGCACAAGCCTAGCACAACCCAGCACAACTTTTTTTTTTCGTTCCGAAAAATGGCGGTCCACGAAATTTTTGAAATTCGATTTTCTCAGAAACTAATTGGGATATCGGTATGCGGTTTGCGGCACAAGCCAGCACAAGCCTAGCACAACCCAGCACAACTATTTTTTTTTTTCGTTCCGACAAAATAGCGATTTTGGGCCTTATAAACGTTTTTTTCTAATTTTTCAAAGGTGATTTTCTATGAAACTAATTGTGATATCGACATGCGGTTTGCGGCACAAGTTCGCGCAAGCCTAGCACAATCTAGCACAACTTTTTGTTTTTCATTCCGACAAAATGGCGGTCCTCCAAATTTTTGAAATTTGATTTTCTCAGAAACTAATTGGGATATCGGGATGCGGTTTTCGGCACAAGCCAGCACAAGGCTAGCACAACCCAGCACAACGTTTTTTTTTTCGTTCCGAAAAATGGCGGTCCTCCAAATTTTTGAAATTTCATTTTCTCAGAAACTAATTGGGATATCGGGATGCGGTTTTCGGCACAAGCCAGCACAAGGCTAGCACAACTTTTTTTTTCCGTTCCGAAAAATGGCGGGCCTCCAAATTTTTGAAATTTGATTTTCTAAGAAACTAATTGGGATATCGGTATGCAATTTGCGGCACAAGCCAGCACAAGCCTGGCACAACCCAGCACAACTTCTTTTTTTTCGTTCCGAAGAATGGCGGTCCTCCAAATTTTTGAAATTTGTTTTTCTCAGAAACTAATTGGGATATCGGGATGCGGTTTGCGGCACAGGCCAGCACAAGCCTAGCACAACCCAGCACAACTTTTTTTTTATCGTTCCGAAAAATGGCGGTCCTCCAAATTTATGAAATTTGATTTTCTCAGAAACTAATTGAGATATCGGTATGCGATTTGCGGCACAAGCCAGCACAAGCCTAGCACAACCCAGCACAACTTTTTTTTTTTCGTTCCGAAAAATGGCGGTCCTCCAAATTTATGAAATTTGATTTTCTCAGTAACGAATTGAGATATCGGTATGTGGTTTGCGGCACAAGACAGCACAAGCCAGCACAAGCCGAGCACAACCCAGCACAACTTTTTTTTTTTTCGGTCCGAAAAATGGCGGTCCACCAAATTTTTGAAATTTGATTTTCTCAGAAACTAATTGGGATATCGGGATGCGGTTTGCGGCACAAGCCAGCACAAGCCTAGCACAACCCAGCACAACTTTTTTTTTTTCGTTCCGAAAAATGGTTGTCCTCCAAATTTTTTAAATTTGATTTTCTCAGAAACTAATTGGGATATCGGTATGCGGTTTTCGGCACAAGCCAGCACAACCCATCACAACTTTTTTTTTTCGTTCCGAAAAATGGCGGTCCTTCAAATTTTTGAAATTTGATTTTCTAAGAAACTAATTGGGATATCGGGATGCGGTTTTCGGCACAAGCCAGCACAAGGCTAGCACAACCCAGCACAACTTTTTTTTCTTTCGTTCCGAAAACTGGCGGTCCTCCAAATGTTTGAAATTTGATTTTCTCAGAAACTAATTGGGATATCGGGATGCGGTTTTCGGCACAAGCCAACACAAGGCTAGCACAACCCAGCACAACTTTTTTTTTTCGTTGCGAAAAATGGCGGTCCTCCAAATTTTTGAAATTTGATTTTCTCAGAAACTAATTGGGATATCGGGATGCGGTTTTCGGCACAAGCCAGCACAAGGCTAGCACAACCCAGCACAACTTTTTTTTTTCGTTCCGAAAAATGGCGGTCCTCCAAATTTTTGAAATTTGATTTTCTCAGAAACTAATTGGGATATCGGGATGCGGTTTGCGGCACAAGCCAGCACAAGCCTAGCACAACCCAGCACAACTTTTTTTTTTTTCGTTCCGAAAAATGGCGGTCCTCCAAATTTATGAAATTTGATTTTCTCAGAAACTAATTGAGATATCGGTATGCGGTTTGCGGCACAAGCCAGCACAAACCTAGCACAACCCAGCACAACTTTTTTTTTTCGTTCCGAAAAATGGCGGTCCTCCAAATTTATGAAATTTGATTTTCTCAGAAACTAATTGAGATATCGGTATGTGGTTTGCGGCACAAGCCAGCACAAGCCAGCACAAGCCTAGCACAATCCAGCACAACTTTTTTTTTTCGTTCCGAAAAATGGCGGTCCACCAAATTTTTGAAATTTGATTTTCTCAGAAACTAATTGGGATATCGGGATGCGGTTTGCGGCACAAGCCAGCACAAGCCTAGCACAACCCAGCACAACTTTTTTTTTTTCGTTCCGAAAAATGGCGGTCCTCCAAATTTTTGAAATTTGATTCTCTCAAAAACTAATTGGGATATCGGTATGCGGTTTGCGGCACAAGCCAGCACAAGCCTAGCACAACCCCGCACAACTTTTTTTTTTCGTTCCGAAAAAGGGCGGTCCACGAAATTTTTGAAATTTGATTTTCTCAGAAACTAATTGGGATATCGGTATGCGGTTTGCGGCACAAGCCAGCACAAGCCTAGCACAACCCAGCACAACTATTTTTTTTTTCGTTCCGACAAAATAGCGATTTTGGGCCTTATAAACGTTTTTTTCTAATTTTTCAAAGGTGATTTTCTATGAAACTAATTGTGATATCGACATGCGGTTTGCGGCACAAGTTCGCGCAAGCCTAGCACAATCTAGCACAACTTTTTATTTTTCATTCCGACAAAATGGCGGTCCTCCAAATTTTTGAAATTTGATTTTCTCAGAAACTAATTGGGATATCGGGATGCGGTTTTCGGCACAAGCCAGCACAAGGCTAGCACAACCCAGCACAACGTTTTTTTTTTCGTTCCGAAAAATGGCGGTCCTCCAAATTTTTGAAATTTCATTTTCTCAGAAACTAATTGGGATATCGGGATGCGGTTTTCGGCACAAGCCAGCACAAGGCTAGCACAACTTTTTTTTTCCGTTCCGAAAAATGGCGGGCCTCCAAATTTTTGAAATTTGATTTTCTAAGAAACTAATTGGGATATCGGTATGCAATTTGCGGCACAAGCCAGCACAAGCCTGGCACAACCCAGCACAACTTCTTTTTTTTCGTTCCGAAAAATGGCGGTCCTCCAAATTTTTGAAATTTGTTTTTCTCAGAAACTAATTGGGATATCGGGATGCGGTTTGCGGCACAGGCCAGCACAAGCCTAGCACAACCCAGCACAACTTTTTTTTTATCGTTCCGAAAAATGGCGGTCCTCCAAATTTATGAAATTTGATTTTCTCAGAAACTAATTGAGATATCGGTATGCGATTTGCGGCACAAGCCAGCACAAGCCTAGCACAACCCAGCACAACGTTTTTTTTTCGTTCCGAAAAATGGCGGTCCTCCAAATTTATGAAATTTGATTTTCTCAGAAACTAATTGAGATATCGGTATGTGATTTGCGGCACAAGCCAGCACAAGCCAGCACAAGCCTAGCACAACCCAGCACAACTTTTTTTTTTTCGTTCCGAAAAATGGCGGTCCACCAAATTTTTGAAATTTGATTTTCTCAGAAACTAATTGGGATATCGGGATGCGGTTTGCGGCACAAGCCAGCACAAGCCTAGCACAACCCAGCACAACTTTTTTTTTTCGTTCCGCAAAACGGCGGTCCTCCAAATTTATGAAATTTGATTTTCTCAGAAACTAATTGGGATATCGGTATGCGGTTTGCGGCACAAGCCAGCACAAGCCTAGCACAACCCAGCACAACTTTTTTTTTTCGTTCCGAAAAATGGCGGTCCTCCAAATTTATGAAATTTGATTTTCTCAGAAACTAATTGAGATATCGGTATGCGGCTTGCGGCACAAGCCAGCACAAGCCTAGCACAACCCAGCACAACTTTTTTTTTTCGTTCCGAAAAATGGCGGTCCTCCAAATTTTTGAAATTTGTTTTTCTCAGAAACTAATTGGGATATCGGTATGCGGTTTGCGGCACAAGCCAGCACAAGCCTAGCACAACCCAGCACAACTTTTTTTTTTCGTTCCGAAAAATGGCGGTCCTCCAAATTTTTGACATTTGATTTTCTCAGAAACTAATTGCGATATCGGTATGCGGTTTGCGGCACTAGCCAGCACAAGCCTAGCACAACCCAGCACAACTTTTTTTTTTCGTTCCGAAAAATGGCGGTCTTCCAAATTTTTGAAATTTGATTTTCTCAGAAACTAATTGGGATATCGGGATGCGGTTTTCGGCACAAGCCAGCACAAGCCTAGCACAACCCAGCACAACTTTTTTTTTTCGTTCCGAAAAATGGCGGTCCACGAAATTTTTGAAATTTGATTTTCTCAGAAACTAATTGGGATATCGGTATGCGGTTTGCGGCACAAGCCAGCACAAGCCTAGCACAACCCAGCACAACTTTTTTTTTTTCGTTCCGAAAAATGGTTGTCCTCCAAATTTTTTAAATTTGATTTTCTCAGAAACTAATTGGGATATCGGTATGCGGTTTTCGGCACAAGCCAGCACAACCCATCACAACTTTTTTTTTTCGTTCCGAAAAATGGCGGTCCTTCAAATTTTTGAAATTTGATTTTCTAAGAAACTAATTGGGATATCGGGATGCGGTTTTCGGCACAAGCCAGCACAAGGCTAGCACAACCCAGCACAACTTTTTTTTCTTTCGTTCCGAAAACTGGCGGTCCTCCAAATGTTTGAAATTTGATTTTCTCAGAAACTAATTGGGATATCGGGATGCGGTTTTCGGCACAAGCCAACACAAGGCTAGCACAACCCAGCACAACTTTTTTTTTTCGTTGCGAAAAATGGCGGTCCTCCAAATTTTTGAAATTTGATTTTCTCAGAAACTAATTGGGATATCGGGATGCGGTTTTCGGCACAAGCCAGCACAAGGCTAGCACAACCCAGCACAACTTTTTTTTTTCGTTCCGAAAAATGGCGGTCCTCCAAATGTTTGAAATTTGATTTTCTCAGAAACTAATTGGGATATCGGGATGCGGTTTGCGGCACAAGCCAGCACAAGCCTAGCACAACCCAGCACAACTTTTTTTTTTTTCGTTCCGAAAAATGGCGGTCCTCCAAATTTATGAAATTTGATTTTCTCAGAAACTAATTGAGATATCGGTATGCGGTTTGCGGCACAAGCCAGCACAAACCTAGCACAACCCAGCACAACTTTTTTTTTTCGTTCCGAAAAATGGCGGTCCTCCAAATTTATGAAATTTGATTTTCTCAGAAACTAATTGAGATATCGGTATGTGGTTTGCGGCACAAGCCAGCACAAGCCAGCACAAGCCTAGCACAATCCAGCACAACTTTTTTTTTTCGTTCCGAAAAATGGCGGTCCACCAAATTTTTGAAATTTGATTTTCTCAGAAACTAATTGGGATATCGGGATGCGGTTTGCGGCACAAGCCAGCACAAGCCTAGCACAACCCAGCACAACTTTTTTTTTTTCGTTCCGAAAAATGGCGGTCCTCCAAATTTTTGAAATTTGATTTTCTCAAAAACTAATTGGGATATCGGTATGCGGTTTGCGGCACAAGCCAGCACAAGCCTAGCACAACCCAGCACAACTTTTTTTTTTCGTTCCGAAAAATGGCGGTCCACGAAATTTTTGAAATTTGATTTTCTCAGAAACTAATTGGGATATCGGTATGCGGTTTGCGGCACAAGCCAGCACAAGCCTAGCACAACCCAGCACAACTATTTTTTTTTTTCGTTCCGACAAAATAGCGATTTTGGGCCTTATAAACGTTTTTTTCTAATTTTTCAAAGGTGATTTTCTATGAAACTAATTGTGATATCGACATGCGGTTTGCGGCACAAGTTCGCGCAAGCCTAGCACAATCTAGCACAACTTTTTATTTTTCATTCCGACAAAATGGCGGTCCTCCAAATTTTTGAAATTTGATTTTCTCAGAAACTAATTGGGATATCGGGATGCGGTTTTCGGCACAAGCCAGCACAAGGCTAGCACAACCCAGCACAACGTTTTTTTTTTCGTTCCGAAAAATGGCGGTCCTCCAAATTTTTGAAATTTCATTTTCTCAGAAACTAATTGGGATATCGGGATGCGGTTTTCGGCACAAGCCAGCACAAGGCTAGCACAACTTTTTTTTTTCGTTCCGAAAAATGGCGGGCCTCCAAATTTTTGAAATTTGATTTTCTAGGAAACTAATTGGGATATCGGTATGCAATTTGCGGCACAAGCCAGCACAAGCCTGGCACAACCCAGCACAACTTCTTTTTTTTCGTTCCGAAGAATGGCGGTCCTCCAAATTTTTGAAATTTGTTTTTCTCAGAAACTAATTGGGATATCGGGATGCGGTTTGCGGCACAGGCCAGCACAAGCCTAGCACAACCCAGCACAACTTTTTTTTTATCGTTCCGAAAAATGGCGGTCCTCCAAATTTATGAAATTTGATTTTCTCAGAAACTAATTGAGACATCGGTATGCGATTTGCGGCACAAGCCAGCACAAGCCTAGCACAACCCAGCACAACTTTTTTTTTTTCGTTCCGAAAAATGGCGGTCCTCCAAATTTATGAAATTTGATTTTCTCAGTAACTAATTGAGATATCGGTATGTGGTTTGCGGCACAAGACAGCACAAGCCAGCACAAGCCTAGCACAACCCAGCACAACTTTTTTTTTTTCGGTCCGAAAAATGGCGGTCCACCAAATTTTTGAAATTTGATTTTCTCAGAAACTAATTGGGATATCGGGATGCGGTTTGCGGCACAAGCCAGCACAAGCCTAGCACAACCCAGCACAACTTTTTTTTTTTCGTTCCGAAAAATGGTTGTCCTCCAAATTTTTTAAATTTGATTTTCTCAGAAACTAATTGGGATATCGGTATGCGGTTTTCGGCACAAGCCAGCACAACCCATCACAACTTTTTTTTTTCGTTCCGCAAAATGGCGGTCCTTCAAATTTTTGAAATTTGATTTTCTAAGAAACTAATTGGGATATCGGGATGCGGTTTTCGGCACAAGCCAGCACAAGGCTAGCACAACCCAGCACAACTTTTTTTTCTTTCGTTCCGAAAACTGGCGGTCCTCCAAATTTTTGAAATTTGATTTTCTCAGAAACTAATTGGGATATCGGGATGCGGTTTTCGGCACAAGCCAACACAAGGCTAGCACAACCCAGCACAACTTTTTTTTTTCGTTGCGAAAAATGGCGGTCCACCAAATTTTTGAAATTTGATTTTCTCAGAAACTAATTGGGATATCGGGATGCGGTTTTCGGCACAAGCCAGCACAAGGCTAGCACAACCCAGCACAACTTTTTTTTTTCGTTCCGAAAAATGGCGGTCCTCCAAATTTTTGAAATTTGATTTTCTCAGAAACTAATTGGGATATCGGGATGCGGTTTGCGGCACAAGCCAGCACAAGCCTAGCACAACCCAGCACAACTTTTTTTTTTTTCGTTCCGAAAAATGGCGGTCCTCCAAATTTATGAAATTTGATTTTCTCAGAAACTAATTGAGATATCGGTATGCGGTTTGCGGCACAAGCCAGCACAAACCTAGCACAACCCAGCACAACTTTTTTTTTTCGTTCCGAAAAATGGCGGTCCTCCAAATGTATGAAATTTGATTTTCTCAGAAACTAATTGAGATATCGGTATGTGGTTTGCGGCACAAGCCAGCACAAGCCAGCACAAGCCTAGCACAATCCAGCACAACTTTTTTTTTTCGTTCCGAAAAATGGCGGTCCACCAAATTTTTGAAATTTGATTTTCTCAGAAACTAATTGGGATATCGGGATGCGGTTTGCGGCACAAGCCAGCACAAGCCTAGCACAACCCAGCACAACTTTTTTTTTTCGTTCCGAAAAATGGCGGTCCTCCAAATTTTTGAAATTTGATTTTCTCAAAAACTAATTGGGATATCGGTATGCGGTTTGCGGCACAAGCCAGCACAAGCCTAGCACAACCCAGCACAACTTTTTTTTTTCGTTCCGAAAAATGGCGGTCCACGAAATTTTTGAAATTTGATTTTCTCAGAAACTAATTGGGATATCGGTATGCGGTTTGCGGCACAAGCCAGCACAAGCCTAGCACAACCCAGCACAACTATTTTTTTTTTCGTTCCGACAAAATAGCGATTTTGGGCCTTATAAACGTTTTTTTCTAATTTTTCAAAGGTGATTTTCTATGAAACTAATTGTGATATCGACATGCGGTTTGCGGCACAAGTTCGCGCAAGCCTAGCACAATCTAGCACAACTTTTTATTTTTCATTCCGACAAAATGGCGGTCCACCAAATTTTTGAAATTTGATTTTCTCAGAAACTAATTGGGATATCGGGATGCGGTTTTCGGCACAAGCCAGCACAAGGCTAGCACAACCCAGCACAACGTTTTTTTTTTCGTTCCGAAAAATGGCGGTCCTCCAAATTTTTGAAATTTCATTTTCTCAGAAACTAATTGGGATATCGGGATGCGGTTTTCGGCACAAGCCAGCACAAGGCTAGCACAACTTTTTTTTTCCGTTCCGAAAAATGGCGGGCCTCCAAATTTTTGAAATTTGATTTTCTAGGAAACTAATTGGGATATCGGTATGCAATTTGCGGCACAAGCCAGCACAAGCCTGGCACAACCCAGCACAACTTCTTTTTTTTCGTTCCGAAGAATGGCGGTCCTCCAAATTTTTGAAATTTGTTTTTCTCAGAAACTAATTGGGATATCGGGATGCGGTTTGCGGCACAGGCCAGCACAAGCCTAGCACAACCCAGCACAACTTTTTTTTTATCGTTCCGAAAAATGGCGGTCCTCCAAATTTATGAAATTTGATTTTCTCAGAAACTAATTGAGACATCGGTATGCGATTTGCGGCACAAGCCAGCACAAGCCTAGCACAACCCAGCACAACTTTTTTTTTTCGTTCCGAAAAATGGCGGTCCTCCAAATTTATGAAATTTGATTTTCTCAGTAACTAATTGAGATATCGGTATGTGGTTTGCGGCACAAGACAGCACAAGCCAGCACAAGCCTAGCACAACCCAGCACAACTTTTTTTTTTTCGGTCCGAAAAATGGCGGTCCACCAAATTTTTGAAATCTGATTTTCTCAGAAACTAATTGGGATATCGGGATGCGGTTTGCGGCACAAGCCAGCACAAGCCTAGCACAACCCAGCACAACTTTTTTTTTTTCGTTCCGAAAAATGGTTGTGCTCCATATTTTTTAAATTTGATTTTCTCAGAAACTAATTGGGATATCGGTATGCGGTTTTCGGCACAAGCCAGCACAACCCATCACAACTTTTTTTTTTCGTTCCGAAAAATGGCGGTCCTTCAAATTTTTGAAATTTGATTTTCTAAGAAACTAATTGGGATATCGGGATGCGGTTTTCGGCACAAGCCAGCACAAGGCTAGCACAACCCAGCACAACTTTTTTTTCTTTCGTTCCGAACACTGGCGGTCCTCCAAATTTTTGAAATTTGATTTTCTCAGAAACTAATTGGGATATCGGGATGCGGTTTGCGGCACAAGCCAGCACAAGCCTAGCACAACCCAGCACAACTTTTTTTTTTTTCGTTCCGAAAAATGGCGGTCCTCCAAATTTATGAAATTTGATTTTCTCAGAAACTAATTGAGATATCGGTATGCGGTTTGCGGCACAAGCCAGCACAAACCTAGCACAACCCAGCACAACTTTTTTTTTTCGTTCCGAAAAATGGCGGTCCTCCAAATTTATGAAATTTGATTTTCTCAGAAACTAATTGAGATATCGGTATGTGGTTTGCGGCACAAGCCAGCACAAGCCAGCACAAGCCTAGCACAATCCAGCACAACTTTTTTTTTTCGTTCCGAAAAATGGCGGTCCACCAAATTTTTGAAATTTGATTTTCTCAGAAACTAATTGGGATATCGGGATGCGGTTTGCGGCACAAGCCAGCACAAGCCTAGCACAACCCAGCACAACTTTTTTTTTTTCGTTCCGAAAAATGGCGGTCCTCCAAATTTTTGAAATTTGATTTTCTCAAAAACTAATTGGGATATCGGTATGCGGTTTGCGGCACAAGCCAGCACAAGCCTAGCACAACCCAGCACAACTTTTTTTTTCGTTCCGAAAAATGGCGGTCCACGAAATTTTTGAAATTTGATTTTCTCAGAAACTAATTGGGATATCGGTATGCGGTTTGCGGCACAAGCCAGCACAAGCCTAGCACAACCCAGCACAACTATTTTTTTTTTCGTTCCGACAAAATAGCGATTTTGGGCCTTATAAACGTTTTTTTCTAATTTTTCAAAGGTGATTTTCTATGAAACTAATTGTGATATCGACATGCGGTTTGCGGCACAAGTTCGCGCAAGCCTAGCACAATCTAGCACAACTTTTTATTTTTCATTCCGACAAAATGGCGGTCCTCCAAATTTTTGAAATTTGATTTTCTCAGAAACTAATTGGGATATCGGGATGCGGTTTTCGGCACAAGCCAGCACAAGGCTAGCACAACCCAGCACAACGTTTTTTTTTTCGTTCCGAAAAATGGCGGTCCTCCAAATTTTTGAAATGTCATTTTCTCAGAAACTAATTGGGATATCGGGATGCGGTTTTCGGCACAAGCCAGCACAAGGCTAGCACAACCCAGCACAACTTTTTTTTTCCGTTCCGAAAAATGGCGGGCCTCCAAATTTTTGAAATTTGATTTTCTAAGAAACTAATTGGGATATCGGTATGCAATTTGCGGCACAAGCCAGCACAAGCCTAGCACAACCCAGCACAACTTTTTTTTTTTCGTTCCGAAAAATGGCGGTCCTCCAAATTTTTGAAATTTGTTTTTCTCAGAAACTAATTGGGATATCGGTATGCGGTTTGCGGCACAAGCCAGCACAAGCCTAGCACAACCCAGCACAACTTTTTTTTTTTCGTTCCGAAAATGGAGGTCCGCCTAATTTTTGAAATTTGATTTTCTCAGAAACGAATTAGGATATCGGTATGCGGTTTGCGGCACAAGCCAGCACAAGCCTAGCACAACCCAGCACAACTATTTTTTTTTCGTCCCGACAAAATAGCGATTTTGGGCCTTATAAACTTTTTTTTCTAATTTTTCAAAGGTGATTTTCTATGAAACTAATTGTGATATCGACATGCGGTTTGCGGCACAAGTTCGCGCAAGCCTAGCACAATCTAGCACAACTTTTTATTTTTCATTCCGACAAAATGGCGGTGCTGCGATTTTTTTTTCAAATTCGATTTTTTTGGACATTAATTACGATATCGGAATGCGGTTTGCGGCACAAGATAGCACAGACCTAGCACAATCTAGCACAACGTTTTATTTTTCATTCCGACAAAATGGCGGTGTTGGGCCTTAAAAACGTTTTTTTCGAATATTTCCGTCATTTTTTGAAATTTTCAAAAACGGCTTGCGGCACAACGTAGCACATTCCTAGCACAACCTAGCACAATCTTTATTTTTTTGATTTTCCAAAATGGCGGTGCTAACTTCACACACATACCGAGTTAGCCGAGGAGTGGGCCGAGTTAGCGAGTCGATAAAAATCTGAAAAAATGCCACGTACTCAAAATTATATAATACAAAAACATCACCAACTTTGAAAAATATTGAAAAAGTCAGGCTTTTAAGCCGTTTGAAAACACTTGGAATACCTCAAATACACTTTCGAAATACATTTAAAAAAAATTTAAATGTATTTATGTAACCCAAACAAACGTTAAACGCGACTTTCTCGAAACGACGTTTTTCGACGGCTTGTTGAAAAAATCTTCGAAACCACTGAACTGATCCTTATGAAATTTCAACCACATATTCTATACAACTATAGCTATAGCGCATATCAAGGATTTTTTTAATTTGGAAATTTACTACTTTTTTGCCAAAAACGGTGAAAGAACACGTTTTTTCTGTTGTTTTTCAAAAAATGTCGACCATTTTGGTATTGTTGAATATATAAAAAATCGTATGATATGCGCTATGGCCATTAACATACTGAATCTAAAACCGTTTCATTTTTCTTGTTTTCGATTATCCATCTCCGAGATTTCATGAACAGCGCAGACGTACAATTTTTTTACGACATTTTTTTCATTATCTTTTTCGTCTATAAATAGTGACTAAAATGTATAATTAAAAAAAAAATGTTTTTCGTAAGTGTATTTATTAAGGGTAACAACTTTTATATCAACATCTATAATATAAACCTGTCAAAAAATTCATGGAAATAGCCTTTTTACCGTCTAAAGTGACCCTATAAACAGTACTTTCTACAACAATTTTAAGGTCCAACCGAAGTCAGCTCATCAGAGTCAGAAATTACTCGCACCACGGCCCGTACGAAGACACTTAAAAAAAAACACAAAAACAAAACGCCACTGCTGGTACAGAACAAAAAAAAAAAGCGATTATGCAAACCGATTTACTGAGAAGCAATGAGACAAAATTTCGATCTAGAAAAAATCACCAACCGATGTTACCAAATCAACGCAATCGTAATGAAGATGTAAAGAACGAAAATCAGTTGAGCCCTAAAAATGAGAGTATCATCTTTCGAGATAACGGTAATATACTTTTTGAGTTTTTTAATATTGTAAATTGCGGTTGAGTATTATGGCTCTGACGTCCATCGTGAACTGATCTTTATAGATCACTTGATTCTCTATCGTACGTTAATAAAGCTGGTTGCTAGTTTGAGAATTCAAACTGAAGAAATTCAAGATCTTTGTCGTTTGATAACACGTTCTATATGAGGGCGAACAAATTCGCAGAGAAGTATGGCCTGTTGGAAAAGATCGATTCAGCTAACGATTTCACTTCCTTTAACGATCGTATTAGAGAGGACGAAGAGTTTCGCAATGACTTTGTAAGGTTTGAAAAAAAGAAACGTTGCATATCTGATAATGATTCTTATTTTACATCTTTGTTTTGTTATTTTGTAGAAAGCCGCCCTAGATGGCATCGCCGATTTGCGTATGAAAAAAAAAGATTAATGCGATTCTAAAGAAGTTTTTCACGCAGACTTTCGCGATGAACTGTATGTCTGTAAGAGAGTCCAAAAAAGATGGACACAAGCTAATCTTAAAAGGAACTGAGTTTTACGAAAAAATGTTTGGTATGTATTAATTAATGTAAATTAAATGACGTTATGGAGCTTAATAACTATGTTATTTCCAGAATTCGTGAGAAACGTATATTCAGCCGAAGAAGCTGTTACCGAAAAAACGTATTATCAAAATCTGGCAACGTGCTTGAACAATACGAAAGACTGGCACGAGGGGCGCAGGATGCGTTGAGTTTCATCACGCCAACCGCTCATGTAAAAGTCCAGTAAAAACAAAGTAAACTGCATAATCTTTCAAATTGTGATCTTTTACTACATTGATTATGAAGTTATCTCGAAATAGACACTAAGTTAATATTACGCTTATATTGTATTTCAAGCCATTGTTCCTTTAAAGCCTTAGACCACTCTATAGGCCGAAAAAAATAGGCTTTTTGGGGATTATTTTCCAGAAAAACTGCTAAATAAATCGAGATTACAAAAAGGCTGTTTATCATACACAGCATATCAGTGACTGTAGACAATCATTTTTTCTAAGCGATTAATTTCAAAATGGCGGCTGTGCAGCGTTTATCTCAAAACTGCAATTTTTTAGTTGGCCGGAACCATAACTCAGACAATTTTCAACCGATTCACTTGAAATGTGGAATATATCTTAAAAAACACGTTGTCTATGGAAGTACGTAGGATTTTTTTTATATTGCATAGTTCATTGGTTATTAACAATAATTTAACGATTTTTTAGGCAAAATTTTGGAAAGTGGAAAATTTGCCTCCAAAATCGGCAGATAATTGTTCATAACCAATAAACTATGCAATATAAGAATACTCCTACGTACTTCCATAGACAATGTATTTTTCAAGATATATTCAATATTTCAAGTGAATCGGTTGGAAATTGTCTGGGTTATGTTTCCGGCCAACTTTAAAAATGCCGTTTTGAGATAAACGCTGCAAAGCCGCCATTTTGAAATACATCCCTTAAAAAAATTAGTGTATACACTCACTGATATGTATGATAAAAACTTTTTTTGTAATCTTGATTTATTTTGTAGTTTTTCTGAAAAAAAAAATCCCCAAAAAGCCTATTTTTCGGCCGCTAGAGTGGCCTAACCTCTTAAATTGACATTTCAGTCATTAAGTATAACTAGAGTGTGATTATCTCGTAATTATGTTACTTTAGTATTTTCGACCTTAAGTGTTTGACAATTTCAGAAACCTAAATAAATGTTATATTTAACCACTATACATAGGGGTTAAGCGTTGAAAAATAAACATTTGCAATGCAAAAGAATTTCTATTATATCATGTTTTTCATGACTCCTATTGCAGTATGTTATAAAAATCCTTACACACGAATACGCAAACAAATACGCACACATGCATGCATACACGCACTTGGGCGCGCAAACAAACACTTATCGTGACGCGTCCTTATATAAATGGAAACATACGCAGAGACACATACATTTACACACACATACGCATATCCATTGACAGGGATAAAATACGGGCACACCATGGTTTCCATGAGGCGTCGGTCAGGCAACCTCGAAGGCCCTCATTATTCTGCCTTTAATGGCCCTCAGTAGCGAAGTGTGACTGCACTGAGGGCCCATGTGAGGCTACCCGATTAGGGCCCGAATAAAGTTAGGGAAATTCTATAAGGGCCCGACCAAAGCCCTAGTTCAATTTCCGTACGGGCAGAGGCGCGAAAAAACGATAATTTCCAATACGTTTTTCATAGTAATCAAGTTTGTTTTACAAAAGTGGTTACACAGACTTTTTATGTTATATTTCAACTTGACTTGTACTAAGTTTTAAATAAAAATATTGATTATTTATAAAAAGATCGCCATCTTTGTCGGACCCCCTTCGGCATGTAGTGATTTGCGGTGACTATCATAAAATTTTACTGGATCATCTGAAATCAAAAAAGCAAAAAAGATCATTAGTTTAATAATAAACCTGTCCTTGATCGAAGCTTTTTTTTTAATTAACGAAATGGCGGCCTCCGACAGATAACTTTCGATTTTCGACCGATACATCGCTCGTTTATTGTTAAAAAAATAGAAATTTTCAACAAAAATGAAAGTCCTTCTATTAAGGACTAGTTTTTAATGCTATCAATAAGCACACCAAGTTTCATCATAATCCATGGAGTAGTTGTTGAATTATAGTGGTCACCGACTTGAAAATCATAGCTTCGAGAACAACGCGTTTAAAGTTTTTCGATGTGGATACAGTATTATATGTTCGTAAAATTTCGAGCTCGATGGATGAAGCTAAACTTTTTTATGTATTTTAATCCGCTGAATCGGAATATCACAATTTTTTGCCGAAAAGTCGAGCATTCAAATGTTTATAGCCAATTGGTAAAACAATTTTTCAAAAAATTAAAGTTTTTCTGGATGATTTTTTAAAAACATTTTGGGAAATTTTAAAACAAAAGTATTTTTTATAAAATTTTGCTAAAGTTCCTAGTTTTTGAGTAGTGCATTTTTGAAAATTTCTGAAAGAGTTTTTCAAATTTTACACTTGATTTATGTACAGAATACTATTTTTAAAAATACTTCCATCAAACCATTAATGGCTGGCCTATACAATTGGGCTTCTGCCGATGTGGAAGCTTAAAAAATATCAATTTGTTTTTGTCTTCGAAGAATTCTGCCTTCCCGGGTATTATCGTTTGTGCGTTTCTCAGCCGCTACCTGCCACGGGTCCCCGACGCCCCTTCACTAATTGTGGGATATCCCGGAAACTATTCATCGGATTGACTTGAAATTTTGAGGGAATATTTTCGAAACATCATACTTCAAGAGAATGTAAAAAATTCGATTTTCTGAAAATTCTGACTGCATCTCACCCCTTAATGTACGGACGAGTACAAGTTCGCCGTTTTCAAATGTTGTGGTAGTGTGTGTGGCATTTAATTTCTCCGCCTTTTTTGTACTTTTACTCGGATCCTTTCTCGGACTAATTCAATCTTCTGTCCGTATGTGAGCGTCTCCATTTGTTCCTTTTTTAAGGCCAGGACCCAGTCAAGCCATGGTTGGTGTGGCTTCGTCTTTGTTTGTAATTCTTTTGGCGTAAACGCCGTAGTTTTGTGCTGTATCTCGTTGATACAATTCTTGTATCACGGGTCTCCACCGATACCATCCGGAGTGTTTTTCATCCAGGAATGTCCAGAAAAACCGACTTAGTTCTCGATTGACTAGTTCTACAATGTTTCCCTGCGGGTGTCGGATGGAGGAGAATACCCCTTTTATATATTCTTCCTTCAGTCGTTCTATCCATACTTTCGACGTAAATTGTAGTCCGTGGTCGAATCGGATTCGTTTTGGCTTTCCATATTTCGGGATGTAGTCCGTGAAGATTCGGTTGACGGTGGCGGCGTGTTTCGCTTTTTCAATAGGTACGGTTTCACGAATTTGGTAAAAGCGTCGATTGTCACCAGGATGTGTTGTACACCCCTGACTGACTTCAGCAATGGTCCAAAAAATCTATCGAGACCAAATCGTTCGGGATATCGGGTATAATGGTCTGCATCTTTGCGTAGTTCGTTTGGACCGCCACTTTTACTCTCTGACACTTATTACACGTTGCTATGGTCTAGCCTACCCTTTTTGCCAACCGTGGACAAGTGAAGTCTACGGTGATCATGTGAAAAATCTCCCGGGCTCCTTGGTGGCCATATATTTCGTGGCATTCCTTGATGGAGATATTGATTAGCTCTTGTGGTAGTATAACCTTCCACCTGCCGGTCCTGTCGTACTTCTGGAGACATTCCTCATTGATTCTGTATTTATTCTGTTCTTGTCCTTGCATGTTACTCTCCTTGCATATTTCCCAAATGGATCGCAGGATCTCTTGCTTTTTTTAAATTTGTCCAATTTTTTGGAATCGTTTTATCTCCCCTGCTGGTTTTCGTGCGAGGATGGCGGTAAGAACGACTCTTCCGGGCGTATTGTTGTTTTCGTTGTCCATGCCGATGCCCGGTCTGCTCAGTGCGTCGGCCACTTCATTGCTCTTTCCAGTGCAATGTTCAACTTCGATGTCATAGTTCTGGATTAGCAATGCCCATCTCAGCATTCGGTCTCCCACAAAACGACACGTTTTCATGAACGTCAGTGTCTTGCGGTCCGTGATAATTCTTATTTTGGCACCGGGTAGGTATGTTCTAAACGTATGCAGTGCCCATACTTTTGAGAGCATTTCTTTTTCTGTGGTAGTGTTTCCAATTTCTGCTCCCTTAAGCGTCCGACTGGCAAACGAGATCACTCTTACTTTGCCCTTGCTCTCTGTTTAGCTTAAGACGGCTCCGATCACGTAATCGCTTGCGTCGGTGGTAAGAGTGTATCCTCAGGTTGAGTCCGCATGTTTCAAGGTTACCGTTTCAATGAATAGTTGCTTAATTTTTATCAACGTTTTCTCCTCTTCTTCTTCCTCCCATTTTCATTCCTGTCCCCTTTTTAGCAGGCCCAGAAGCGGTACCGTTTCCTTTGCGTGTCTTTCTGTGAACTTGCTGTAAAAGTTAATCAATCCCAGAAATCGTCGGAGCTGCTTTACGTTTCGTGGTCGTGGGTATTCCTGAATTGACTTGATCTTCTCGGGTTGTGCTTTTATTCCGGACGTTGTCAACACGTGTCCCAAGAAGGCTACTCCTCCTTGGAAGAATTTGGATTTTTGGAAGTTCAACGTCATGTTGTTTACACTGATTTTCTCGAACAGTTGTTGCAAATGTTTTAAATGTTGCTTCTCATATTTTGACAAGCACAGCAGGTCGTCGACAAAGTTGATGACTGAGTTTCCGAAATCTTGTAAGACGACATCCAGTCCCCTTATTAAGCTTGCCGTGCTTCTCTTAAGTCCGAAGGGTGGTACTGTGAATTGGTAACACTTTTCCTCGTGCTGAAATGCAGTGTACTGTCGTGATTCCAATGCTAACGCGATCTGCCAGAAACTACTTGTCAGGTCTAGGCTAGACATGACCTGAGCCCCTCCGCATCGTTGAAAGATCTCCTCGGTTGGTGGCGTCGTATCGTGGTCTTCGTCGAGGTATGCATTCCGTTGTCGGGCATCCAGACATAGTCGAATTGATCCGTCCTTTTTTACTACGATCACCAATGGGTTGATGAAGCGACTTTTCGCTCGTTAGATGATGCCGTGTTCCATCATCCGTTGAATCTCCTTTTCTACCTTTTGCCGGTATTGAATCGGTGCCGGATATGAGCCGGATATGAGGGTCCTTGAGTATCAACCTATGAGTGCCTGCACTCCTGCATCCTGCCCGGTCTTCGGCTGAATATGTGTTTCGCCAGTTTTGTATCATGGCTTCAAACGCGTCCCTGATACTTTTTTTTCAGATTTGGACACTCCGTCAACTTCTGGCCTATTCCCTCGGTGGTTTCATCATCTGTTTCTTCTTTAATCGCAGTGTTTCGGCCAAAAGCCCTTATCTTTCTCTTTTCTCTCGATATTCTTATTATTCTCTAAGTTTTGGGAATATCCTAGGCTCGCTCATTATATATTTGGTTCTCGAATTTGGGTCTCACGTTGGTAGGGGAAAAGAGGCTCTCGTCTCGCTCTAGGGCGTGACGCGCTGAGTTAACGTGTATCTCTCGCGCACCTCGGGTGTAAACCATTTTCTCATCACAAATAAAGGCGACAGAGATAGAATTTTAATACGGCGTAAAGCGTAATTCATTTACAACTACCTACTCCTGAAAAGTTACAATTATTGGCAGAATCCGTGGAGTATATCCCAACGTATGCGAGCTAACATTTGCTGGTCCTTCGAGCCGGATGCCGCTAATTGTGCTTTTGGAGTGTAAAAAGGAAATTCCTCACGCTATCGCATTTGTGACTTTTGATCGATATCTGTGAAAAATCGGGTTCACGTTATCAAATTCGCTTCAGATTTGCAAAATTTGCAAAGTATCGCGCGAGAATCTCGAAATTCTCAGAGACTCTTAAACGAACTCTCGTTCCTCGAATTCGGTATTTACGATCGTGATTGTGCGCGTGTTTCCATTGTGTGTCGTATTCTTACTCTCTCAGAATGCCGGACACGGTAGAAGAGCTTATATCAAAACAAGAGGAGCTCTTCGGGCTTATAAGCAGAGCTCGCTCCAATCTTGAAAAACTCGAAATTCGTAAACAAACGCCCTTACACGGACGTACGCGTGTAGAATCTCTCGATTCCCATTGGAAGAAATTTCAAGCGATACACGATCGCCTCGGTTTAATTGGAAGCGAAGAAAGGAAACAATTAGCTTACTTTCAAGGTGAATTCTATTTCCAATGCGAAGAAACTTATTGTGATAATAAAGCCGAGATGCTACAACTCATCGAAGCCTGGAAACCTCGGGAAGAAAATACCTCGACTGCGAATGATTCTATTCGAACCGCGCCACAATCTCGACAACTTCCGCGCATTAATTTGCCAAAATTTTCCGGGTCACCGAACGAATGGTCAGAGTTTTGCGACTTATTTTCAACGACGATCGGGTCCAACAAAAACCTCTCGGCTGTAGAGAAACTCCAGTACCTCAAGATGAGCCTGACAGGCGAAGCTGCGCTGTTAGTAAAAAATATAACTGTTACCGAGAACAATTTCGCCAGAGCCTGGCAAACACTCGTCTCACGCTATCAAAACAAACGCGTATTGATAGATTCGTATCTTGCCTCGCTGCTATCGGCTCGTCGCGTTACAAATGAATCTGCGACCGACCTCAAAGCGCTCCTCAACGAAACAAACGACTCTCTCGAAGCGCTCGCAACTCTTGGAAGTCCCGTCAAGTCATGGGACCACATAATCGTGTATCTTACAGTACGGAAATTGGACGCAGAATCTGTAAAAGCCTGGGAACTCGCCATCGGTGCGGAGACCGAACCAGCAACGTTGGAAAAACTCGAGCAATACTTATTGAGTCGCGTGCGTGCGCTCGAAGCCGTCGACCGCCACGCTGGTCCTCAAAAATCAAAACAAGCCGCGTCGACCTCCGGGTCATCGACCTCGAAAGCGAAAGTTCACCAAGCAAACACTGGGAACGTGAACGCGAGCACTTCGGAAAAGGTGAAAAACCCGACAACATGTGCTATCTGTCAAGCCGTACATTATATCTCCGCGTGCCCCGACTACAAATCGAAATCCGCGGAAAAACGTCGAGAAATTGTCGTGCAAAAGGGACTCTGCTTCAATTGCTTAGGACCTCATCAATATCGAAACTGTAGGTCTGCAAAAAGATGTCAAGTGTGCGCCGGTCCCCACCACACGACGATTCATCTACAAGGAACGAGCTCCAGTACCAAAAGCACCGTGGGAACGAGTGCGCCTACGATGACACACTCCTCTTCGGCCAGTGCATCGGCAATCAGTGACGAAAATGTGCACGAAGCTTCGGTGTCGAGTAACGTCGCTCTCTGACGCCCTCTACAACGAACAACGACTATGCTCGCAACCGTGCTTGTACGATTAACGTCGCGACATGGATTCGAAATCGAAGTTCGCGCTCTCATCGATCAAGGATCGGAAGTTTTGTTCGTAAGTGAATCCCTCGCGTATAAACTGAAGTATCCACGGCACCGTACTTTCCTTCCGATCAGCGGGATCGGCGGGAAACACGCAAGCGTGTGTAGCCAATTCATATCGCTCAATCTCAAATCGCGCACAAATCCCGCATTCACTCTCTCGGTTGATGCTTTCATTCTCCGAAAATTAACGTCCTACACTCCTCCCGTGCGATCTCCCACGACCGCGTGGCCGCATCTCAAAGGGCTCGAGCTCGCGGACCTGGAGTTCGCAACGTCAAAATCGATCGATTTGGTTCTCGGTGCGGGAGTGTACGCCGCGATTCTCGAAGATGGATTCATAAGAGGGGACTTCGATAGTCCCATCGCGCAAAAGACCGCCTTCGGATGGGTTGTGTCTGGACCGGTAATTTCGCCAGTTGAGTCGAAATCTCAACCGCCTCGTGCTTACAGTTTACAGTGCTCCGTCGATCACGAGCTCAAGGACATTCTCCAGCGCTTTTGGGTTCAAGAAGAAACCACGAAGCCTCGAACAGTCGCCCTTTCGAGAGAATACTCTCAATGCGAACAACATTTCGTCGAAACTCACTCGCGAGAATCAGACGGTCGGTACGTTGTTCGACTTCCGATCAAGCAAAATCCTCGCGATCTCGGTAATTCGCGTCAACCCGCCGTGTTCGCGCTCTCTCGGCAAGAGAGTCGATTCGTAAAGAACCCGAATCTGAAACACGCTTACTTGGAATTTCTATCAGAATACGAATCACTCGGGCATATGAAACGAGTCGCACAGTCGGAACAAGAACCGCGTCGCGTTTTTTATTTGCCTCATCACGCGGTTATTTGCGAAAGCAGTTCGACAACGAGAGTTCGCGTTGTCTTCAACGGCTCTCATAAAACGAACCTCGGAATATTAATAAACGATTTGCAATTTACCGGGCCAAAACTCCAATTGGATCTCGCGGACGTGATCTCACGGTGGCGGTTGTACGCGTGTGTTTTCGTTGCTGACACACAAAAAATGTATAGACAAATTCGCGTGCATCCCGACAACTGGGACTTGCAACGTATTCTGTGGAGAAAGAATTCAAGCGAGCCTCTGTCATCGTATCGCCTGTGTACTGTTACGTACGGTCTAACGAGTGCTCCTTATCTCGCACTTCGCGTTCTTCGCCAACTCGCGCTCGACGAGCGCGAGCAATATCCTCGGGCTCAGGACATTATCGAACGTGAAATTTACGTGGACGATGTGCTCTCAGGCGCTGATGGAATTTCGGGCGCTCAAGAAAAAGTTATGCAAATCCGAGACTGCCTCAAGGCGGGCGGGTTCGCGTTGCAAAAGTGGGCCTCAAATGATGAGGATCTTCCGTCAGATGAGAAAGAGAAGGGACGAACCGTCTCAATCGAAGACGACTCCCCTCTTCGCACCCTTGGAATTCTTTGGCAACCCCGGGCAGACGTCTTTCTGTTCTCGCCACCGCAATTGAAAAAATCATCGAAACTAACAAAATGTTGTATTCTCGCAAAAGTCGCGCAATTATTCGACCCTCTCGGGTGGATCGCGCCGGTAGTTATTCGAGGTAAAGCGTTTTTACAAGAACTCTGGAAACTCAAGCTTGGCTGGGACGCCCCAGTTCCGAAAGCTATCGTACAAAAGTGGATGAACTTTGAAAAAGAGCTCGATGATCTCTCCCTAGTATCGGTACCGCGATGGCTCGGTGTGCGCGCAAACGAATCCGTTCTCGAATTACACGGGTTTTCAGACGCCTCGAAACTCGCTCTCGGGGTGGTTATCTATCTTCGTGTATTCTCAGATTTCGACGATATCTGCATCACAATCGTGTCCGCCAAAACACGGGTCGCGCCCTTGAAAAATTTGACAACTCCGAGACTCGAGATCGCAGCCGCTTTGCTGCTTTCACGTAAAATTGCTCAGGTTAGAGAGGCTCTCAATCTTTCGGACGTGCGCGCTTATCTGTGGCTGGTGACGCTGGCTTGTCTCAAAGGAGATGTTCATCGACGGTCAGAATTTGTTCAAAATCGAGTCACGGAAATCAACGAACTCGAAAACACGCGTTGGCATCATGTGCCAGGGAAAGAAAACCCAGCGGATCTGGCTTCCCGAGGAGTATCACCCTCCCAGCTTGCAACCTCTGAGTTGTGGTGGAAAGGCCCAAAGTGGCTCTCCAAACCCTCGACGTTTTGGCCCTCGATAACGCCACCAGTAGACCCCGACGTAGTCCTCGAAATTCGCAAAACACATGCAAATCTTGCAACAGAAGAAGCGTCGAAGAAAATCTGGGATCTCGTTGAACGATTCTCCAGCTTAACGACACTGTTTCGTATCACAGCCTGGATCTTCCGCGCCTCTGATCGATTTCGAAACAAGAAAAATAATGACGACCTTCACTTCTCGCTGACTGCGTTGGAATTGGAGAAGGCTCGTTTATTCTGGGTAAAAACGATACAACAGGCGTATTTTAAAACCGGAATCCGTTCTCTCCAAAAAAATAAGCCAATCTCTCGAACCAGTCAGCTGATTCGTCTTACACCATTCATCGACGATGCCGGCCTCGTCCGCGTCGGCGGGCGACTACAACATTCGTTTTACGCACACGATGAGAAACATCCTCTCATTTTACCGAAGGATTCCCACTTAACGACGCTTATCATCGATCACGCGCATCGATCAACACTTCACGGCGGGACTCAAGTTACACTCTCCACTCTCCGACGTCAATATTGGATCGTCGGAGGTCGAGCTCCAATCCGATCTTTTTTGAGTCGTTGCGTCGTATGCGCTCGTCACCGCGCAACGCTCGGACAACAACTCATGGGGCAACTTCCGCCTTCTCGACTTATACGCACACAACCATTTATCCATGCAGGAGTGGATCTAGCCGGCCTCGTAACCCTACGCACTTTTCGCGGTCGAGGTGCGAAAACATACAAGGGTTACATCGTCGTGTTTATCTGCTTTGCCACATCAGCAGTGCATGTTGAGCTCGCGACCGATTATACAACGGAAGCGTTTCTCGCATCATTCAAACGATTCACAGGCAGGCGTGGACTCTGCAAAACAATTACGAGCGATTGCGGCACGAATTTATTAGGCGCTGCTGCAGAACTGCGACGTCTATTCGACGCGTCCAGCCAAGAATTCGCGCATCTCGCGAATGTACTTGCCAACGATGGAGTAACCTGGAAATTTAACCCGCCCTCCGCGCCTCATTTTGGGGGCAAATGGGAGGCCGCGGTTAAATCAGTGAAGTTTCATTTAAAGCGCGCAATCGGAGACACCGGGTTGACATACGAAGAATACTCAACGCTTCTCATCCAAGTCGAAGCAGTTCTAAATTCGCGTCCACTCTGTGCTCTATCTGACGATCCGTCAGACCTTACAGCTCTAACTCCGGGACATTTTTTAGTTAGTACCGCGTTAAATGTGATTCCGGAACCCGCGCTTATCGACTTACCACAGTCAAGGTTATATTCGGTCCGGATCATTCGATGCCCGTCCCACTCATATGCCCCAAATTCGAGATTTCTACGAATGTTATCTTGGATCTCTTGGCTCCAATAGCGTGCCCGGAATTTTTCTTCGAAGTCTTCAACTGACTGGATCCTTTCCTCGACGATTATCCACCAATCCTTGGCTGTATCCCGGAGTGACTGGCTGATGAGATAATGAAGATCGGTGTTTCCGGTAATTCGCCAGAATTCCCTGAAGTTCTTCAGGAACCGCATTGGTCGTTCTCTTCCATCACCGTCGTATGTTGGTGGCTTTTGTTTCGCTGTATACGCCTGACTGACATGAAGCCCTGCTGTGCACGTAGCCTCTGGTGGCTGAATTTTGGGCCTGAATATTTTTCTCACACGCGGTAGTCCGCTTGGAGTGGTCCGAGACGACTTGTCCCATGTCCGGCGATGAATGGAGGAAGTTGGATATTGTCCTTTCGATAGCTTCCACTCGGTTATCGATATAATCGATTTGCTCTTTATTCTCCTTCCGAATATGGTCGCGAATTTGCTCTATTAGCTTCCGAGCAACCACGATTTTTTGTTTCGTGCGTTCTTCGATTTTGTTGATTTCGTTGGTGAGTTTTTTTATTATCCTCCTGCAGCTGCCGCGACCTCACGATGCATCGGTCGTCCTGTTGTTTAATTTCCACTTTCGTGGTGACGCGTTTCCTCCGTTGTTCATTCCGTATGCTGTTCATAGCTCTAATTAAGGCCTTAATAGTTTCGCTATCCTCAGTGCCTCTCTCATCAATGTCGACTGTGACTAACGTTAAATGTTTCCTCCTTCGCTATTTCCCCTTGACTGGGTCCTATTGCCGACGATCGTCCAATATTTTGCAGATCTCGTTGACGTGCCTCTTCTGGCAACCCACCCACCATCATGAATTCTCAATTGAGGGAAGTTTCATTGTTTGACTGCGCCATCTTTATTATTAGTACCTCCTACGAGTTTTTCTTTCTTGTGATCGAGTCCTTGTTCGGGCGCCAAATGTAACGGGTCGGAGATCCTCACAATTAATTTTATTTGTTCTGGACTCGATCAGAGAAGGACTTAGATTAAACTCTTTGTTTTGGAGGTACTTGGTAATAAGATGGTATTTATTCAAGATTTCTGGCTCGATATAATATTAGAAGATCGCTGTGTACAAGTGTGATATTTTGTTTGTATCGCTATAGTGTAATTTGTGTGTGTTTTAATGTATCGCGTCTCCGTCGGTACAGTGCTCAAATCGCGGACTGGTTCGGATGATAAACGTTCTCGAGCGCGATCGATTTATCCTGGGATAGTATTTTTCTTCCTCCTCTCCTTTTGTTCGGTCGCTCGCTGTGGTATGTGGTTCGGCGCACTCGCGTCTGCGGCGCTGGGGCGCGCGGCGCCCTTCCCTTCTGATTCGATAGTAGCGCGCTCGATCACGGGTTCACGGCGCGGTTCCCCCTCTTCCGCTCGAACGGCCCGTGATACGAAGTACCGAGCGCGCTCTCATGCGGCGCGCCGTCCCTGTCTCCCCCCACGCTAGCGACTCTCCTACTCATGACGCGGTGGATTGCGGCCAGGGGGCTGGCATCTTTCAGAATTTTCGCTGTGCAAAATATATATTTGTAGTGTTCTACTCTGCCACCCGTAGCGCTAGTTGTTGTCGAACAATCCTAATGCGTGCGCAGGGGCTATATATATATATATATATATATATATATATATATATATATATATATATATATATATATATATATATTGTAACGTGTTTTTTTTGGTAACCCTCCGCTGGCCCGCCGGGCCCCTTGGTGCCTGGCGAGGGCGTCCTCCGGCTCGGCGCCACCATCGTCGCCACGACACGATTCCGTAGGGTCCTGAGTAGCTGTATATTATTTACTAATTTTGTCTGTATTTCTTTTTATTTTTCTTTATGATGTAATGTAAACCCGATGCCGAGGTTTCTCCCGCGGGAGGAAGTACGCGTCGTCAAGAAAGGAAACATCCGGGACACCGAGGATGGCGGAGTCGAATTTTCGTTTTGGGCTGAGGATCGAGAAAGCGCGAGAGGCTCGTAGGCGGCTGGACGCTCGGGGAGGCCAAGATTCCCGCGAAAAACTCCAGCGTTCGCGACTCCCTCCTCATCCGGAGAGAGTATCTTACCGAGGCCGGACCCGTGCGTTGACTTTTTATTCCCCCTCCCCCGCTGCGAGGTCTCTCTCAACCCGTGTAACCCGGAGGATCGAAGGGTTGCGGTTATTGGTCCCGCCAAGACCCGAGATTCGTGAGAGCTAGCGCACGGATTTTATTCTTTCGTTCCGGGAGTTACGAAATTCGAAATTCGCGCTATAATCGTAGGCGAACTCCCGAAACAATCGGCACGAGACTGCCCTCTCGCGCGAAGCGAAAGATAAAGGAGAGGAGCGGGGAGGAGCAGGGGTACGCGTCTCGCGCGCCGGCCGGCTTGCCGGACAGCTTCTCGCAAGGTACCGAGCCGGAAGGACGTGCGACGACCAGCATAGAGTGGCCAGCTACTCTCTCCCGGTGAGCCCAGCGTTGCCCGCAGCAATATACCGCGTAGATTTCTGACCGCGTGGTCGATCCTCGATCTCGGGTATCTTTTGTTCGTGGCCACGGCCTCTATCGCGTTTCTTCAAGCTTAAAACCCCCGTTTCACGTAGCTAGCGCGTATTATCGGGAAATCGTGTCGTGGTTGCGCGCGGGAAGCTCAATCTCGTATCGCGACGAGCTTCGGCTCGAATTTTTCGTTAGCTTATAACAAGTGTAAGTGAGTGTGAGTGTGAGAATTTGGGGACGTGTCGTCCTCGGCGATCCCTCGGCCTGCGGCGGGGCCTGACCAAAGGGGAAAGGGGAAGAGATTACCCTCAAGTTGGAACGTCTTTACGGAGAACTGGCCTCCCGTTTATCATCGGGGTGCGGGTTCGAACCCGTGCGGGCTTCCGTCCCCATTAATTGCATCTACCGGGTGCCCCTTTCCCCGGTGTAAGGATTTTCCCGGCTTCGTCGCGGGGGAGAGGTTGCCGAGCATCGACGTCCACGTAAGTAACGACCGGGGTAAATTTCCCCGGGATATTTCGTTCTTTTATTTAACGCTCGGCCGGGTAACCGATTAGCGGGGGCTCGGTGTTGTAATATTAGTGTGGCCGGTAGGGGAGAGAGAGGAGAGGCCAAGACGAGCTCGACGTAAGTTGTGTGTATGTGTAGGCCCCGGTCGGAATTGGTGTGTGTGTGTGTGTGCGCGAGAGTAGTCGTCTCGCGAGATTTCGCGCGTATTGCATTTATTTCTGTTTTGGATTTTTGTCCCGTGTTCCTTGCGAAGGAGGGGAAATTGTTGACGAATGATAAAATAAATTCCCTGACGATAAATTTTTCGTGCCGCGCGTGATTGACACCTGACCCATCCCCTCTACCATATCCACGAGGCTGCAGTTTGGCCGGACACTGCGTTCCCTTTTCTCATCCCGACAAGCCGATTTTCGGCTGGCGCCCTATATAAATTGTCGGGACGGGAGGAGGGGAGTTTTGTGACTCTCTCGGTCCTTTTTCCCCAGCTCCCTCGATTTTGCGGTCACAAATTTGGCGCCCAACGTGGGGCGGTGTCATTGCGCGCGGAAAATTTTATTTTACCTTGACGAAGATAAATTTGAATTTATTCGCGATATTTCGTCTCCTTCGCAACCGTCTTTATCGTGTTCGTGTATAAGTCTTTTTTTTGTGTGTCAATATCGTGGTCGTCACTTTGTTTCCGTCCTCTAGGAAAAAAAATATATAATAATTTTCAGCGAGAGATCGAAGGAAATATTTTCGAGGCCTCGAGTATCGTGTGCTCGAGGTTCCTCGCGTCGCTAAGCCGAGTTTTTTTTTTTTCTTCTCACTCGGCCGGTGAGTCCAGCGCGAGCTCTTGCCGAGTGGCCTGGCGCTCGCGCTCTACATGTCAACTGTGTGTTTACGTTTTTTGCCTTCGCACCTTCTAGATCTTGAAACTGAAACAAGCGTTCAACGGCATCCCGAGCGAGGTAATATTCGCCGATATTCCCGTCTACCGGGTGTCAAAAGAAAACGACCGCGAGATCCCGACGAAGCGTTCCCGTTATACCGGGTGTAGCGAGAACGAGTGACTAAGGAAATATGCCCGACACGTAAGCTTGGCTTTGGCTTGTTGCTTGTTGCTTGTTTACCTCATTGGAATTTTTATTCATTTATTTATTCATTTTTAATTTTTTTTTTTTTTCTCTGTGATAAAGATTCTTTTTATCTTGTTATATTCTCTTAAACATTGTTTTTTTTTTTCTTTTTATTTATTTTTTCTTATTTTCTCATTTATTTATCTATTTTTTTTTATATATTTTTTTTTCCTTTTCTTCCTATAATTGAACAGACTCCATTTGACTTTATTGACTTTTATCATTTTTTCTTTTTCTTCCTCCTCTCTCCTTTTCCTCTTTTCGTTAATTCTCGCTTTCTTTTTGTGGTGATGAAATATTACTAAATTTTTATTTTTATTTGTTGATTTATTTATTTAATCTATTTTATTTACGTTATTTATTTTACAACTCCATTTGTTTGATTGATTGGTATTTAATTGTGATTGTTATTCTGATATTCGATTTATTTGTTAGACACGTATTTATTTTATTTAGTTTAATTATTTTGTTATTTATTCGTCATTTTAGTTTTTGTTCATTTTTTTTTTTTAATTTATTTATTTTCTCTTTCTTTTGAATTCTCTTTATTTTTGGACGTCACCCGCTTATTGACCACTTATTGATTCGTAAATTTTCCAATTTTACGATTTGACTATCGTTCGTTTACTTATTTATTTATTTATTTACTGATTTATTTGTTCTATTTATTTTATTTGTTTACAACCCCATTTTATTTGATTGACCTGTATGTAATTGTGATTGTTACTGAGATATTTTATTTATTTGTTAGGCACGTATTTATTTGATTTAGTGTACTTATTTTATTTATTTCGTTAATTTTATTATTTATTCGTTACGTTCAATTTAATCGCGTACTTTTTTTTATTTTTATTCTATTGTGTTCTATTTTAGTTCCTTTGATATTATTTTATATTATTATTATTATTATTATTATTATTATTATTTTTTTTTCTTCTCTTTATTTTTGGTCGTCACTCGCTTTTAGTCGACCCAAACTGGATTCGTGAATTCTGCCAAGATTACCGTTCTGATATTTTACGTTTTGATTATTGCGTGTTTGACTGTTTCATTTATTTTTCTTTCTTCTTGATTATTTTTTTTGTTGTGTACGATTTCGTGACAGACTTGCTGCTTCGCTATCTCCCGCCCCGTCATTATTATTTTTCTTTTATTTTTATTTATTTTTTTCTACCGCCTTGCACGCGGCTCGCTTAAACGTCACTCGTACACCGCGGGTTGATTAGTGACCCACCGCTTTTTTTTTTGCTGCCGCTTTGCTAGTAACACCTAGGTCACTCGTTAGTCTCGCGGAAATGGACGCGACCGGCGAACAGGTCAACCTCCCGCGCAGGGAGCGTCTAACGACGGACCGATTACGCTGCGAGCTCGAGCGGCGCGGGCTGCCCATTACAGGGACGCGCGATGAATTATTCGAGCGGTTAGATTATGTTCTTCGCCGTCCATTTAGCCCCGAGTTGGACGATACCGGTTTTACCCGATTTCGGGATCGAGTGGTGCCGCCGTTCGCAGACTCGGAAGAGATGGAAGTCCCTCCGGTTGAACGGGCGCCCGAGGTTCGGACGAGCCGAACCTTGGAGGACCCCGTCATTACCACTCGCCGGGGTTCGAGTGTCACTTTTCCGCCAGTCGGCCGGGAGGCAACGTCAAGCTACCCGGCGTCCAGTCATTCGCTCTCGGGATATGCGAGACCCTCGGGATCGGTGACGATTCCGATTGAGGTCGATTCGGGGGCGCGATCCGGTTCTGTACCGGAGGGTTATACGGTGATCCCCCGGGCGGAGGCTCGAGGACCTTGGGTCAATCACCCGCCGCCTTTTCAGGGTTCCGGGTCGGGGAGTACCATCCCGCCCGAAACAGCGAATCATGAGATCCCGAACGTTGGCCGTTCGCAGTTGGCGGATCCAGGGGATCCGTCCAACAGGTCGACCCCACTCTTAAAGGAAGGGTTCCCTCGTAACCCCATTTTACCAGCACGGTCCGCTTACGAAATTCTACGTAAGTGGGACCTGAAGTTCAACGGGAACCCGGGCGAAGATATTGAGGCTTTTATTGCCCAGGTGGAGGAACGCCGCGCGATGGTGGCCGTATCGGACCACGACTTAATTAATTGCTTCCCGACCTTTTTAGGCGGGATCGCTACTTATTGGTTTCGCAATAAGAAACCGTCCATTCATTCATGGGGCGACTGTGTGTCGTCTCTCCGGGTTAGATTTAGGGACCCTAATTTTCAGTTCACGTTGCGAGATCAGATTTCCCGTAGAGGTCAGGGAGAGTACGAGTCGGTATCTAATTTCCTCACCTGCATGAGGGTCATGTTCGACCGAGTCGAGCCTAGGATGGGGGAAGAAGAGCGGCTCAACTATGCCCACCGAAACCTCCTGCCTCGGCTGCGCATTCTTATTCTGCGCAGGGTAGTCCACACCTTAGACGATCTGGAGGAGATCGCATCAGAGCTCGAAAGGAGTCGGGAGACGGTTGAAGGGACGCCCATCCCTCCGGAGAAGTTCGTCTTCCCGGACTTGGCTTACCGACCCCCTCGACCGAAGGGCCGTGCAATGGTCCAGTTCAACCAGGAGGTTATTCCGCCTCCCAGAGTTCCCGGTGGACGGGCCGTTGCCGGATTACCGCGCTTCCCTGGTACGGTTCCACGCTTCTTTCCTCCGAATACGTCAGCGCAACCGACTATGTTGCCGACTGCGGGGACTGGCCCCGGCGTAAGGCCTCCAGGGGAAGTTTGCTGGAATTGCCGTGGGACGGGACACCGTTCAAGGGAATGCCGGGAGCCGCCGCAGGTTCATTGTTTCCGTTGTGGCAAACCGGGAGTGACCACGCGGCAGGCTCATGGTTGTCCGGGAAACTCCTCTCGGGGTCGCCGATGAGGGCCTGCGCGTCCCCCCGGGTTTCTTCTTTGGCCCAAACAATATACAGGCCTAAACATCGTCGGCCATTGACGGATTTTTGCAATTCCACTGTGGATAGTCCCAGTAGAAGTATTTTATTAGTGATATTGGAAATACGTGACCATTCTCTCCCGGCTATGGTCGACAATGGCTCTACGCACACCTTCCTTGGTTCGGAAGGTGTTGTGTTAGCGGCCCAACTTGGCTTCGTGAGTAGGAAGGTACCTGGGCGGGAGAGCACCATTGCTAACGGAGACCGAATTAGTTGTGACGAAGAATTAAATCTTCCCGTAATGTTGAAAGGTCGAAGTTGTGAGCTGATTGCAAGGGTGTTCCCCGAACTCCCGGTTCCCTTGTTACTGGGCCTAGATTCTCTGGAGAGGTTGGGACTGGTTGTGGACCACGGCCGCAGGGTATGGCATTTCTCTGAAATTTCAGAAGAGGAGTACACCTTTGAACCTGTGGAAGGTCCCGACGCGCTGGATCCATGCGCAGCGCTAATTGACTTATCGGAAATTCAAAAGGAGCAACTTGAGCGGTTTCTGTCTACCGAAATCCCACTTTTAAAACAAGCACCGGGAAGAACGTCTCTTGTGGAACACAAGATTGACGTCGGGGATAGCGCGCCGATAAAACAGCGTTACTATCCCGTGACTCCCGTAATTAGGGATGCCATTTACCAGGAGGTGGATCGAATGCTCCAGGAGGGGATAGTCGAAAGTTCCAAGAGCGATTGGAGCACGCCGATTGTCATGATTCGGAAGCCAAACCACACGTACCGTTTTTGTTTGGACTTCCGTCGCGTTAATAGCGTGACGAAAAAAGACGCGTACCCGCTCCCAATCATGGATAGTATCCTGGACAAGTTACGGGCCGCAAAATATATTTCCACGTTGGACTTGAGTCAGGCGTTCCACCAGATTCCATTAGAGTCATCATCCCGGGCTATTACCGCCTTCACGGTCCCGGGTAAGGGGTTGTTTCAGTTCAGGCGAATGCCTTATGGCCTCACGAATGCCCCAGCCACTTTCCAGAGATTGCTGGACCGACTCATAGGCCCGGAAATGAAACCCCATGCTTTTGCCTACTTGGACGATATCATCGTGTTGACCGAGGCCTTTGACGATCACTTGATCTGGCTTAAGAATATCTTTGACCGCGTACGGGGAGCGGGCCTATTGATAAATCCCGAGAAGTGCGAATTTTGCTGCTCGGAGGTCCGGTATTTGGGATTTTTGATCAATCGGGAGGGCCTACAAGTAGACCCAGCCAAAATTGCGCCTATACGCGATTTTCCCGATCCCCAGAACCTTACCCAATTACGGAGGTTCCTCGGTATGGCCTCTTGGTATCGTAGGTTCATCCCGCATTTTGCCACCATAGCCGAGCCGCTATCTCGATTAACTAAGAAGCGTCAGGCTTGGGCGTGGGGGGCGGAGCAACAAACCGCAATGGGACGCTTGAAGCTCGCCTTAACGACATCTCCCACATTAGCGAGGCCGGACTTCGATAGGCCCTTTGTCCTCCAAACGGACGCGAGTCTTTCTGGGTTGGGGTCGGTCCTTACGCAGTCAGATGGAGAGGCGGAACACCCTATCGCCTTCGCGAGTCGTTCTTTATCGGATGCGGAACGCAACTATTCCGTGACGGAGCTGGAATGCTTGGCCATCCTGTGGTCCATCCGAAAATTCCGAGGTTACCTGGAGGGTTACCGGTTCACCGTTATAACGGACCACGGCAGTCTGCGTTGGTTGCAGTCTCTGAGGGACCCGACGGGACGACTCGCCCGTTGGGCCCTACAGATGATGCAATACGACTTTGAAGTCGTCCATCGAAAAGGGGCTCTCCATCATGTCCCGGACGCACTGTCGCGGACGTTCGAAGACAAAAGGCCGCCGACTCCCGGGGGAGTATCGTTAGATGATTTCCCGGAGGGTATGGTGATGCCGATCGTCGACGAACGGGCGCGTGACCAATTTGGCCCCGAACCACCTTTCCCGGAAGATAATTGGTATTCCAAACGCTGGCTTGAAGTCTTGACACAGGGCAAGCGATTTCCCGATTGGAAAATCGTGGAGGATCGACTCTACCTCCGTCGTAGGATCACCCGAATGCCGGAAGAGACGGAGTGGAAACTAGTCGTCCCACGGCCTGACCGCCTCACGGTTCTACGTGAAAGCCATGACTTCCCGCAGTCTGGGCACCTCGGGGTAGAAAAGACCTTCCTCCGGGTGGTCGCGACGTACTTTTGGCCTCGTCTGCACAAGGACGTAGCTCGCTACGTGGGTAGATGCGACAGGTGCCAACGTATCAAGGTCGTACAAGCTCCTCCTCCCGGATTAATGGGTCGTCGGGTAATAGAAGCTCCGTGGCTAGTAATAGCGGCCGATATCATGGGCCCTTTTCCGCCGAGTCGCTCCGGGTTTGCCTACGTGTTGGTCATCCAGGATTTATTCACCAAATGGGTTGAGTGCTGTCCTTTGCGAAGGGCAACGGGGAAAAAGATACGAGAAATGCTCGACGAGCTGGTCTTGTCCCGATGGGGCACCCCCGAAGTTCTCTTGACCGATAACGGGACTGAATTTGTTAACGGGAGTTTGAGGACATGGGCTGAGGACGTGGGGGTCTTTCACACCACTACCCCTCCGTATCACCCCCAGGCTAACCCCGTGGAACGGGTGAACCGGGTGCTCAAGACCATGGTCGTCGCCTCCCTTAACGACGATCATCGTGCCTGGGACGAACATCTCCAGGAATTCCGTTTTGCTTATAACACGGCGCACCATTCCGCGATCGGATGTAGTCCCGCCTTCTTGAATTTCGGTCGAACACCGCGACCTCACAATTTTTACCAGCGTCAAACTATGGAGGGACGCGAAATGATCCCTTTACCCCCGGATGAGTGGTCGACCCACATGCGACAGATGGAAGAACTCCGCGAAAGGGTCCGATACAACCTCGAAGAGGCATATCGGGAACAATCGGAGCGTTACAATAAACACCGTAATGTCGTATCCTATAAGGTAGGCGACGTTGTCCTTAGGAAATTACGCGTTCTCTCCTCATCGACGCAGTACGTGGCTGCGAAATTAGCACCGCGGTATCAGGGCCCATATGAGGTTAGTCGAGTCCTGTCTCCCGTGGTGTACGAGCTTGCGGACCCCGAAGGAAACGTAATTCCGAAAGTTTCCATAGAAGACCTCAAATTGTATCGAACTCCCGATTCTCCCTTTAATGACCAGGCCGGAGTCACGGAGGACCGTGTTGGAGTGGGTGGTGGGCCGGATAATGGTCCCACTGCTCTCCGAGCGATCTCGGATCCACCTTCGCGGGGTCACCCCGAGTTGGGCGTTGGGCCACAGGCTCGCGACTGAGATGGGAGACCTCGCCCAGGCCTGTCGGAATGACGGGATGGCGGACTGGGTGTCCGACGCCATGGAGCACGTCGCGCGCTCCTGGGTGGAGCTGCTGGACCAGGAGCGGGGCCAGGCCTTAGAGCCAGCCGCCGTTGCAGCCGTGACGCGGCCCACCGGACCCGAGGATCCGGCCGGGGCAGCTATCGACGGAACGGATGGAGCGCCAGCCGAAGCCTTCCATGAGTCGGTGGAGGCGCCAAGGGGCCCTCACAGCCCCGTGGCCGTACCGGAGGCAGAGTCGACTCCGTGGGACGCCGTCTCGACGGATACGGAAAAATGGACGTCGATCCCGAGCCCTTCGCGCGCGCTGTCACCGGCCGATCCCGTTCAAAGCCGGCCGAAAAATTGCTGGAATTGCGATGGCTGGGGCCATGTCCGTTCCAAATGCCCAAAGCCTCGCCGGCGGGACCCCATATGTTTCTCGTGCGGTCGCGTAGGGGTTACGCTGAGCACCTGTTCGAGGTGTAGCGGATGGTGGCGGGCGGAGGGCGGGCGAAACGCACGCACCAGATTCCCGGAGAACAAAAGGGGGAGGCAAGGATAAGGCCCCCGCCTTCGTTCATAGTTTTTTTTTCTCTCCTTTTTTTTCTAATTATTGTATTTCTTTTTTTCCTTTTTGTTTTTGTGTTTTTTTGTTGGGTTCCCCCGCTCCCCCCCTTCCTACCAAACTGTTCGGAGCGATGAGGTATGAGCCCTAAATAAAGATATAAAACTCGGAAAGGATGGTTGGTGATACCCTTGGTTCTCCCTCTCCTTTCGTTATCCTGGAGGCATGGAGTTCCCGTGGGTATGATCGCGGTAAGGCGGATGAGACTCCCGTGAGCATCGGCGACGCAAGTCGGGTGTGTAGCAAATATGAACTTCGTTATTCTTATTTTGTTTGATTATAATGATGACACGAGAGGGCGCTACGGAATCGGGCGTGATGGAGGTCGTCGCCGCGTGGCGCGATTGACGGAATAGCCGGGCAAGGCTGAGATCTCGGCCGGGGCGGCCGATGTCTGGGGAGGGGGTGTTGTAACGTGTTTTTTTTGGTAACCCTCCGCTGGCCCGCCGGGCCCCTTGGTGCCTGGCGAGGGCGTCCTCCGGCTCGGCGCCACCATCGTCGCCACGACACGATTCCGTAGGGTCCTGAGTAGCTGTATATTATTTACTAATTTTGTCTGTATTTCTTTTTATTTTTCTTTATGATGTAATGTAAACCCGATGCCGAGGTTTCTCCCGCGGGAGGAAGTACGCGTCGTCAAGAAAGGAAACATCCGGGACACCGAGGATGGCGGAGTCGAATTTTCGTTTTGGGCTGAGGATCGAGAAAGCGCGAGAGGCTCGTAGGCGGCTGGACGCTCGGGGAGGCCAAGATTCCCGCGAAAAACTCCAGCGTTCGCGACTCCCTCCTCATCCGGAGAGAGTATCTTACCGAGGCCGGACCCGTGCGTTGACTTTTTATTCCCCCTCCCCCGCTGCGAGGTCTCTCTCAACCCGTGTAACCCGGAGGATCGAAGGGTTGCGGTTATTGGTCCCGCCAAGACCCGAGATTCGTGAGAGCTAGCGCACGGATTTTATTCTTTCGTTCCGGGAGTTACGAAATTCGAAATTCGCGCTATAATCGTAGGCGAACTCCCGAAACAATCGGCACGAGACTGCCCTCTCGCGCGAAGCGAAAGATAAAGGAGAGGAGCGGGGAGGAGCAGGGGTACGCGTCTCGCGCGCCGGCCGGCTTGCCGGACAGCTTCTCGCAAGGTACCGAGCCGGAAGGACGTGCGACGACCAGCATAGAGTGGCCAGCTACTCTCTCCCGGTGAGCCCAGCATTGCCCGCAGCAATATACCGCGTAGATTTCTGACCGCGTGGTCGATCCTCGATCTCGGGTATCTTTTGTTCGTGGCCACGGCCTCTATCGCGTTTCTTCAAGCTTAAAACCCCCGTTTCACGTAGCTAGCGCGTATTATCGGGAAATCGTGTCGTGGTTGCGCGCGGGAAGCTCAATCTCGTATCGCGACGAGCTTCGGCTCGAATTTTTCGTTAGCTTATAACAAGTGTAAGTGAGTGTGAGTGTGAGAATTTGGGGACGTGTCGTCCTCGGCGATCCCTCGGCCTGCGGCGGGGCCTGACCAAAAGGGAAAGGGGAAGAGATTACCCTCAAGTTGGAACGTCTTTACGGAGAACTGGCCTCCCGTTTATCATCGGGGTGCGGGTTCGAACCCGTGCGGGCTTCCGTCCCCATTAATTGCATCTACCGGGTGCCCCTTTCCCCGGTGTAAGGATTTTCCCGGCTTCGTCGCGGGGGAGAGGTTGCCGAGCATCGACGTCCACGTAAGTAACGACCGGGGTAAATTTCCCCGGGATATTTCGTTCTTTTATTTAACGCTCGGCCGGGTAACCGATTAGCGGGGGCTCGGTGTTGTAATATTAGTGTGGCCGGTAGGGGAGAGAGAGGAGAGGCCAAGACGAGCTCGACGTAAGTTGTGTGTATGTGTAGGCCCCGGTCGGAATTGGTGTGTGTGTGTGTGTGCGCGAGAGTAGTCGTCTCGCGAGATTTCGCGCGGATTGCATTTATTTCTGTTTTGGATTTTTGTCCCGTGTTCCTTGCGAAGGAGGGGAAATTGTTGACGAATGATAAAATAAATTCCCTGACGATAAATTTTTCGTGCCGCGCGTGATTGACACCTGACCCATCCCCTCTACCATATCCACGAGGCTGCAGTTTGGCCGGACACTGCGTTCCCTTTTCTCATCCCGACAAGCCGATTTTCGGCTGGCGCCCTATATAAATTGTCGGGACGGGAGGAGGGGAGTTTTGTGACTCTCTCGGTCCTTTTTCCCCAGCTCCCTCGATTTTGCGGTCACAATATATATATATAAAATATATATATATATATATTGTGACGTGACAAATTAAGGGGTCACGTCCATTTCGAACGGTGCCGACCAGTGGGTCGGGTTTACGACGATGAGGCGTCCTGGGTCGATCTGGGTGGCTCCGAAATCGTCGACTCACGACGTGGCGGAATATTATACCTTCCTGTTATTTTATTCCGGAAAACGCCACGTCTCATCTGTGTTTACCTACCGGCTCGGGAGCCGCGGAAGAATGTACGAAATTAGTAACCTGTAAATGAAATTTTTGGGACAGTTTTTTTTAGGACGATTAGTATGGAGGACGGAACGATGTATCGAAGAACGATCGCTCGCGCGTCCATATTACCCCGAAGTAAAGCATTATCGGCACCCGAGATGTCCCGGCTTCCGGTTTCGCGCTCCGCAAAACCTCGCGCGGGTTAGTCCACGAGGACACACACACGCCTCCACTCAGAGGCAGGCGAGCGTCGGACACCAGTGCTTGCGGATTGGATACCGGAGGAGACGCCGGAATAAGGCCAAGTTTACCGTGTCGCCCGTCCCTCTCGACTCAGCAACCCGGAGTTGCACCATCCCTACTGTCCCCTCGGGCCTCATGAACCGCGTAAGACCGGCGCCCCGTCGAAAGGGGTCGGGGCGGTGGATCGGCGACCGGGGGTGTAGTTCACCTGGTGGTTTATCGCGTAGGCCCACTGCTATTCCCAGGACACTGGGGAGATGCGAGGGAGGCTACCCCCCGCGTTCGAAGTCCCGCCTCGGTTCCTAGGGGAAGAGGTCCGAGGGGCAGTTAATTATTTGCTGCGAGGACAGCGGCGTACGCGCAGGGTAGCGCGGTAGAGCGGGGCCGTGGCCGTGGCATCGGAGGGAAATAGGGGAAAATCTCCGAGACGGAGAATAACGCGATCACACGTGAGCGCGCGAAAAGAGGGGAGGGGCGCGTGAGTAGGGCACGCGAGAGCCGGGAGCCCCGCGAGAGCGCGGAGAATTGGGTTATTCACGATTTCGGAGTCAACGAGCCCAGCCGCTTCACTCCGGAAACGAGATCGTTCATCGATCGACTGCGAAGCAGGATGCTCCCGATTCAGCCGGCGAGCGTCTCCGTGCTGCGACTCGTCAGCGGTGAGCCCGATCTCTCTCGTCTCTCTACGTTCCTAAGGTACGAGCTCTAAATTCCGGTTCTTTTCGGCGGGTTTCGGCGATAAAGTCACGTTTGTTCCCGGGTTTCCGCCTCTGGGGAAGTTCCGGTTCAGTCATTAATTTTTCTAAGGGAGCTCGTACCTTATTCTCGGTCGTTCCGTCAAGTTCCGGTAAATTTTATTGCGTTTCGCGTCAATTAGCGAATCGTTTTCTTTTGTTACCGATCATTAATTAACGTGATCGTTCGTTAAGCCTAGGGCATTAAATTAAAAATGTTTGCTGAGGTCCCGCGAAAATTGGCCCAAAGAAAAGTACGGATTTCCGCGAGATTATGTAATATAGAGTAATATTTTATTTCGAGTCAAAAAATGTAATACGACATAGTTCGTGCGTATATCTCTCGTCCAGTCTCTCCGCGCGCTCAGGGTCATCTAGCGCTTAGTCTCGCGTTTGTTTACCTTTGAGCTTCTGTCTTGGTTTCCTTTGTTCTCACGCGTTGTTTACGAGTGGCCGAAATCTAGCTCACTCCAGAATTATACTCACGCGAAACCCTTGGTAATATTCACTCGATTATTATCGACCTCGCGACAATTGTATTTCGAGCGAATATATCGGGCGTCCGGAAAGTTAGTCGACATTATTCGGACCTCCAGTCACCCACCATCGTACCTTGTATTTCAATCGAATATACAGGGTGTCCGGAAAGTCAGTAGACATTATTCGGACTTCCGGTCACCAACCACAACACCTTGTATCTCGAGTGAATATACGGGGTGTCCGGAAAGTTACTCGACATTATTCGGACTTTAGGTCACTTAGGTCATTATTCGTCCAATAGAAGCGGATATATCGGGTGTCCGAGCCGGCGACCGTACATAATCGAGTTTCGCTGTCTGGGCCTAAGACAGTTTATCTACACGATTACCTACACAATTGCCTACACAATTACCTACACAATTACCTACCCTCTTTTGCATTAATACACCATTACCTACACAATTGCCTTCACTCTTTTGCGTTAATACACGAATTACCTACACAATTGCCTACGCTCTTTTGAGTTAGTACACGAGTACCTACACGATTGCCTACACGATTACCTACACTGTTACCTACACCAGTACATACGCCCTTCGGATAGAACCTTACTACCAACATCACCCGGGATCATCGTGCGGTCGTACAGTTACCGGTCCCAGGTGCTGGGAACGTCGCGTCCTCCGCGGGAAAGTAGCTTACCCAAGCGTGAATAGAAATTGGAGATTTATATCGAGCGCCTCATGAATTGTACCCCGTATTGGCCGGCCTCGAGCCCAATAAACGAATACCAGTCATACTGTTAAACACGTGTTGATTACTCTAGCGGACACCTCCTATCAGGTGTCATCTTTGACACTCGTCCTTCGACCCTGCCCCTCTACTATATCGTTCGGCGAGCAGAGCTAGCTGGACCGCCTGGGTCGTGCCGTTCCACACTGGGTGTCCCAACATCAAGGGACCGCTCTCGGGTGGACAAAATCACAAGTCGACCCTCGGTCGGCGGTACTCCGGTACCTGGCACCCACGTCCACCCGGCGGGTTCTCGGACACCCGGTAGGCTTCGGCAGCGGTACGGGCCCGGAAGTGTGCGGACCAGAAAAAGAACGGCGTTAAGCCGTTGTTTTTTTTCTTTTCTTATTGCTTCCTTGTTTTCTTTTCTTCAGCAGATATGGCGACCTATTGTCTTCAGGCCGTCGCTATCTTCCGAACGTTTTTTTTTCTTGTTGTTGTCGTTTGAGCAGCCGTGACCGAAGACGGTCGTTTTTGCTGATCTCGGCCTCGATATGAGTACTGTACCGCAGCGAGCCGTTAATCCCTTGGCATACCTCTTTGTTGACAATATAAACAGTCCGATCAGTTGAGGGCCAAGACGTTAACAACAAAGGATTAACGGGCTTGGTTGTCAGCAACAACATGTACGTCTCGAGACCCGAGGATTTTAATCTTTCCCAAAAGCCATCCCAAGCCATTACGGATTACCTTGTTGCTCAAGATCACGGCCATAAATATTGTTTGTCCTTTTCTTCCGTTAATTTTTTTTCCTACTCTTCCCTTCTGTCAACAAAGGCGATCGGTTTGGCGAATCAGCCACCTTGCTTGGCTAGGGAACCTGGTTTAGGTTACGCCCACAAGAGTGGGGGAGTGCTGTGTCGGGGTACTTGAAGAGAGGCTCTGGCCCGGGAACGGGCAGTCTTCGTTACCTACTAGCCGAGTGCATAGCTAGAGTAATCACCCCCTTCGTCACGGTTTAAGTCGGTTCGCGTCAAGGAGGAAGATACCGATTTGGTCATCTTTCCGATATTTTCGTGGGTGGTCAGCTTCAACCCCTTTCATTAGAGATTACGAATTAACTCGAGGAGCGGAATACCGTTAAGGGGTTACCTCGTCACTCGTCCCTGTGGAGGACTTCCAAGTGTACCAGGATGGTTAACGAGGAGGTGGAGGGCCCACACCCCGAGGGGAGTGTGACCCAATAGGAACCTCCCCCGGGCGCGACTTCGGCTACCGGGATCCATTGCTCCCCGCACGGCTTGGGAGTCTGGGATTCGGGTCTAGATCCCACAGACCCACGAGGCTGGGAATCTTCTTCACGAGGTGCTCCGGAGTTTTCCCGTGCTCCGGGCCGAGAGGCCGCGGTTGCGACTGGAAGGAGCCCCATCGAGCCACCTCGATAGGAGGCCGCGTTATCGGGTACGGGTGAGTACACGCATTTACATACAATGGGCCGGCACCTCGGCCTGGGCCACTCGTCCATCCAACACCGGGACGAGCCCCATCGTCCCTTGTACCACCGTCTCCGGCCCAGTACGTTTCCGCCGGTTTTCCCGGGCGACATAACGCCTCCGGTTCCTCGGTCCTTCACATTATGAGAAAATAGAACATCTCCTTCGCGGGGAAGCGGAGAGAAGACATCGATACCTTCCTGACTCGGATATCTGAGGGGAGAGGATGCCGGTCACCGATGCGGATTTGATTCGCTGTATCCCGTTCTTCCTCACGGACGTAGCCCTACAATAGTTCTGCAACGATCGGGGCCGCTGGGCTACTTGGCCCCACTTTGAGTCGGCCTGTCGCCTGCGCATCGGGGATCCAGATTACCAGTATACCCTCCGCGAGGAGATAATGAGGCGTACGCAGGGGATCGAGGAGCTTGTCACCGATTACCTAACGTGTCTGCGCGGTCTATTCAACCGCCTCACCCCTCTCTGGAGCGAGGCTGATCAAATTCAATATGCTCATCGCAACATGTTGCCCAAGCTCCAGGTGGCCATACACCGAGACGATCTTTTCGATTTCGATTCTTGCGAACATATGGCCGTGCGGCTCGAAAAGAGTTATCAGTCCGCTCGGTCGTACCGAGCGCGCCCGACGTCGGATCGGTCCCTATGTCCCGAATTGGCCTACCGCGGAGCCCGCACCCCTTCAAATCCGGCACCGCGAAATGTGTATGTAGCGGTCGAGGATGGGATCGGGGAATTTGACCAGGCAGAAGAGGCGCTGGGCTTGGACCGACTGTCACGGGAGTCCCCGTCCGCCACCGAGGCAGTAAACGCGCTACAAAATCAGGAGCGGCCCGCTCGACGACCTCGTCCGATTCGGACGGTACCGAATTGGAAAACCCCGGTGTCACCCGCGAACTCGCTAAACAAGCCCCTCCACTCGCTGAACCCGTTTCGGGGAGCGGGAGTTCCCGTTAACCCTGAGGGGGGTCGAAACTTCTCGAGGTTTAACCCGGACGGAACGCGCCAGCCTACCACGTGCTGGAATTGCAACAAACCAGGCCATCGTTTTAGCGGGTGTGCGGAACCTCGCCGTCTGTTCTGCTCCCGCTGTGGGCGGGAAGAGCTAAAGGGAACCGAGTGCCAGTGCTCGGGAAACCGTTGAGGGCGGGGCTAGTGAGTCCCGCCAGTCCCCTCTCTCGTACTTCCCGTAATTTTCCCACGAACCTGTCACCGTTCCTCGCAACCAACCCCAGGCCTAACCCCGACCATCTATCTAGCCTGTACCCAAGCCCGTGGACGAGCCACTGTGGTGCGGTAACCTGCCGACCGAGGAAAGCGCCACGGCCTTCTTCGTGACGTTTACGGCACGGGGTTGGTCAATCCGTGCATTAGTGGACTCGGGTTCGAGACGTACTTTTTTCGGACCCGCGGCCATCCGCTGGGTGAACGATCTACAGGTCCCGCGGGTTCCATGCCGCCCTAGGGGAGTGGAGATGGAAGGAAGCCAAAATGCGTAGCGAAGGAGCTGGTCCGCCTCGACATCGACCTAGATGGTTATCCATTTCACTTCACAGCGTACCTACTACCTATGCTGATACTGTCGTACATAATGGGGTTGGACTTCTTACGTGCGTCCCATTGGGTAGTTGACTTCGCGGCGGCCCAGTGGTCTAGCCGGCTTAACCCAGGAGTATTGCACGCGTTTGAGGTGCAAACCGGTCAGGGGCCCGTAAATTATTTATGCTGTGGACTGCGCGATCTGACCGGCGACCAGGTGCTGGCCATCCAGAAATTGGTGGCCGAGGAGGTGCCGCCGGCTCCCGATAAGCCCGGGTGTACCAATTTGGCCGTACATCGAATTGATGTCGGAGATCACCCCGCCATCAAGCAACGGTATTACGCGGTGTCCCGGGCCACCGAAAAGGCCATTCACGAGTCGGTACAGCAAATGCTATCAGAGCACATCATTGAGCCATCGACCAGCGACAGGTCTAACCCGATCGTCATGGCCAAAAAGCCCAATGGTAAGCTCCGATTCGGCTTGGACTTCCGTAAGGTGAACAGCATCACCAAGAAGAACGCCTACCCCATACCTTTGTTGAACAGCATTTTAGACCGCCTGCGGCAGGCCAATTACATAACCACCCTGGATCTCAGCCCAGCGTACTTTCAAGTACCGCTGGAGGAAAGAAGTCGGGAAATCACAGCCTTTACCGTCCCCGAAATGGGGCTATTTCGATTCCGCCGCATGCCCTTTGGCCTCACTAACGCTCCCGCGACATTCCAGCGTCTCATAGACCGGTTGCTGGGATCCGAGATGCAGCCGCACGTGTATGTGTACCTAGACGATATAATTATCGTCACGGCTACCTTTTCAGAACATCTCGTGTGGTTGCGAAAGGTCCTACGCAAAATCCGTCAGGCCGGGTTAACCATCAACCCGGATAAGATCGAGTTCTGTTGTGCAGAGGTACGGTACCTGGGGTTCTTGGTTAACCGACACGAAATCGTGGACTCACGACGTGGCGGAATATTATACCTTTTTATTATTTTATTTCAGAAAACGCCACGTCTTACCTGTGTATTTACCTACCGTCTCGGGAGCCGCGGATGAATGTACAAAATTAGTAACCTGTAAATGAAATGTTTGGGACAGTTTTTTTAGGACGATTAGTATGGAGGACGGAACGATGTATCGAGAAACGATCGCTCGCGCGTCCATATTATCCCAGAGTAACGCATTATCGATACCCGAGATGTCCCGGCTTCCGGTTTCGCGCTCCGCAAAACCTCGCGAGGGTTGGTCCACGAGAACACACACGCGCCTCCACTCCGAGGCAGGCGAGTGTCGGACAACAGTGCTCGCGGATTGGATGCCGAAGAAGACGCCGGAATAAGGCCAAGTTTACCGTGTCGCCCGTCCCTCTCGACTCAGCAACCCGGAGTTGCACCATCCCTACTGTCTCCTCGGGCCTCATAGACCGCGTAAGACCGGCGCCCCATCGAAGGGGGTCGGGGCGGTGGATCGGCGAGCGAGGGTGTAGTTCACCTGGTGGTTTATCGCGTGGGCCCACCGCTATTCCCAGGACGCTGGAGAGATGCGAGGGGGGGCGCCCCCCCGCGTTCGAGGTCCCGCCTCGGTTCCTAGGGGAAGAGGTCCGAGGGGCAGTTAATTATTCGCTGCGAGGACAGTCGCGTACGCGCGGGGTAGCGCGGTAGAGCGGGTCCGTGGCCGTGGCATCGGAGGGAAATAGGGGAAAATCTCCGAGACGGAGAATAACGCGATCACATGTGAGCGCGTGAAAAGAGGAGAAGGGCGCGTGAGTGGGGCACGCGAAAGCCGGGAGCACCGCGAGACCGCGGCGAATTGGGCTAGTCACGATTTCGGAGTCAACGAGCCCAGCCGCGTCACTCCGGACGCGCCCCGAAAAGAGATCTCTCATCGATCGACTGCGAAGCAGGATCCTCCCGATTCAGCCGGCGAGCGTCTCCGTGCTGCGACTCTTTAGCGGCGAGCCCGATCTCTCTCGTCTCTCTACGTTCCTAAGGTACGAGCTCTAAATTCGGGTTCTTTTCATTTCTTTTTAATAATTGCGCCAAGTGAAGACGGGTTGCCCCATGGAGGGAAATTTCGTGTCCTCAGAGGGCCGGAACCCGGCGGGAGTGTTTCGGCGTTGAAGTCGCGTTTGTTCCCGGATTTCCGCCTCTGGGAAAGTTCCGGTTCAGTCATTAATTTTTCTAAGGGAGCTCGTACCTTATTCTCGGTCGTTCCGTCAAGTTCCGGTCAATTTTATTGCGTATCTCGTCAATTAGCGAATTGTTTTTTTTTGTTACCGATCATTAATTAACGTGATCGTTCGTTAAGCCTAGGGCATTAAATGAAAAATGTTTGCTGAGGTCCCGCGAAAATTGGCCCAAAGAAAAGTACGGATTTCCGCGAGATTATGTAATTTAGAGTAATATTTTATTTCAAGTCGGAAAATGCAATACGACATAGTTCGTGCGGATATCTCTCGTCCAGTCTCTCCGCGCGCTCAGGGCCATCGAGCGATTGGTCTCGCGTTTGTTTACCTTTGAGCGTCTGTCATTGTTTCGTTTGTTCTCACGCGTTGTTTACGAGTTGCCGAAATCCAGCTCATTCGAGAATTATACTCGCCCGAAACTGTTGGTAATATTCACTCGATCATGATCGACCTCGCGACAATTGTATTTCGAGCGAATATATCGGGTGTCCGGAAAGTTAGTCGACATTATTCGAACCTCCAGTCACCCACCATCGTACCTTGTGTTTCGAGCGAATATACAGGGTGTCCGGAAAGTCAGTCGATATTATTTGGGCTTCCGGTCACCCACCATAAGGCATTGTGTTTCGAGCGAATATATCGGCCGTCCGGAAAGTCAGTCGACATTATTCGGACTTCCGTCACCAACCACACCACCTTGTATCTCGAGTGAATATACGGGGTGTCCGGAAAGTTACTCGACATTATTCGGACTTTAGGTCACTTAGGTCATTATTCGTCCAATAGAAGCGGATATATCGGGTGTCCGAGCCGGCGACCATACATCATCGAGTTTCGCTGTCTGGGCCTATACACAGTTTATCTACACGTTACCTACACAATTGCCTACCCTCTTTTGCATTAATACACGATTACCTACACAATTGCCTACACTCTTTTGCATTAATACACGAATTACCTACTCTACTGCCTACGCCCTTTTGAGTTAGTACACGAGGACCTACCCGATTGCCTACACGATTACCTACACAATTGCCTACACTCTTTTGCATTAATATACCATTTACCGACACAATTGCCTACGCTCTTTTGAGTTAGTACACGAGTACCTATACGGTTGCCTATACGATTACCTACACCGTTACCTACACCAGTACATACGCCCTTCGAACAGAACCCTACTACCAACGTCACCCAGGATCATCGTGCGGTCGTACAGTTACCGGTCCCAGGTGCTGGGAACGTCGCATCCTCGGCCGTGTTCCCCTCGAAACTGGGGGTAGTCAGCATTGGCACTAGATTGTCGTCGGTGCGCCAGTAGCTTACCCAAGCGTGGATAGAAGTTGGAGATTTATATCGAGCGCCCCATGAATTGTACCCCGTATTGGCGGGCCTCGCGCCCAATAAACGAATACCAGTCATACTGTTAAACACGTGTTGATTACTTCAGCGGACACCTCTTGTCAGGTGTCATCCTTGACACTCGTCCTTCGACCCTGCCCCACTACTATATCCTCCGGCGAGCAGAGCTAGCTGGACCGCCTGACTTCGGGAGCGGTTACCGGCCCGGAAGTGTGCGGACCAGAAAACCCGTTAAAATATATATATACGGTAACGGGTCACCCCTTATTGCACACAATTTATGTGGATTCGGAGCACGATAAGGGAATAAATTAATGTAAACCTTTATATCTCAACAAATAAACGAAGATGTATTCAGATTTCGCTTTATCTCATGGTACAAACAAGTTTTGATTCGCCCTGTATCTTGATGTCGCGCGTTCGGTCGTTTTGGCCGTCGCGGCTAGGCTCGCATCCGCGGCGTACCGCGGAGGCGAGGCTTACTACGTCTCGACATTTCGCGAGCCTCCGTTGCCCGGGTAACGAGTCACATCTTTTCTATAATGGCCGCCCTTTCGTGCTTGTGTACGTTTTGTGTATGTACATCTTTGACTCGAATGTGGCTCACATTCCTTTCAACAATTTGAATTCTCCGATTGTGTGTGTCTATGTATGTCGCGCGGTCTTCGCGATTTCGCCGGTTCGGCCTTGCTCGGCCACTGCCCCCTTTGTTGTTGTTCCTTCTCTCTCGCTCTCGTTACGTGTTTTTATCTATTCTTCCAGCTGGCTTTCTGTTTCGAGTATCTATGAGATTATTGATTGATTTTGTTTTATTGTCGCACTTTTTCTAATCGGATGGTGCACATTCTTTCCTTTCTGTACTTGCTCCTCTTTGCCACTTTCCTTGTTCAGTCGCCTTCCTTGCCTTTTGGCCTTGGACATGCGCTGATTTCACTACTAATGGCAAAGTCCACGTTCCATAGTCGTAAAAGACCAGCATCTCCGTTCGAGACTCGTGTGAAAATCGTTTGAAAAAGATTCCCAAAATTTCTCTTTCTACCGTCTCTTTTATTATTTCGGCTCCTTTTCCCAACGGCCACTTTCCCCGCTGCAATCCGTGGGTACTTGCGTCCGGTACTAAGGCCTTTACAATCAAAGAGATTCTCATATTTTGTCGTGCTCACTTGCTTCGTCTTGTCCAATGCTTTCCCTAGTTCGATATTTTCCACGCTTGAAAAGCCTGTACTAGTATCTCGTTTCGGTACTCGCTCTGCCCTAGTGGATTGGGAGACCTAAAAAAAGAGCAAAAATGAGTCAAAATGACCCTATTTCGGTCACGGTCATTTTCTGCCTTTTTTGAACCGAAAAAAGTGACTGAACAGTGACCGAACACTGTTTTTTTTAGGTTAGTCACTTGACCGTTATTTTTCGGTTTTTGGTCACTGAAATAAAAGTGAGGTAAGTCGCTTGACCGTTTTTTTTCGGTTTACGGTCACTGTAATAAAAGTGAGGTTAGTCACACAGGTGTTTCATCTGATTTTCCATCTGTAAATGAGAAAGGAAATAATTATTCTATGTTGACAAGAATTAAAAGAAATATACATTCTTTTCTTGCAATTATTGCTATTTCGTGTAGCACGTTACAGTATATATGTATGCCACATATGTGTTCCACGCTGCTGCTGCTGCTGCTGCTGCTGCTGCTGCTGCTGCTTTGTAAACAAGATGAAATTAAAATATTGTAAAGAAAAAAGTACGAGCATGTGCACTACATTATACATATACGTTATAATATCCTATGCACTGAGTATTCACTTCAAATAAAAAATAGTATACTCCACGTGGTGTACTCTTGGTTCTCGGCAGTCCTCGCCTCCCCGCCGAGGAGTCCTCGATAGAGTAGATGGCCGCTCAACGTACACGCAGGCGCAACACGTCACTTCATGCGCAGCCATGTTGAACGCTGCATGACGCAGCAACGCGACGCTAAGCGACACATTTGACGAGTTCTTTTCAATCAATCTTGTGCTTCCAGAATCAACGATTCAAACTCATAGTTAAACAGACGTTGGGACGCGAGGGCGCCAGTGACCGAAATCGAAAAAAACCGGTCAAGTGACTAACCTCAAAAAAACGTTGTTCGGTCACTGCTCGGTCACTTTTTCCGGTTCAAAAAGGACAGAAAATGACCGTGACCGATGAACGAGGTTTTTGGGTCTCCTAATCCGCTAGGGTGAAGCTGACTTGAAACAAGTAGGCCTTTCCTCTCTCGAGGTGGCCCTTTTATACACCTTATTTCCCGCGCTTTTCTTCCCCTTCCCAAGCATCCTTTGTTAAATAAATGTTGCTTTAATATTTACTTAATTTTTCTTTTCTCCTCGTCTCTATCTATTTCTCGTTCCGAGGGATGGCGCCACTTGGCCCTTTTCTCGGTCTGTTCTTTTCGCGAACACCACCTGGAGGCAGTGACCGCGCTTGTCAACCTATATGGCCTCGTCGCGTCTACGTGTCGCTCGCCCGTGAGACGGTTCTATCCGTCTGATTGCCCCCCGAAACCGGTGAATCTTCGTCAAATTTTGTTTTTTTTTTTACAATTTTTAGGAGGCTTCTCAGATTTCATATCCTATGTTTTTCGAAATAAATCTTCGCTGGGTTCCGGTTACTCTGTATGTTTTTATTGCACACTTCTTTGAACGCAAATAACATGATTAAAGAAACATTGTCTCCGAACATAGCTTTTTTCCGTTTTTTCATTAAAAAAAAACGCACGAGCCACACTATCACCGTATCTATATAAAAAAAACAGTCTCTCTTTCATACTTGTATATATATTTTAAAAAATCTCTCCCTCATATGTTACGTCCGGTCCCACGGAGAATTTTTCCTTTTTTTTTTTATATATATACTTTTGTAACGACGCCTCTGCGCGGTGTCAGGTGCAGCCCGCCCGAGTACGGCCGCGAAATCCGCCGATTGGGCGCTCTCTGGCCTTGGAGTTTCTACCGTCCGACTTCGGGAGCGGGCGAATATTTTCCGTGGACGTCGACAAAAACCCCCATCGAATCGATGGCGAAGAAGCCTACCTCGGTTCAGTGGTAGTGAAGTCGAACAGTTCCGATTTGTCCACGGTTCGCTCCTGGAGTCGGAGAAAACTCCTAGTAACAGCAGTACTCGCGGTGGTGTAATAAGTCCAGGCTAGCAACCCGGCGGACCCGCACAGAGACGTCAGTCTTTACTAGTAACGTAGTTAAGTAACGACATACTCGCGGCGGTGTAGTAAGACCTGGGTAACGACCCGGCGGACCCGCATAGAGACATTGAACTATCGAGCCAGTGATAAAGGTGCGGGACCTACATTCAAGCCCCGAACAAAATAGAGGACACATAAGTTGAGCGTTAGAGCGTAAGAGTGTGTGTGTGAGAGAGAGTGAGTGCGCGTGTGACGAGACCGCGGGGGAAATTGTCCCCGCGCAACGCGACCTACTGTAAGTAACATTAATAAACCCTAAGATCATTTAGTTTGTTACCCCCAACCTCTTTGTTCAATATTCGAGACTTTACTTCCGATTCATCCGAAAACTCCTTTCCCAAGTCCCACTAGCGGAGAGTGCCGGGCCCGTATGGGACGTGCGGCAAAATCCCAATATTGAACGGGGACCTTCAGAACCCGAATAAACATAAAATAAAATCGTCCCTTCTGGACGTAACAAATTGGTGGCAGCGGTGGGATACTTTGCTTGCACCGCGCACGAAGAGACTAGTGGGATTTAGGAAACGTCGTTAATAAATTCAGAGAAATATTGCCAAAAAAAAAAAAAAAATCCAATCACATTTTATCTTATCGAATCCGTGATTTGAGTATCGAATTTTCGAACTCCTCCGTAATATAAAAATTAGTTAAAATGAATAACGGATCTCGCGACAATACCACCGGGGCTGGGGCGGGACTGGACGGTTCGCTTAATGAAACCGTAACCCCGGCCGATCTATCGGTAATACTTAGTGGCATCAACCTGACAAATAGACTGGTGTCCATACCCGAGTTTGACGGGACCTCGATACCCCTCGGTGACTATTTGCAAAATATCCAAAATGCAGCCGCGTTTGTACCAGCCAATCAAATAGCCGAATTCGTAACGGGGGTATTGAGCAGGCTACGGGGCGAGGCGCGCGCTTGCGTACAAGGTCAGAGAATCAGAACGGTTACAGAATTAACGTCTGCTTTACGCGACGGTTTAACCCACCGACGAAATTTCAACTCTTGCTTGGGTAGACTCTACGGATTGAGACTGAAACAAGGTGAAACACCTCGGAGCCTGTATCTCCGAATTCTCAGGTTAATGAGCCTTGCTCGGACCGCCTGGAGAGAAGAATTGGGAACAGAGACTTCCGAAATGAATGTTGATCCGATAGCGACCCTGGCCCTTGAATCTTTCCGTCAAGCGTTACCCTCGCGACTAAATGAACTACTCTACATCGCGAAACCAAAATCTCTCCGAGACGCGCTTGAAATGGTAGAGGATCTATCCTCGGACTCGCTAGCCGGGACGGCCGAGCCAAAGTATGGGGAACGACCGCGAACCCCCGTCGGCGACGCCCTCGCGTTAATCGCCAGAACGGACACAAAACCAAGAGATTCGCGTTCGTCTTCCCCCGCGTCCCGCCCTGAATCGGGACGGGAGCGGCAAAAGGAGCCAGCACCCCGATTCAGTAGTCCTGGAAGATCGGAACATTTTCGACTCTCGGGAATACTGAAGCACCGAGACGATTCGCCGGCTAGATCAAATCGACCAAGGTCACCCGATGACCGAGGTGGATGCGAGCGACGCTATTGTTGCTTGCGCGGTTCAGGTTGTGGGTGCTGCCCTTGGAACCAGCGAACCCCTACCCAATATCGCAAAGGCGGTGGCTGTAACCATCGGTACTGCTGTGCCTATACCGGTGGGTGCAATTGCTGTCCTTGGACCGCCACCACCCAAAGATATACCCGCGGCGAACGCTCAACATCATCGCCCGTCGCGGATCAGCGTGGCCCGCGACCCCAAAGTCCCGAGCCTTTAAACTCGAAAGGGGCTCGTCGTCCGGACACGGCGAGCCAGCCCTCCTTTACCACCCACGACAAACGCACAGTAAAATTTCAGGACAGACGTTAATACGGGAATATCCCCCATCCAATTCCAAAAACGGGTCAAGGGATTCCTCGTCAGAAACTGAGGACGAGATAGAGTCCCCGGTGATTACACTAGCTGCAATGGAGCTCGTTAATGGAGTCCAGAAATTTTATTGTGACTCCGGGTCAAGTTTAAATTTGATCAAACTTCATGCCCTCCGTGATGACGTCAGGTACGACCCCGCGAAATCGCGGGAATATGTCGGTCCAACAAACGAAAAGGCGTGGTCGATGGGAACGGTAAAGTTGACAATAAATGATCAACCCCACACCTTTCACGTTGTCAAGGACTTCGTGACCGAAAGTAATGGATTGCTCGGTAGACCCTTCATGCGCCCCGAAAAGGCCGAGCTATCGTTTCATCATAATGCTCTCGTAATGACGAGTGATCCAATTCGCCCCCGACCGTTTTTAACACATGATTCGCCGCGAGCGATCTCCCACGCGCCGCGTAAAAAGGTTATTACCATCAAAGCAAGGACCCGGAAACCTTTGGCAGTTGCTGTCACGAATTCGGATCTTTGCGAGGGTTATTTGCCACGAATCGAGACCGAACCTGGACTATACACTGGCAACGCTCTAGTATCTCAAAAGAACGGGATTTGTCACGTTCTTGCAATAAACACACTAACCCACGACGTGGATATCGAGGTCACACCGCAGGAAATATTGCCCTTCGAATATTACCGGGCCCATCCAAGCGAGGACAGTGGTTCGTCGGACGATGAGCCGTTTCCGCCGACGGACCGCCTTTCGGCAGTGCTAGAAGCTTTGCGTTTGGACGGGCTGAATGACGTCGAACGCGCTCACGTCCGTGGAATCGTCGAAGAAGATCCTATGAGATTTAAATTGCCTGGCGACAAGCTACCTGGTACGAGCCTTGTTGCGCACCGGATACCGACAGAAAATGATTTGCCGGTGAACACTCGCCAATACAGATTTCCTTCCATTCATCGAGATGAAGTCGAAAAACAAATCGGCAAGAAACTCGAGAATGGCGTAATCGTACCATCGCAGTCCCCGTATAATTCACCGGTATGGATTGTACCAAAGAAACCCGACTCTCAAGGCCGGCCGAGGATGCGAATGGTCATAGATTTTAGGAAGCTGAATGAAAAAACTATCTGACTCCTACCCACTACCAAATATATTCGATATATTGGACCAGTTGGGCGAGGCTCAGTATTTTTCAACCTTCGATCTGGCGAGTGGTTTTCAGCAAATTCCCATGGATCCGCGCGATAGCGCTAAGACCGCATTCTCGACCCCGAACGGCCATTATGAGTACGCTCGTATGCCCGAGGGCTTGAAGAATGCACCCGCGACCTTTCAGCGATTGATGGACAGTGTGCTTCGAGGTCTCCAAGGTGCCGAATTGTTCGTTTACCTTGACGATATCGTTGTATTCGCTCGATCGCTAGAGGAACATGACGTTAAAGTTCGGCGATTAATGGCTCGGTTGCGGCACGCAAATCTCGTACTTGAACCCGATAAGTGTGAATTTCTGAGAAGGGAAGTGTGCTATCTCGGCCACATAATTGGGCGAGATGGTTTACGGCCCGATCCCCGTAAACTTGAGGCTGTAAGGCGCTTCCCGACGCCGAAAACGGCGAAAAATATCCGACAGTTCCTCGGACTCGCGGGATATTACCGGAGATTCATCGAGAATTTCTCCGGTCGCGCCAAGCCGCTGTCCGACCTCTTAAAAAAGGGTAGGCAGTTCGAGTGGGGAAGTGCACAGCGGCAGAGTTTCAGGGATCTACGTAAGGCCCTATGCACGGAACCGATACTTAAATTCCCCGATTTTAACCAACCATTCAAGCTTACCACGGACGCGTCGGATTATGCGGTCGGGGCAGTGTTAAGTCAAGAGCACGATGGCTTTGACTTCCCAGTAGCCTATTTTTCCCGCACACTCCTACCCGCCGAGGTAAACTATGGCACGACAGAGAAAGAGTGTCTCGCTATAATGAAGGCTTTGGAGCATTATCAGCCGTATTTATATGGGCGAAAATTTAAACTTGTCTCCGACCACGAACCACTCAAATGGATTGGGTCTATGAGCGATCCGGGCAAAAGATTAGTACGGTGGAGACTGAGCCTCCAAAATTACGACTACGAGTTTATTTATAAACCCGGAAAGCCGAAACATCAATGCAGACGCTCTTTCCCGTAACCCCATAAATCCACTATCATCAGAATCTAGCGAGTCGGAGGAAACCGATCGCCCAGTTATGGTACTCCCTATAGATAACAGGAGACCACGGTTGCACTCCGCTCCAAATGAACCTCGCGCAGGGCAAGGAAATCCGAGACACCCCGACCCTACTGCTCGGAGCCCCGTGGCCTTGCGTACGCGGCAACGAACAGCTGACCCGAACGCGGTACGAGCGAGGCCGAACTATGTAGAGTCTTCCGGGACAAGTTCGGGGGAGGAACGGCGGCCGATACAGCGGCTCAATCGCAGCATGCTCCCTGCCCCTCTCCTTCCTTCGAAACGAAGAATTCTTAAACGGCCCGCACAGCTGGCCGATAAGAAACTTTGCCCACCTCCGGTACCCGTAGATGCCAGACCCACTACAAGATCTGTGGGTCATAAAGACGCGATTGTTTCTGTCGATTGCCCTCCTAGCGAAACGGAGGACAGTATATCAGTGGAGGAGATCGTCCCCGATGTAAATCAATCCATTCGCGAAGAGTTGCAACGCACCTTCGGAAAATTCGACGAGTCGTTGAAACAACTCGAAGAGAAGTTTTGCGAGAATCAGGAACAATCCACAGATCTTGTTGAGATATCCTTGCCTAGACACCTTTCGGATGGCGAGGAGGTCGATGACACAACCCGTGAAGTACTTAATGACTTGGACCCTATCATAGATAGAGACGATCATGTACTTCGCAACCGGCTAAAAAAATTATCCGAGCGGCGGCAACAGCTCACAGAAGAGGAACTCCTGCGAAGAGTTAGCTTTGTAGGGCCCCGTTATTCACGCGGGAGCGAGCGAGACAGCGAGGCAGACGATGAGGGTGAAGAGCACGGAGCGTCGATTGCAGTCTCGACGCTCTCGGAAGGGGCGGGCAGCAAACTCCACTCGAGCGCCTTATCCCATCTCTCTCCTCCAGGCGTACAACCGTCATTGAGGCCTCGCGTCGAATTTCATCCGACCAGCCACGAGGCGACTGCGAGGCTGTCACCCGAGTGGGACAAGGAGAGGTATATGACGATGTCTCCAAAACAAAGTCGCTCGCTAGCGAATGCCCTATCTCCGCGTGGTCAGCTGTTGCCTCGCAACGAGTTAGCCGCTCCCTATTATGATGCCGCGTCGGGTGAATCCGACGTATCAAATTCACTATCGAATCCCAATCCCAGTAAAACGAAGTCGGAAATTGTTGGGGACCGTGAAAACCTCACATACCGGAGGGATAATTATGTACATTTCATCTCAGCTGACGGCGAGTTGACTACCCCAATAGGTAAATTATTATCGGATCTGGGATTGCTCGACTCCGAATCCATACGGGAGAAAAATTTGGCGGTTGGACAAATTGCGGTGACGCAGAATGGACAACACCGAATTTTTAGTGTCGTAATCAAAGCCCGGTATTATGATGACACAAGTCTCGATAAAGTCCGGGACGGTCTGAAGACTCTTGAACGGGAAATGAGTCGATTGAATTTGAAATCATTCCGCATATCCCGTCATGGCGATTTCACGGACGAACTTGCCCCAGACAAGCTCCGATCACTTATCCATTCTCTTTTCGAGAATAAGGGAATAAGTGTCGCGCTCTGCTATGGGAGGACCCAGGTCCCTCCCCCAGATTTGAAGGAGGCAATAATCAAACAAATGCACTCGAGCCTTATCGGTGGCCATAAAGGCGTCACCACGACCTATAGGCGAATCCGAGAACGGTTTTACTGGCCGACCCTAAAAAATGACGTACAGAATTATATCCGTCGGTGCAAAAGCTGTCAGGAGCAGAAACTTGTTCGAGCAAAGACTCGCGAACCGATGCTCCTAACAGACACCCCGGCAGACACCTTTGATAAGGTATCCCTCGATACCGTCGGTCCGTTGCCTATGTCACCCCATGGGAATAGGCATATACTGACGATGCAGGATAACTTATCAAAGTACTGCCTTGCTGAACCGATTCCCGACTTAAAGGCCACCACCGTTGCAGAGGCAATAGTGCGTCGGCTGTACAACCAATTCGGAGCCCCACGGGCGATCCTAACCGATCGAGGAACCGCATTCACGAATGGGTTACTGCGGGAAATCTCCAAAATTTACAAGGTTAACCATACAACCACATCTGGTTACCGTCCGCAGACTAATGGTGCGTTGTAACGAAGTAATATCGTTCTAACCGAGTACATCAAGCACTATGCGGATAAATACGACGACTGGGACCGTTTACTACCCTTTGCCGAATTTTCCTACAACACCAGCGTACACGAGGCAACGAATTTCACTCCGCACGAGATCGTGTTTGGAAAAACAGCCCGACAACCGAGTGAATTCCCAACCGAAAATCGGCTGGCCACAAGTGGTTCGTTCCTCGTGGAGCTCATAAAACGACAAAATGAAATTCGAGAGATGGCCGGGGAATCCCTGAATAGAGCAAAAGAACGCTCTAAACATTACTACGACCGAAAATGCCACTCTTTTGAAGGAAAGGTCGGGGATCAAGCATACGTCTTGAAAGAACCTCGGAAAGGAAAATTTGATGCTCAATATCACGGTCCCTATAAGATAACATTAATTACCGATAGAAATAATGTCGTTCTCGAGACGAAAACTGGCGAGCGATTCGTGAAACACGTCGATAAGGTCAAGTTAGCTTACGTGTAGTCAGGCTGCAACTATGCGCGTATCAACAGCAAAATGCTGACTGCGATTACCTGCGTCCTTCTCCTTGCGGGCCGTGGAGCGGCCGACTCAACACCGAAGAACCCATACAACAGACTCGAAGATAACGCTGGAATCTACTAGCTAGAAACATCAACTCAATTCCAGCAAGCAGATTGGGCGAACTTCAAATGCACGACTCTACAGCAAAAGGAAACCAGAGATCGAACCTTGGGGACGAAGAATCGTTGCTCGCTGTAGAAAGAAGAATTCATGCTATAAGCGAGGGCCAACAGGAGAGAGAGAGAGAGAAACAACACCTTCTCGCTCTGACCAGCTTCATATATGTCAAGAGCTTGGTTCCTTCTCTCCCTCGGATACATCTGGAAAGGCTTATGCTCGCGAAGAAAGAACTCGCGTCCAGCAAGGGAGCGTTCGCTCGAGCGTCCAGTAAACGTTGTATACGAGTCGAGCCGTGAGGAATTTGACACCGAGACTGCCGATAAACACTTCGAGCCCAGCGAGAGAGGATTTCCCCGACCTCGCCCTATTCCTAACAAAGAATTAACCAGAGCCTCCTTCTACACATTCGGGAGGGGACACAAAAAGGCGGAAGTGGAGGAGTCCGCTTCATCGAGGAGCAGTCGTTAGTCCTCCTTCAGCTACCATAGAATCAACGTCAAGACCCAAAGTGACCGAAATGGACATTAATCGCATAATCTCGCGCTACGTGCGTCGCGAGGAGTGCCCCGTGTGCCCGCGAGATTTGGGGAAATGTAGCGACCTGTGCGCGTGCATCGTGAATTTTAATATCGCACGCGCCACAAGCGGACTACCACCGTGGTGCGCGATCTGCGATGAGCCGGATAAAGACGACGGGAAACATTCTTACGAATGCTTCCTCGATTTCCGACAAAAGGTCATGCGATTCGGGTGCAGTGCGGGGGTGGAGCGCCACATCAAGCTCGGCACGCGTCTCACCGTTCGCGGCGCCGAATGCCTCCCCGCCCCCCCCGACTCTAACGCTGCCTCCGACGCGGTCCGTCGCCACCCCGGATCCCTCGAAAGTGATCACCAGGGTGCAGGCAAACTCGAGGCCGCGTGTCACGCAGCCGGCGGCTTCGGGGCGCGACGGGACCCCCCGAATCCAGGTGGTCAATCCCGCCACACGTCAGGGGAACGTGACGGCTGAATGGAGAAGGACTGACCCCGGAACGGAAATGCGGCTCGAAAGTGTCGCCATCACCCGCCCCTGCAATCCATGCCCGGTGTGCGGCAGAAGAGAGAAATGCCCGGGAGTGGGGGCATGTATGGAAAAATTAATCGAGGAATGCTACCGGCGGAAGGGGAAGGTGACGTGCCCCATTTGCGGGCTCCGGATCCCTGGCCCAAGATTTGCGGCCCACGGAGGGGGATGCATCACCCGCTGGGATATGGGCAGCAAGCCGTCCACGGGAACGCCGATCGCGACCTACAACCGTTCAGCCGCAGCCATCCCACCACAGGCGGGGGCGCAGGTGAATCAACCGCGCCCTCGTAACCCGCCGATGACGGAGGGCGCCGTAAATATCCCGCGATGTGAAGGACGGAGCCCGGCGCGCCCCAGCCACCATCCGGGACGGGAGGATCCCAGACCGGCCACCTCAACGTCCAGGCAGCAGCGGCTGGCAACGTTCGGGGAGCTGCTGCAGACCGCCGCAGCCCATCCGGGGATGGCGCAATAGCAGGAGCGGCTCGGCGAACTGGTGACCGCCCTCGCCAATGTGTTATTACGGGACGACTAACTCGTAAGATTTAATTATTACTTATTCGTATATATGTATGTGTATGAGCCAATTTTATAACTCGACGAGGACGTCGAACGCCTAAAGGGGGGGGGGTGGTTGTTGCGTCCGGTCCCACGGAGAATTTTTCCTTTTTTTTTTATATATATACTTTTGTAACGACGCCTCTGCGCGGTGTCGGGTGCAGCCCGCCCGAGTACGGCCGGATGCGCCCTGTCGGGTTTCGCTGATTAAGGATCGCCTGATCGCGAAATCCACCGATTGGGCGCTCTCTGGCCTTGGAGTTTCTGCCGTCCGACTTCGGGAGCGGGCGAATATTTTCCGTGGACGTCGACAAAAACCCCCATCGAATCGATGGCGAAGAAGCCTACCTCGGTTTAGTGGTAGTGAAGTCGAACAGTTCCGATTTGTCCACGGTTCGCTCCTGGAGTCGGAGAAAACTCCTAGTAACAGCAGTACTCGCGGCGGTGTAATAAGTCCAGGCTAGCAACCCGGCGGACCCGCACAGAGACGTCAGTCTTTACTAGTAACGTAGTTAAGTAACGACATACTCGCGGCGGTGTAGTAAGACCTGGGTAACGACCCGGCGGACCCGCATAGAGACATTGATCGTTACTTTAGGAAACCATATTTATCACCGAAATTTATTCTCTAAAATATCAAATAACTATCGAGCCAGTGATAAAGGTGCGGGGCCTACATTCAAGCCCCGAACAAAATAGAGGACACATAAGTTGAGCGTTAGAGCGTAAGAGTGTGTGTGTGAGAGAGAGTGAGTGCGCGTGTGACGAGACCGCGGGGGAAATTGTCCCCGCGCAACGCGACCTACTGTAAGTAACAATAATAAACCCTAAGATCATTTAGTTTGTTACCCCAACCTCTTTGTTCATTATTCGCAACTTTACTTCCGATTCATCCGAAAACTCCTTTCCCAAGTCCCACTAGCGGAGAGTGCCGGGCCCGTATGGGACGTGCGGCAAAATCCCAATATTGAACGGGGACCTTCAGAACCCGAATAAACATAAAATAAAATCGTCCCTTCTGGACGTAACACATACTATCACAGTATTCTTATGTTTATACAAAACAAATCTCTCCTTCATACAAAAAAAATCTCTCCATACTGAAAAACAATCTCTCCGTCATACTTTCAAACAAAAAACTTTCACAATCCTTGTTTTTGACACAAAAAAAACTCTCCTTCATACTTTTGTCACGGTCCCACACGACTCCCATTCCTAAACCCAGTCTCACGCCCTCATATCAACCGTTTCCCACAGCTCTGACCTAAACCTAATCTTCCTTCCTAGAAACCCTCAGCAGAAACCAAATCTTCCTTCCTAGAAATCCTCATTAGCAATCGTCTCTCCCTCCTCTCTTATCTGAGTCCCATTGTCCCTGAGCTCACGCGCTTCGTCACACTTGCGCGTGGCATCCCTTTCACCTTCCTTAGGCCCCTCCGCTCAATCACCCTTTCTCCTGCTGGACCGAGAGCCAGCAGTCCATCTCCGAATCTCCTAACCGTCGCAATGTGCACTCCCTCGACAGTTAGTACTCGCCAATAAATATCTTAACTACAATCGTCCCCGTCTCGCTCAATAACGACTCGCGCATCCCTTAATCATCAGCTCGGACACATCCGCTCGTCACAACTGGTGTCGGAAGTGAGATTCGCGAAACGCCCCTCTCGCGTCTCAAAAGTTTACGAAAGAAAAAAAGTGAAAAACAAAAACTCAGTGGGCCTGATCAACCCGCTCAAAGTTTTATTAAAAAAAAACATCTTAGACGCTCCGCGCGCAATCTACACGTTCAACGTTCAAACGAGACACACGGACGAGACGAAAAACAAAAGGCACTCACCCACGGAAAACATAAGGAACTCACTAACTCACTCACGGAATATAAAAACGAACTTACTCAATCACACGGACAATATAGAAGGAAGGAAGGGAATAACTGGACTCAAGGCGTTTTTATGAAATTATTCCTTCTCATCACGGCACTGTAAGTAATTTTGAAACTCACTTTTTTTCTCTCTATTATTCTCAAGCCCGCCCCTAAGAGTGGCAATAAAATACGTTTTTCTCCACACATTAAAGTGTGTATTAACGTACATTAACGTATATCGCTAGATTGTCACATTGATAAAACTCAATATGTGCGTATTGAAAACGCAATACGCTATTCATTATTTCTTTTTCGCTGCCTACCGCTATCGCACTTACTCATGCACACAATAAGCGCACAAACACACGCGTAGCGAAACTTCGTCGTCTCTGCGTCCCCTTCGCCTTTTAATTTGCATAGGAAACAATTTGTAAAATTCGAAAAAAAACAATTTTATAAACTTTAAAGATTTTGAAGAAAGAAAACTTTTCATACATTATAAAATTTGAGAATAAAAAAAAAGAATACTGAAAACTTTTCAAACGCTCAACATTCGAAAAATAAAGTTTTGCAAACTCGAAATATTTTAAGGAGAACAACATTTTGACATATTATATATATCTGAAAAAGAGAAGCACGAAAATTGAAAACATCTCAAATCTATAAAATCCGAAAAACAAAATGTATTTACACATTATAAACATTTGAAAAAATAAAATCAAAATTGAGAACTTTTTAAACTTGTGAAACCCGGAAACTGCAATTTTGCAAACTTTAAATATTTCAAGAGAAACAAAATTAAAACATTTTTAAATACCTCGAAGGAAACAACATTTTTATACATTATAAATATTTGAAGAAAAAAGAAAATTGAAAATGTCTTAAGCCGTACAACCCGAAAAATGAAATGTTACAAACTCTAAAATAAAAACGAGAAAAGAAATTCTTCGAAGTAAACAAAACTGTCCACACATAATAAATATTTGAGGAAAAACGAAGGAAAAACTGAAACTGAAAACTTTTGAAACTCGCAATATTCGAAAAAATTTTAAAGCTTCACATATTTCGAAATTCACATTTTTTTACACACTATAAATATTCATAAACAGAAGGAAAATCGAAAACTTTCAATATTCGGAAAATAACATTTTACAAACCTTCAATATTTAAAATAAAAATCGAAATTTTTACGTATTACAAATATTCGAACGGAAACTGAAATATTGAAAAGTTTCCAAGCTTCTAGGATCGAAAAATAAAATTTTTGCAAACGTCTCAAGCTATTCATATTCGAATAATAACAACTTTGCGGACTACAATACAAATATTGGGAGAAAGCAGCAAAAAAAACAATTCTCATTCCCCTTCTCTAAAACATATGGATAGGACAAAACAAAATTTAATCTGCTAGGCCACCCCGGCGCCAAAAATGTAGGCCCCTCATTTTTTAATTTAGAACCCGCAGGCGAAAGCAAAGTCCTTAACGATATGGCGTACGGAGGTTTAACATTCCGCGATAGATACGAACCAATCCCTGCGTTTAACGGCAAAAATATTCCTATAAAAAACTTCGAAAGCGTACGCAAAAATATCTCCACCGAATGAACATACTTGACTTCTTGCCATGATACAGTATAAGTTAATGGGAACCGCACACGATTTGGTGGAAAAGAAAATTATACAACGCTCGACGAACTTCTTACGGATTTGTGACATAATTTCAGTAATCCAATAGAATTATTAGATCTCGAATCAGAACTTAAAGAAATAGCGCAAAGGTATAATGAACCGATAGCAGAGTAGGGAACCCGCACGCGCACAATTATGAAACGAATTATGGATAGGGTCGATTAATGTTATATGCGAAATTAGGATTAACAATACCTCGAAAATCAGAATGACGAAGTAAATAAATTGGTAACTAGATAATCTACTCGCGATCTTTTCGATAAAGTCAGTGCTATTTTAATGCGACTAGCAGTTCAACATTTCGACAAAGCGATACAAAAAACCGTCAACATAGAATAAGAATTAAAAACGCGTCAAACGATTGAACAAAACCGAATAAGCTATGGGACTAAATCGAATCAAGTAGCCGCTCCACCGGCAATTGCCACACATTTAAGCATTTAAGAGAACAACGGAACGGAAAATTTAGCAATATGTGCGCATCCGAAAAAATATTTTTTTTTCGTAGGGGGAGCCATATGTATCTGTTGCGCTCAAATGTTTGTATGCGTCTCCACTCCTGACACAAGTCTCGCCAACACGTTAGACGGGTCTCGACAAGTCAGGATTTCTTAGAAAAAGTATAAACTTTAGGGATCAAAGGCGGTGACCGCGGATGGACCACTTGAGCTGCAGGACCCACAAAATCTTTTGACCTGATGCATTTCGACTTCCTGTTCTTTGTCTCATGTTCCTCGAGCAATCTACACCGACGCGTTATCGGAAAACTCTGTTTTCCCGAGAGAGAGGGCCGAATTTTTTTTTCCCCAAGGAAGAGCCTTTTTAATGAGCCGCTCCGCTCAAACCTGGCCGCACTTTGCATGAAGCAGTCAGTCTGTTAACATCGTGGAAGTTTTTTCGTACTCGTCAACATGGAGAAAATCTTGCATGACCAAGCCGTGCTTTTACGCTCGTTCGAAGATTTTTCTGCGTGGGAGCAACGATGCATCGAGTTCATCGGAGGGCTGGAAACGTAAAGCCGGATTAAGCGCCCGCGATTATTAATCGGACATCAACAATTACTAATAGCCCAAATAGCGCGTCTGGAAGGATTCAGGAATTGTGTGCGGAGTCGTTTCGTACACACGGGCGCAGGACATGGTGATCATGAGTTAATCTGGCGAGAGATTGAAACATCCTTCGAGAGTCGGATATTAACGGGTTCCATCATCACTCGCAGACACATCGAGCCGAGACACTTTCTAACTGATGCTCGCGTCCTAGTGCTCCATCATGGGCAAAATATTATCGAAAAACACAACGGTATTAAAAGTAATACAGTGTTGAATGGTGAATTCGCGAGCGGTGACAAACATGCGAATAAAAGTGTCAACACGCGAAACTGTGAACTATTTAGCACAAGCAATTTGAACGAGCGGTATGAACAGCGTGTTAGTGAGCCCACTTTAACCTTACTCGATGAATTTCAAGAACGTGATAGTGGCCGGGCTCTGCAGAAAATACTTAACCTCACGATAAATGTGAATAAGTATAATCCGATGCGAGCCGGGTGCTTCATATCATTGCGGCGGGAAATAATGTTGAAGAAGGCTGTGGTTAACGTCAAATCCAAGGATAACGCATGCTTCGCATGGGCAGATGTCGCTGCTCTATATCCAACCGAACGAGATAGTGCCCGTCCATTTTCTTACCCTCATTATTCGACAGTACTGAATCTCCAGGATATCGAATTCCCGGTGACGATACATCAAATTAAAAAATTTGAATTTCATAACAATGTATCGATCAACGTGTATACCACCACCACCAAAAAGGACATCGTTCCAATACGCACAACTCAACACAAGAAGGAAAAGCACATCAATTTGCTGTACTTGCAAGATACTGATGACAGCAATGTGGGACACTTCGTATGGATAAAGAACCTGTCGAATCTCGCGAGAGCACAACTGACCAACATGGAGCATAAAAAATATATCTGTGATCAGTATGTAGTTAACATAATATATATTGTGACGTTGCGTCACAAGGGAGATAGAGAAAGAGCCCGCGTGACCACGCTCGGGCTCAGTCTCCGCCACGCACCTTTGTTCGGGAAAGTTTCACTGTTAATTTTAAGGTATTTTTAAGTTATTTTATTGTATAGAAGCCGCGACACAATCCCCCCCGTCCTTCCCGCACCCCCTTGTCACGATCGCGGCACGACCACGCGGACTGTCGACTGGAGCCACGTCGGCCCGGCCGTCGACTTCGAGAGCCATGAACGCCATCTCCCAACGACGCGGACGGTGGACTGGCCGTCCGAGAGCATCCTGCCGCCATCTCCCGAGTCTCCGGCCTACCGCGCGTCAGGAGAGACTGCAGCTCTCGCGCGGTATGGCTGGCGAGCGCCGTACCGACTAGGGCGCTCGGCGACTCGGGAGAGAAGAGTCACGGCGAGGATCGAGCGACAGGGCGAGCCACGTGGATCGCGATCCAAAATCAATAGGAGGTCCGTCTTCTAGAACGGGATTGGGCGAGAGGAGAAAGCCGGCCGGCGTGGACACTCACTTAGTCCTGGAGCGTGGTCGCGCGAGGAAGAGCGAAAAAGCCCAGAGCCAAAATCGAAAGAACAAAAGAGAGCGATATATCGAGTCGATCAAGGAGAGAGTCTCCGCGCAAATTGTAAGTACGCCTCTTTCTTCTTTTTGTGAGAGCGGCTAGCAGAAGCCGATAAAGTCAGTTCGGGAAATTTGGTCGCACGGGCGACCGTTAAAATTCGTTCCCTTCACCCCTCCCCCGTCATTCCTGATCGTCGTCCCTTTTCCGTGCGCGTCGCTTTAATCCAGTGTAAATTAGAATAAGATTAATAAATTCGGTGCGCGGCCATCCGAGCAATTGGCTCGAGTAAAATAGTCGAAGCCTTATCGGAATACAGTGTAAAAAGGTGCTCGTGGCGGATCCCCGCTATCCCTCGTGAAAATTCCCCTCACGTGCGCGTAGCCGCGGCCGCCTCGTGTAGCACGACCGTCGGCCGACTCGAGCAATCAGCCCGTGAGAATAAATCGCGGCGCGATAAAATCGCGCAATTAGTATTTTGATATTTTCGTTCTTGCGTATTATTAAGTCGAGTCATATAAAAAATAACGTTTCAAATAGTCGTGGTCCAAGTCAAGTGGCCATTGTGTTCGAGAACCCCGTCCGTCCCCAGATACCCTGAGTCGTCCCCATTTTAAATTATATCGAGTCTCTCGCTTGCCGGCCGAAGGCCGCGCTTGTTTTGGTTTTTTTTTCCTTCGGCTTATTCCCAGATTGAGTACGCGTTTAGAGCGTTGCCCTAGAAAGGCTGGCGCCCAACATAAATTTATTGAATTTGTATCACAGAAAAAATTAAACGGGTCAAGAGATAGCGTTTGGGACTTCGCGTGTCCGGTAACCCGTCAAATAATTCGAGTCAAAATTTTGATCGTTGCAGAATTGCTTTAGATTATATCGAGTCTACATTTATCATATTTTTTGTAATTAATGAATTAACTTCTTTCTTTTTTGTATCGAGCTTTCCTTCCTTTATTGCTGTAAAATAAATAATATTTCAATTTTTTTTTTTTGGTGTTGACCCATCCGTAATTTTCCCCTTCCCCCTTCCTCCGCCTACGTTAACACGCGATACCCGTCATAAAATTGGCGCCCAACGTGGGGCCCGAAAAAACTTCCGTTTTTTTTATAGAAAGAGCCCACCACGACTATTATTGTTATTACAATTATTATTGTTAATTTTTGAATTAATAATTATTATTTTTTTTGAGAATTATTATTTTTCGTTTCAGAAATAAAACATTTATTCGGTGTGAACCGTTTAAATTGAATAGTTTTTTTTTCGGCGTTTCTCGAGAGAAATAATAATCACCCCCCACCCCTGACAGGTATAGCTTGTCCCGCCACGGCACTCGCACATCAAGAATATAGAAAGGATGGGAAAATTCGGACGACCGAGTTTCCGTTTAATAGTCGCACCTGATTATTTTTTTTGAGTTTCGCTAACAATTGAATAGAAAATAATACTGTTTTTTTTTTGTAGCGATTGGAATTTATTTTTGCACATTTTCGGCGACCGCACTTACCCTTTTTCCCCTAGAACCCATACTTGCTTGTGTACTTGGCAATTTGTTTTTTTTTGCTTGCGACTTTTTAGGCCACGGAGTGCCAAGAAAAGTCGTAGTTTTTTTTTGCGCTGGCAATTGAAATTGTTATTTTTGTATTATTGCTTTGGCGATAAGAAAATAATTTTGCGTTATTGCTCTGGCAATTAAAGAAAAAATTAATTGTTGCATTATTGCTCTGGCAATTAAAAATTAATTTTGCAGTATTGCTCTGGCAATTGAGAATTTGATTTTTGCGTTATTGCTCTGGCAATTAAAAAATTAATTTGCGCACTATTGCGCTAATAATTAAACTTTGATTTGGCGTTATTGCTCGGGCAATTAAAATAGCTTTTCTGCATTGTTGCTTTGGCAATTGGGGAGCATTTATTATCGTTTAAGGGAATACCGCTTGAATAAAGAATACTGAGCTGATATTTTCCTTTGTGGTGAATTGAGCCTCACTTAAGATTTTTCGCATATTGTGCTATTCGTTTCTTTGTCGGAATTGATTTTTTTTTTGGTTTTGAAATAACCTTATTGAGACCTGTATTATTTTTTTTTGTGTTTTCTTTTTTGTTTGCAATTGGTACTGATTGGCCATTTGCTTTTTTTTTCAATTCCGAAAATTCTGGAACGAGCTTAGTACTGACACGGAGTAGGCTTGCTTGGTATTTCTGTGTATTTTGCGATGACTTTTGACATGACGGTATAAATTCCCCTTTTTGTTGTTGTTTGCGCTTTATCGTTCTCCTCGCTGACCACGCATATCCCCCCCCCCAAATTTCTTCACGCTGGGGAGAAGTGCTGACCCTAGCCCCAATACGTTTCATCACGAAGTCCTGATAAAGACCGCGACGCTGAGTCCCTCGCGAACGGTCACCCCACACCCCAAACGATCCCGAAATATTTTCTATTCTTTTGTTGGGCCCCCTGAATAATTTAAGGAACATTTTATTGTTTTAGCTGGGAAACAGACATCCCTTAAGGAATAATTATTCAGTTGGCGGAATAGAGTAAAGAATAGAAGACTCGACAACTCTTAAATTTTCTCGGCATTAAGGGAAATTTTTGGAGAATACTGCGTTGTCAGAGTCCGGGAAATAATACTCCCTTGGGAACTTAGAGTCAATTTATCCAAATAAACCGAAGTAACGTTATAGTCCCAGGGAGTAGAGTCAACAAAAGAATTGTCGAGTAAGACTTTCCGTTGTTTGTTTATTGCGGAATTTTTCTTTGAAAGAAATTGAGTTATTGAAGCCATCGGGGTTGACTTAATTCTTTTTGGGTTTTGGTTTTGACCAAAGATTTATATTCCGTTAACCGTGCCGCGGAGTAATCGCGAGCGGTTTGCCTCCCCAACCCCACAAATTTTTCGTTTATTGCGTTTAGCATATCCGCAACATGGCAGATACCCCGGTGACAACGAGTACAGTCACAACCCCCACCCCTACGTCCCCCGTTATGACTACTTCCCCAATAGACCACCGCCGAGGACCCACATCACCCCTCTCAGTGGATGTAGCCGACCTCTCGCTGATGGCTACGGAAGAAAGGATCGCACGACAAAAGGTCGAGCGGTTGAAGACGATGCGGGACATCCTCGCAGCCTGTGATCGAGCGGGTCTCAACACAGACGGGACACAGAGCGAAGTACAGGATCGTCTCATACGGCACGAAATAAGGACACGGATTCCAGGAGCCTTAATCCGTTGGGATGTCCGGAAGGATGAGCGGGGGACGCGGCCCCATTCTCGCTTGCGGCTGCATTGGTCGACCCACTGACGGCTACGCTATTCGGATCATCGGCCGCTGACAGCCACCAACCCCCGACATACGAGGAGTATCGGTCGACACAGAGGCGGACGATGACGCCGCCACCCCACGGGTCCCAAGAAGAGGCACGGGGTCCGGACGACCCCGATAGAACGCCGACGCCATCGCCCAGGAGACTGCCGGTCCAGAGGGATCGGAGATCGGCAACAGGAAGATATAGTCCGACACCCGCGCCCCGAGGGAATGTCACCGCAGCCCCCGACCGTACCGCGGTCACCTTTGCCCTTCCCCCTTCCCAGTCACCCCACCAACCATCCCAAGCCTTCCCCACATCTAGTCCAACTGCCACAGGATTGTTGAGGATTAGCGGTAGCCAGGAGTGGCCACCGCATGACACGTATACCCTGTCGGCACCCACCCCCCGGAACAGTACCCGAATAGGACCCCTTCCAAAGGCTCGGTCGCGACATGCAGACCCTCCCCCTCCCCGACCCCGATCACCGCAGGACTCGTCACAATATTACGACTCGCAAGGGCCACGGCATGCGAGAGGAATAGACCATTGGCAGAGATACGGACCCCGATTCGCGGGGAAGCCGGACGAGGATGCCGAGGAATTCTTGCGGAGGATGCACGAATACTGCATCTCAAGGAAGCTTACGGAGGAAGATCTGATGGACGCTCTCCCCGAGGCTTTCACCGGTGACGCGCTTCTATGGCTGAGAGTAGAACGAGAGGAATGGAGCTCGTACGAGGAATTCGTGTGCTACTTTCGGGAACGATTCGGCCATGGTGACCTGCAAGAACGGCTGAGAAAGGAAATAGAACCCCGCACGCAGGGGCCAGGAGAGCCTATGGCGGAGTTCATCGTGAAAATCCGGACCCTCTTCAACCACCTGAGCCGACCGTTGAGTAAAGAGACTCAACTGGATATATGCTGCGAGAATCTGCACCCGGATTACGCCGAGCACATCCAGCGAAAGGATGTGAGCAGCTTCCTCGATCTCCAGCGGCTGGGACGCAGCCGCGAGATATTTTGGGGAAAGGTGAAGGCATACAGGGCACCGCCGAAGAACGGTCTGACATTTGTGCCCTCTGCATCGTATGAACAGCGTGGCCGGGAGGCCCGCATGAAGATAGCTGCCCTGGAGGAACCAGAGGAATACGAACACGCCGAGTACGAGGAGGACAACCCCACTCCCCCGCCTACCCCATCGCCGAGCCGAATCCCTCGCCAGAACCCCTCCGACTCAGCCGCGAAGACCAAGAGTCGTAGCGGCTACCTCAAGAAGGCGAAGCAGCCTCAGAAACTCCCATCCCCACCTAAACCCCAATCCGCCCCTTGCTCCCCACATACCTGGAAAAACCCGCCAGCAAAACGCCCCGCGAATCCCCCACGAATTCCCTAAAACCCGTCTCAGCAACAACCTCGGCCCAGCAATCCTGAAGGACCTGGCCCGAGGTGTTATAACTGCCGGCAGCCGGGACACCGGTACCGGGAGTGCACGCAGTTGATGGGCCGATTCTGCAGGATCTGTGGATGGCCCGGATGCGACGTCAACTTGTGCCAGAATTGCGAACGAAAGCGTTCGGAAAACGCCCGGTCGGGAGGACAGTAAGCCCCTGTACCTCCCGACGGTCGTTAAAGAAGGAGAACCTCCTTCAGATGCCCCGACCCGAGCCGTTGCCTGACTGTGCCATGACGGGCGTAGAACCAGCGCGGCAGGAAGAGTCCAACCCGCCCCCGACAGAGACCGAAACAGACTTGTTCCCGTGCGAACATATGGCTTCCCGAGAAGAGGAAAGTGTGGCTGACCGAGAGGAAACGTTTTTCGGAGCTTTAAGTATGGATGCTCGCCACCACTCATGGATTAACGTGGGTGGCGACCTCCTATTGGCGTTGGTAGACCCCGGTTCTACGAAAACGTACCTCGGACTGGAGGTAGCAAGGAGGCGAGGACTCCTCTTGCAACCGATAGTGGAGGGCGTTCGGGTCGCCAACGGGGCAGTAGTTCCGGTAGACGGGGCCGTCACACTGACCTTCGATCTCACAGGAAAAGTGCAATCCCTCCAGGTACGTGTAGCCGCGTTAGGCTACGAATTTGTTATGGGGATTGACTTTTTGAGATTGTTCGGAATGCGTGTGGATTACAAAACGGATACGTGGTCCCTGCACGGTGGTCCGGAGCGTAGCTTCGCGACACCGGGTGGGCCACGTTGGAGCATCCCCGCATTCCCCGAGGCTGCAGGCTTGGAACCTGCCTCGGTCTCGGCAAATAGACGTCTAGAATCCCTTCTGGGCGAGTTAGTATCCCCCACACAGGACGGACAGTTAGGACGAACGAACCTGACGCAACATTACATCGACGTGCAAGGGCACCCCCCGATCCGACAGAAGCCCCGTACAATTTCCCCGTACTTCCTTCGAATAGCCCAAGCCGAAGTCGATAGGATGGTCCAAGAGGGAGTGATCGAGAGGACGAAGAGCTCTTGGCTGAGTAACCGGGTGATCGTCCCTAAGCCAGGCGGAAAGCATCGTTTCTGCATTGACTATCGCGACGTGAACCGGGTAGCATTGAAGGACGCCTACCCTCTCCCCAATATGGATCGGATCTTGGATGGCCTTCGGCTAGCCCGGTTCATCTCGAAGTTGGATCTGAGCCAGGCGTATTTCCAGATCCCTGTAGACCCCCGAAGTCGTCCTGTCACCGCCTTCGCCGTTCCTGGCCGAGGACTCTTCCAGTTCAGGAGAATGCTGTTCGGGCTGACGAACGCACCAGCGACGTTTCAGCGGCTGATGGATCAGCTCATCGATCCGGCATGGGAGCCCCATATCTTCGCGTATCTCGATGACGTGATCATCGCCACCGACACCGAAGCTGAGCACTTCGAGTATTTGAGCATCGTCCTGGAAGTCTTCCGAGCCGCAGGGCTCACCATTAACCGGAAGAAAAGCGAATTTTTCTGCCCGGAAGTGACGTATCTAGGATACGCCATCGGCCGGGACGGATTGAAGGCAGATCCGGAAAAAGTTGCCCCTATCCTAGCATACCCTCCACCCAGGACCCTTCGGCAATTACGCCGTTTCCTGGGAATGGTAGGGTGGTATGCCCGATTTTTACCCACCCTTTCGCGGGATAAAATTCCCCTGACCGAGCTCCTGAAAAAGGATGTTCCCTGGAACTGGGGGACCGAACAGCAGGAAGCCTTCGAGTCTCTCCGCGAAGCCTTAAGTCAGACCCCAATCCTAGCCCGTCCCGATTTCACCCGCACTTTCGTCCTCCAGACAGACGCCAGCGACTCGGCCGTGGGAGCCGTCCTGACGCAGGAATTCGACGGTAAAGAGCATCCGATCGCGTTTGCCAGCAGGGTGCTGAGCAGCGCCGAACGCAAGTACACCGTCACAGAGAAGGAGTGCTTGGCGGTAATTTGGGCAGTGAGGAAGTTTCGACCGTACATCGAAGGCACTCACGTTACCGTCATCACCGACCACAGCAGTCTCAAGTGGCTACGGAATCTAAAGGACCCTTCGGGACGATTAGCCCGGTGGGCACTCTCGATGCAAGCATGGGACCTGACGATCGTGCACAGGAAAGGAACCCTTCATGTTGTCCCTGATGCCCTTTCCCGCATGTACGAGGACACCGACGCGGCCTTAGCCGCGCTCGGAGAAAGTACCGACCCCTCGTACCTGGACAAGGTACAAAACGTTCGTGAATTCCCATGGAAATACCCAAGCTGGAAACTCGAGGACAACAAACTGTACTACCATCGGCCGCATTCGATCATCGATCCGACGATTGTGGACTTGGATGCCTGGAAGCTTGTCTTGCCGGCCGAGACTAGGCCGCGAGCAATGGAGGATGCCCATCAAGGACCCCAGGCTGGCCACCTGGGTACTGATAAGACGTATCAACGGGTCATCCAGGATTTCTTCTGGCCAGGCATATTCCAAGATGTAGCACGATACGTGGCGCGTTGCCTCGTTTGTCAACTCCACAAGGTTTCGCAGTTACCCCCGTCCGGCCTGATGCGAGAGCGCACCACGGAAGGTCCATGGTGCGTAGTCGCTGCCGACGTAATGGGTCCGTTTCCCCCCAGCAAAGCCAAGAACCGTTACGTCGTGGTCTTCCAGGATGTCTTCACGAAGTTCGTGGAAGCTAAGGCGCTCGGTAGTGCTACCGGCGCTACAATAATGAAGGCATTCGAGACTCTGGTGGTCAACCGGTACGGTTGCCCACAGTACTTCCTGACCGACAACGGGACGGAATTTGTCAACACGCACGTAACGCGGTATTTGGAAGACCCGGGAATTCACCAGACAACGGTGCCGCCTTACCACGCGCAGGCGAACCCGGTTGAGCGAGTCAACCGGACTCTAAAGACGATGATAACATCGTACGTGGGAATGGATCACCGAAACTGGGACGCACACCTGCCGGAATTATGCTTCGCGATGAACACGGCCGTGCAGTCCTCCACCCAGATGACCCCCGCATTTTTAAATTTTGGCCGAAACCCCCGCCCAGCCAAAAGCCTCCGAGACGAAGCCCCTGAACCCCCCACATTAACCCCAGGAGACCCGGCAGTTTGATCCAATCGGATGCAGCGGTTACCTCTGCTGCACGACTGGGTTCGGAAGAACCTAGAGGCCGCCGCGAAAAGGCAGGCCAAATACTACAACAGGAACCGAAAAGATACGAGGTATCAGGTGGGAGATGTAGTTCTGCGGAAGAACCGAGTTCTGTCGTCAGGAGCGCAGAACTTCGCCGCCAAGTTGGCGCCGCGGTACAGCGGCCCCTTTCGTATTCTGGCCGTGCACTCCCCGGTAGTATATGAACTCGAGGATCCGACGAGTCGTCGCAACCTTCGGGTTCACATCAAGGATCTGAAACCCTTCCGGGACCCGCAAGGAGTCCCAACCTCAGAAGAAGACGCAGCCCCTGACCCAGCGATCGCCGGCCCGAGCAGGCCGCGATCACCAGCAAAAGTAGCCCCAATCCCAAAAAAGCGTCGCCGTAGCGGGCTACGCCCGCAACGCTCGAAGCCGGTGGAGCTTTCCGACGCCCACCTTTTTGATCTGATCTCGCGTTTAGAACGACAAGGACAGAAGTACCAAGGACAGACTCACGCTTAGTAACGCTTGCTTTGTTTTATGTGCTAACCAAGGCTTTGTGTGTGCCTTATTTGCAGCTTGCTTCAAGAGAAGATGCCGAGGAAGGTCGTAGGCGCTAGGCCGCCGTATAGACGGCCGCTAGGAGAGCTGGTGGTCCCCCCGCAATTTTTGCTGGGGGAGAACGAGGCGGGATACCCTCGCCCATCCTGCCATGTAGTGGAGGGATGGCGCGAGGACTATCAAACCACCTGGTTTACTTTTGGGAGGGAGGAGGACGAGACACCCCTGGTCGTAGCCGCCGGGGGTTTGTTGCTCCAGTTCCCGAGGGCCGGGCGCCCGAGCCGGGGTCCAAGCGGCAAGAAGCCGCACGGAGCCCCGAGGAGGGTCCCGAGCTTGTCGGAACGAGAGTACGCACCCCTTCCCCCCAGTCCCGCTTCCTCACCCCTGCCTCCCAGCCCCGCATCCACACCCCTGCCCCCCAGTCCCCCCTCGACGCCTTCCCCTCCCCTGTCCCCAAAGCCTGTCCTAACACCCGCTCCCCGGTCAATCCCAATCCTGGGGATGGCAGCCATGGCGCCGCAACCTCCCCCCTCCCGTACCGCCCCTTCCAAGGCCACCCTTCGTCGACGCCAACAGCGGGAGCGGGCGCTCGCCGCCGCAACCAGCGTCGCCGGGGGTTCCACCCGCCTCTCGGCCCAGGCCGAGCGGACTCCTCGCCCCACTTCCTACCTCGCCCCTAAACCCGCGCACCGCCCCGTCCGTCCCCTCCGCCCTTCTCCCGTCCGATCCTCACCCCCCAACGCCGCCCTTATGTCCCTTCACATTTCCCCCCCGCGCATAATCCCCAATCCCCCTACAGTACCTACTCCCGCGCCGCCGCCAGGTCGCATCGGGATTTCCCGATGTTGGGCGTGCGGCCAAACCGGCCATCGAGCCGCGGAGTGCCCCAGAGCCCTGCAGAGGAGACCCCATCCCCCTCGCTGAATCCCCTATACAAAATTCCATCCTGATGACCTTATCCTGATGCCCCAAATCTTCCCTTCCCCTACCGATGTCCCACACCCAACTCCTATCCTGATGTCCTATCCTGATGCCCCAAATCCCCCCTTCTCCTACCGATGTCCCACACCCAACTCCTATCCTGATGTCCTATCCTGATGTCCCAAATTCCCCCTTCCCCTACTCCAAATCCTATCCTGATGCCCAAATCCTACCCCCACCTATGGTTGTCCCAAACATGATATCCTACATCCTAGGGCCTAGCCCTGGAACAGCTTCGAACGGCCAAGGAAGCCGCGACGAAGAAGAATCCAGCGACCAGCGAGACGACGTGGTCATCTAGAGATTAGCTACGGTGAGAGGCCACGGAAGCCTCGCCGGAAGTCCCAGCGAGCATCGAGATACTCATCCGATGGCGAAGCTACAGAACGACTGACGACAGTACCTGAGTATGCGACGAATGACTACCAGTAGAGCAAAGTCATCGCAAAGATTTAAGAAACTAAGGTAACCAGTCTGTGATTTAATTGTAGGAAATGTATCGCTCCAGTATTAAGGGTAACTTCAGCCAGCGGAGATCAGGAGTAAATGCCGCCAGCCTAGTACTCAAGTACCCCTCTCCTTAAAATACCCATTGCGGCTCCTCCCCTGGAGTAAAGAAAGTATAACTGAATAACCGCTCTTGCAGGAAAAGAGGGGAGTACTCCAGTTTAAGCAGGGGGGAGTTGTGACGTTGCGTCACAAGGGAGATAGAGAAAGAGCCCGCGTGACCACGCTCGGGCTCAGTCTCCGCCACGCACCTTTGTTCGGGCAAGTTTCACTGTTAATTTTAAGGTATTTTTAAGTTATTTTATTGTATAGAAGCCGCGACACAATCCCCCCCGTCCTTCCCGCACCCCCTTATCACGATCGCGGCACGACCACGCGGACTGTCGACTGGAGCCACGTCGGCCCGGCCGTCGACTTCGAGAGCCATCAACGCCATCGCCCAACGACGCGGACGGTGGACTGGCCGTCCGAGAGCATCCTGCCGCCATCTCCCGAGTCTCCGGCCTACCGCGCGTCAGGAGAGACAAAATCAATAGGAGGTCCGTCTTCTAGAACGGGATTGGGCGAGAGGAGAAAGCCGGCCGGCGTGGACACTCACTTAGTCCTGGAGCGTGGTCGCGCGAGGAAGAGCGAAAAAGCCCAGAGCCAGAATCGAAAGAACAAAAGAGAGCGATATATCGAGTCGATCAAGGAGAGAGTCTCCGCGCAAATTGTAAGAACGCCTCTTTCTTCTTTTTGTGAGAGCGGCTAGCAGAAGCCGATAAAGTCAGTTCGGGAAATTTGGTCGCACGGGCGACCGTTAAAATTCGTTCCCTTAACCCCTCCACCGTCATTCCTGATCGTCGTCCCTTTTCCGTGCGCGTCGCTTTAATCCAGTGTAAATTAGAATAAGATTAATAAATTCGGTGCGCGGCCATCCGAGCAATTGGCTCGAGTAAAATAGTCGAAGCCTTATCGGAATACAGTGTAAAAAGGTGCTCGTGGCGGATCCCCGGTGTCCCTCGTGAAAATTCCCCTCGCGTCCGCGTAGCCGCGGCCGCCTCGTGTAGCACGACCGTCGGCCGACTCGAGCAATCAGCCCGTGAGAATAAATCGCGGCGCGATAAAATCGCGCAATTAGTATTTTGATATTTTCGTTCTTGCGTATTATAAAGTCGAGTCATATAAAAAATAACGTTTCAAATAGTCGTGGTCCAAGTCAAGTGGCCATTGTGTTCGAGAACCCCGTCCGTCCCCAGATACCCTGAGTCGTCCCCATTTTAAATTATATCGGGTCTCTCGCTTGCCGGCCGAAGGTCGCGCTTGTTTTGGTTTCTTTTTTCCTTCGGCTTATTCCCAGATTGAGTACGCGGTTAGAGCGTTGCCCTAGAAAGGCTGGCGCCCAACATAAATTTATTGAATTTGTATCACAGAAAAGATTAAACGGGTCAAGAGATAGCGTTTGGGACTTCGCGTATCGGGTAACCCGTCAAATAATTCGAGTCAAAATTTTGATCGTTGCAGAATTGCTTTAGATTATATCGAGTCTACATTTATCATTTTTTTTTTGTAATTAATGAATTAACATCTTTCTTTTTTGTATCGAGCTTTCCTTCCTTTTTTGCTGTAAAATAAATAATATTTCAATTTTTTTTTTTTTGGTGTTGACCCATCCGTAATTTTCCCCTTCCCCCTTCCTCCGCTTACGTTAACACGCGATACCCGTCATAATATATAGATAATTATATATGGTAGACGAATTAAACAAAACAATCTTTTTTGTTTTGCAGGTGTTTGCATTACTTCGGTTCTGAGAAAAAATTGCGATCACATGAGGTCGATTGTGGAGCAATAAATGACTGTGCCGTCCGACTACCAGATGACGACAATAAGTGGCTCCAGTTCAGCAAAGTTAGCCGGATAGAGCGACATCCTTTCATTGTGTATGCGGATTTGGAGTGTGTGTTGGCAAATACCGATAGGGAGAACCTAGCGAAAGATATGTATCAACAACATGAAGTGTTTAGTATGGGATATTACGTGTGTTGTTCGTATGACGATTCATTATCTTCATATCACTCGCGTCGCAGTGCTGATTGTATATCATGGATTGTCGAAGAACTAAAAAATCTAGCACTGCAGATAAAATAAATTTTCTGTGATAATGTACCAATGGTATGATTAACACCGAGTGAGTGGGCTAGTTTTCGAGCAGCCACTCAATGTCACATATGAGACAAACCATTTGCGCAAGAAGATGCACGCGTTCGAGATCATGGCCATCTGACTGGGCGCTATAGAGGCCCTGCTCATTCCAACTGCAACTTAAATTACAAACGGTCATTCTTCATACCAGTAGATTTCCACAATTTATCCGGTAATGATGCGTATTTTATAATCAAGGAAGTAGCCACAGCGTTCGAAAGAAGAACCGATGTGCTTCCAATCACAAATGAGAAATACATCTCCTTTTCGAAGCATGTTGAAATTACAGACGATTCAAAACACAAGATCCAATTGCGCTTTATCGACTCATACAAATTCCTCAACACCAGTCTCGACAAATTAGCATCATTCTTGACCGGAGACAAACTCAAAATTTGATGCACGCAATTCCCAACTCTCTCGACAGCCGATTTCAGTTTGCTGACGCGAAAAGGGGTCCCCCTTATGAATATATTGATGACGTGACCGTTAGACGACAATTGCCTACCACCACGTGACGCATTTTACAGTTCCCTAACAGATACTACGGTATATGAGAGCGAGTACGCACATGCTGAGAACGTTTGGGAGCGGTTATCCATTCGACCGCTGGCCGACTATAGCGATTTGTACTTGAAGACAGATGTCTTGTTATTAGCCGATATTTTCTAAAACTTTCGAAATACATGCGTTGAGAGCTAGCCTAGATCCCGCGTATTACTACACATTGCCCGGATATACCTGGGATGCAATGTTAAAACACTCAAATGTCAAGTTTGAATTACTAACTGACATCGATAGATTTTATCGGTTAAGCGGGGTATACGCGGTGGTCTGAGTCAATGCTCAAACCGATATGCAAACGCTAATAACAAGTACATGAAATCGTTTGATCTATCGAAAGCATCATCATACTTGATGTATTTTGATGTCAACAATTTGTATGGATGGGCAATGTGTCAACCCTTGCCATATGTATTGTGAGAGGATTTCCCTTCGTTACTCACAAAACTTGCCCGCTCGTCGGAAATTGGGCGCCAGTCACGGGAGCACAAGACTCTCGTGACAAATTTGTATTTTTCCTACGAGCGAGCAGGAACATTGCCGGACCAGCTAGCAGCCACGTTCGTTGGTAGAGGGGCAGGGTCGGGATCCGACGGCGACGAATGATATTCTAGACGCTACTTTTCGGGAAACTAACAATATTCTTTTTATTCCAGTTAACACGCTGGCTCGCCGAAGGCGAAAATAAATACAAAATCTAAAATTTCAACGTTCCCGAAAATACGCACGCTATTCTTTTACAATTTTTGTTGATACCAAGTTAATAAACATCTGGGTTCTCGCTTCGGTAGAAAAAACAAAAGACGTTCTCTAGCTTAATACTTTTCGGGTTCACGCACGAGCCGGTCACAAGATGGCCGACAATTTAACGGCTTCGTGTCGGTAACAGATTGGACGCCACAAAGGTTAATTCTAATTATCCTAAGGACTCTCACCCGTGTTCCATGAAAATTGAATCCCTCTCGGCGATTCTATAAGTTACATAATGAACGGGAATACATGAGAAGATTTGACTCACGGACAAAGGTACTCAAATGTGGCCGCGTTCGGCAACGCACCGTCGGGACAATATCGCTACTACTTCTCCTTTTCCGAAATTGCTTCTACCTGCGAATTTCCCAAATCGTTCACACGAAGTAGAGCGAAACGACCGTCCTACCGGTTTGTTTTCTGCAGATGAAGACCCGGCTTTCCTCAGGCTTCCCTCCTTAACGTTATTCGATAGCGCCGCTTTCTTGAACCCCGGATTCTCGTTAACGACACGGGACCACGTCTCTCTTCGTTCGACACTTGAGCTCGAGTACTCGAGAGAATCTTCTCGGTGAATTTGGCGGAACGCCGATCTCTACCCCCACCCTGTATCTCATTCCGCTAAGACTGATTAGACCGTTGGTCTTCCGTCGATCGCAAATGACATGCGCGCTCCATCTCGGGGTTCGTACGACGCGATGGTGAAAAACCTTCCGAGTCTGATTTTCCCCGGAAATCTCTAAGAAATAAGATTTCCGGATCCCGTAGAGTATTGGAGTCCCGACGGTCGCGGAGGCCTTGCCGAGGGAAGTCGGTAGTTTGAGTCCGGGAAGTCAGGGTGGAGCGTAGAGACTATACTCCGTGGTCCGTCGAAGTCGAGTTTTCGCGCGTTCTCCGGAATGGAATGGGGACGCGTGTGTCGACGTCGATTGGCCCTGAGAGAGATGGCTTGCGCCTGTGCCTAGGATCGTCGCCGTTAGGTCGGGGCAGCGTTTCGGTTCGATGTCCACGGTGCAGCGTTGTCGCATTGTGACGGGAATCATCGCTCGCTCAAGAGAATTTGCGGGGAAATATAACATGAGTTAGTATATTGACGGTGAATCACAAAATTGGCCCTGTTGGTTTCGCTCGAGAGGGACTCAGCCGTAGAGAGAGGTCGCCACTCGTGTCGTTTCTAGTACCCTGTGACGAGAGCAAAAATATACCGTCACAACACCTCCCCCCCTATGATAAGGCCGTCCCGGCCGGGTAAGACCGAAGCTTCGCTCAGGTACAATTTTGGGTGACTAACGACAAGATTATTCGTCCCGACGGCAAGTTTCCGAGCAAGCGGCCCCAACAGAGCAAAAAAAGCATAGTCATAGTGTAATAATGAGCGAGATTCAATCATCTTTGAACGGTACAAAACACAGATAAAAGGGAGAAACAGGATTATAGGGTCTCGTCGGACGCGTTATCCCCCTCCTCAGGCTCGTCCTCGAGGTCGGTGTCGTGCACGGGCGGAAGATACGGTTTTAGATCCTCGATCGATACTTTAACAGCGCGACCCCCGGCTACGTCCTCGATCTCGTAAACAACGGGAGAAAGAATTTTGACGATTCGAAACGGGCCGTGAAACCTTGTCGCGAGTTTCGCGGCAATGTTTTGCGAAGCTGACGAAAGGACTCGTTGTCGTTTCAAGACGAGATCTCCGACACGGAAAACGCGATCGCGGCGATGACGATTGTATTGAGCTGCTTGCTGTTGGTAAGCTTCCTCGAGATCGTGAGTCACCCTTTCGCGTAAGCTCTCAAGCTCTCGCATGCGTACCGACCATTTTTCCGGACGTAGAGGGACGATCTCGAGTTCTCCTTCCTCGCGTCTACGATAGAAGTTATGTGGTTTTGGTTCCCGTCCGAAATTGAGATACGCGGGGGTGCTACGAATCGTCGTATGGTACGCCGTGTTGTACGCGAAACGGAACTCCGCGAGGTGCGTGTCCCATGCGCGGTGGTCACCTTCAAGGAATTATACAATCATAGTTTTGAGGACGCGATTGACACGTTCGACCGGGTTGGCCTGCGGATGATAGGGCGGTGTGGTCGTATGGTAAATTCCTCGCTCGGCGGCGAGGGCCTGCAGGCTGCGATTGTTAAATTCAGTCCCGTTATCTGTGAGCAAGACCTGTGGCGTGCCCCAGCGGGAGAAGACTAATTCTTCTAACGCTTCCGAGATCTTTTTGCCGTTTGCTTTACGCAACGGACAGCACTCAACCCACTTTGTGAAAAGGTCTTGGATCACGAGGACGTACGCATGACCCGAGCGACTTGGCGGAAAAGGTCCCATAATATCTACAGCGACTACGGTCCATGGTTCATCGACTACTCGACGACCCATGAGGCCGAGTGGCGGCAGTTGATCGACTTTAGATCGTTGACAGACGCCGCAATGTCGCAGATGGCGAGATACATCGCGGAACATGTGTGGCCAGAAATAAGAGTGGAAAACTCTCTCGTATGTTTTCTGGACTCCGAGATGACCCGCCTGTGACTCATCATGACACTCTCGCAGAACCTCCGCGCGAGCGTAGCGCGGTACTACCATTTTCCATTCCGAACTGTCACCGACTGGAAGCACGTGTCGCGTGGTGCGACGGTAAACGTAAATACGGTTTTCCATAATTTTCCAAAACGGGAATCTTTCAGGGTGTGCGATTATCGACGTCAGCTTTTTAGCATACCACGTATCACGTTCGGGGTCGATCGGTTCGCGCGCTACACCGGGATTGCCATTATTATCCGGAATGAGTAAAAAATTATACTCTGGGAGTTCTTCCGGCGATTTAGCGATAGTCGGTGGTAGACATTCGAACATTCGAGAAAGTGCATCGGGAACGTGGTTTAGCGCACCCTTGCGATACACAATCTCGAAGTCGTATTGCGACAGCTGCAAGGCCCATCGAGCTAGGCGACCCGAGGGTTCCTTGAGCGTTCGCAACCATCTCAGACACTGGTGATCCGTGACTACCGTGAAGCGGTACCCTTCTAAATATGCTCGGAATTTATTTATGGCCCACAATATCGCGAGACACTCCTGTTCCGTTGTCGAATAATTTCTTTCCGGTGGCGAGAGCGTTCGGCTCGCGTACGCGATCGGGTGTTCGGCTCCGTCGATTTCCTGTGTTAACACGGCGCCTAAGCCGGTCATGCTTGCGTCGGTTTGGAGGACGAATTTTGCATTAAAATCGGGACATGCGAGAGTCGGTGGTTTCGCCAGAGCCTCTTTCAAAGTTTCGAAAGCTTCCTGCTGCTCGGTTCCCCAAACCCACGCTTGTTTCTTTTTCGAGAGTCGTGTGAGCGGCTCGGCGATTTCGGCAAATCGTGGAATAAATCGACGGTACCACGACGCCATTCCTAAGAACCGGCGTAACGGTTTCAGCTTATCAGGTTTCGGGAACGCTTTAATCGGCGCGGTTTTCGCGGGATCGACTTGCAAACCGTCTCGATTGACGAGGAACCCCAAATATTTCACCTCGGTACGGCAGAATTCACATTTCTCGGGGTTGATGCGTAATCCAGCTTGGGTGATGCGATCGAAAACTCGCTTGAGCAAAATTAAATGTTCAGAGAACTTTTCTGTGACAACAATTATATCGTCAAGATAAGCAAATGCGTGAGGCTCCATTTCAGGTCCTATAATGCGATCCAAGAGACGTTGAAACGTCGCGGGAGCTCCTGTGAGCCCGTATGGCATTCTCTTAAATTGAAATAATCCCCTATAGGGTACCGTGAACGCGGTGATCTCTTTTGACACTTCATCGAGACGAATTTGATGAAAGGCTTGGCTGAGGTCGATGGTCGATATATACTTTGCAGAACGCAGCCGATCGAGAATTTGCGTCATGTATGGTAACGGGTACGCGTCCTTCTTTGAAACCTCGTTGACTTTCCGAAAATCTAGGCAAAATCGAAACGTTTCATTGGGCTTTTTGATCATCACAATCGGGCTCGACCAATCGCTGTTCGAAGGTTCGATAACGCCCGTCTCAAGCATACGATCGACCTCGACATCGATTGCCTCGCGTATAATCGGAGTGACCGGATAGTACCGCTGTTTAATCGGGCGATTATTCCCGACATCGATATGATGTTCGATTAAGTTCGTCACTCCGGGAGCCTTTTTAAGAACGGCGAGCTCTCTTCCGAGAAATTCCGCTAGGCGAGAGCTTTCGCTACTCTCGAGTTCTGAAATACCTAATAATGCGCTCATAAGTTCGGGACTGTCACGCGGTATGAAGGTAAATTCACATGTGGGGTCGCCGCTGAAAAACCAAACGCGTCGGAGATGGTCGACGACTATTCCGAAAGTTTCAAGCGCGTCTAATCCGAGGATGAGTGGGACTGGTAACGCGGGAAAAACTCGTCCGACGAGGGTACGCTCTCGGTCTTCGAGCTTTATTGGAAGCGCTATTTCCTCGGTACACGTGATTTTCTCGCTGTTAGCTATTGTACTATACCGTGGTGGTGTGGGTTGTCGCGTGAAGCCTAAACGTGCTGCGAGTAATAAAGCTTCCCGGCCTACGTAAGTGTGAGTGGCGCCATTGTCGAAAATGGCTGGTAACACGTGTCCCATAATCGTGAGTCTAACCATGAGCACCGTACGCGAACAATTACTGTTCAGTGGGCTACAAAGGTACTCCGTGAGGCTTGCCGATAACTTTATTTCCGAATCCGGGGCCTTGCTATTCGGTATTGGGGTCTGCTCGGCCCTTATCGGCGGCCCCAGTTGTCGTTTCCCGAGTACCGTTTCCGCGGTGCCAGACAACCCCTCGCTAAGTGTCCCGGCTGACCGCAATTATAGCAAGAACGTTCCCGCGGCCGATCAGAATTCTGGTTCCCTTCGGTCGGCGTGTTATGGGACGATATCGGCTGATGGAACGGATTTGTCGACTCGAGAATTCTGTCTGGCCTTTCAGCCGCATGGCTCGTTGTCGGCGTTGGTTCAAAATGGACACCCGAGAGGACAGACCTTTCTCGCGGTCGGGATACGGAGAACTCGGCCGATGCGGAAAACGAGGGTAATTCGGCGGGTTACGGGGCTCCTTTCGCGGCGAGCCTCGTAAGTTGTTATCATTTGAAAAACGAGAGTTGTCCCTAGACGGCGCACGCGGTGCACGGTCTTCTCTAAAACAAGTGTGCGAGTCGTTGGACGAAGCATGCGCGTCCGTCTCTCCCATGGCAACAAAACTCGAATTCGGATAACGATGGTTTTTATATGGGTCACGGTATGCGAGAGCCGGAAACCGCGAATTGTCTATCGAAGGGGGTTCTCGATCTTGTCGCCTACCATAATTATTCCATTCAATTTCCCGCGCAAGCTTTTCTAATTCCGCGAAAGTCACAGCGTCTCGGCGTCGTATCGTCTGACGGAAATACGGGAGCATATTGCGCCATGCGTATTGCAATTGTTCCTCGAGGCTCATCGGCGGCTCGACGCGATCCAACAGCGCCCGAAGACACGTTAGAAAAACGGAAAATCGTTCGTGTTTTCCCTGAACTCGCAGAAAAATTTCTTCACGCAAAGAAAACTGATAATCGGGGTCGCCGAATCGATCTCTCCACGCGGATTCTAGATCCGAAAAAGTCGCAAAAGAGTCTCGGTGAGTTCGATACCACCACAGCGCGTTGTCGAATAGAAAGAGCGGGAGACAGTCGAGAAGCTCACTGTCATTAACCGGAAGCATTCTACGACCCTCTTTGATTCGCAACAAAAATCCTTCACCGTCTTCCCCTATTGCACCCGAAAACTTTAATCCCCATTTTCTCATAATTTCGTATGCCGACCGCATCGCGGCTGATGGGTCGTATGTATCGCGGCGCGCGCGTGGCGACGAGTGATGCGCGGGATCAACTGTCAATTCCGAGTTCGCTTGTCCGAGATTGTTATTGTTATTCCGGTTTAAATCCGAGGTGAGAGCACGGTGTGACGGTATCGACGGAATCGCACGCGACGAGGTGTGACGCGGTATGGCACCTCCCCTCTCTAGGTGACTGTGCCCGGTGGGAGCGGCCCCACCGCATTCACTTGTCATTCGCGCCAATTCATCGATATTCGGTAACGAATAATTATTAGCCTCGTCTCGAAATGGATTCGACCGACTTAGTGATTCGGCCAGATGTTCACGACCACGTGCTTGTGCCTCTTCCGTTTCCCGTAAAGAGCTTAATAACCGTTCGCGTAATTCGCTGTCGATCCCCCTATCCGGCAATCCGCGATCCGATAACTCTTTTCTCAGTTGGTGCGGAGAGAGCGCGGCTACGCGATCACGGGAATTAGGCGGCGTCCGTTGCATGACGACTATCTCTCTCCGATACTCGCGTGATAACGGTAAGGTGTACGCGAAGCTAAGACGCGAGCTACGAGGACGGGCGGAACTATCCGAAGTTATTCGAAGGCGGGGACGCGCGAGGGCTCAGTACCCACCCTGGCGTGTGAGTGCACGAACGAGGGTCACCGATACGCACCCACACTCGCGAGCACGAGATCTATCGGTCCGAAGCACTGACAAGAACCCCGAGGCAGCGAGACGAGATGATTATTATTCGATTTACTTTTCCTTTTAAATTTCCCACTTTCGAAGATGCCCGGTATACAGGGTAAATAATGCGCGAGGCGAGAGTATCTGCTCTCGAAACAAGAAAAAAAGGAAAACACAAGAAAAATATCCAAAGCGAGCATGCAACGTCTTGCGCGAGCAAGACGGAAATTCAGAAATAATTCAACACAAAATTATCAAATTTATTAAATTGTCAAATAGAAACAAATTAAAATTTATTGATTTGGTATTTTTTTTTTTTTTTTTTGACACTAGAATTTATTTCCTCGATTCGAAGCTCCGTGCGTGAAAGTTTTATTTTATTTGATACACGGTACTAGACGCTTCGATCTTGAAGTCCCGCGGGTTTAACAGTGAGAACGCCGGCGTAAACAGAGCGAATTAATTTTCTGAAATATTCTCTCTCTCGACCAAGAGGCAAATTATTCACAATACACAACACGGGAAGTCTTTACCTTGACAGCTGTCCCCTATCCACCGTATCAAAATTTTTTTTTTTTTTTTGTTTTTGTTTCTGTTCTATTGAATTCGGCTTAACGGTGACGTGATCGTGACGATGTGTCGCGTTACGGAAGCACGTAGACTGAGCGACTTTCGTTGACCACGCACTCGTAGACACTGGACGAAGCACAGATACGGACAAACACACACACTACTATAATTGTCGCACGGCAATGACACGTTCCCGAACCTTTGACAAAATAACGTCCTTCAATACTCCTCTCTTTCGTACCCCCTTTTTTTTCACTTGAAATTTATTAATTTATTTAATCATTTTCCGGGAGCTAAGTATTTCCGAGCGAACCAAGATTTTCTCAATAAACAAAAATTTCCGATTTTTATTTTTCAAAGAACAAAAAAAAGAAAACCACCGTCGCCTCAACGGATCGAGCCCCACGTTGGGCGCCAAATTTGTGAGAGGATTTCCCTTCGTTACTCACAAAACTTGCCCGCTCGTCGGAAATTGGGCGCCAGTCACGGGAGCACAAGACTCTCGTGACAAATTTGTATTTTTCCTACGAGCGAGCAGGAACATTGCCGGACCAGCTAGCAGCCACGTTCGTTGGTAGAGGGGCAGGGTCGGGATCCGACGGCGACGAATGATATTCTAGACGCTACTTTTCGGGAAACTAACAATATTCTTTTTATTCTAGTTAACACGCTGGCTCGCCGAAGGCGAAAATAAATACAAAATCTAAAATTTCAACGTTCCCGAAAATACGCACGCTATTCTTTTACAATTTTTGTTGATACCAAGTTAATAAACATCTGGGTTCTCGCTTCGGTAGAAAAAACAAAAGACGTTCTCTAGCTTAATACTTTTCGGGTTCACGCACGAGCCGGTCACAAGATGGCCGACAATTTAACGGCTTCGTGTCGGTAACAGATTGGACGCCACAAAGGTTAATTCTAATTATCCTAAGGACTCTCACCCGTGTTCCATGAAAATTGAATCCCTCTCGGCGATTCTATAAGTTACATAATGAACGGGAATACATGAGAAGATTTGACTCACGGACAAAGGTACTCAAATGTGGCCGCGTTCGGCAACGCACCGTCGGGACAATATCGCTACTACTTCTCCTTTTCCGAAATTGCTTCTACCCGCGAATTTCCCAAATCGTTCACACGAAGTAGAGCGAAACGACCGTCCTACCGGTTTGTTTTCTGCAGATGAAGACCCGGCTTTCCTCAGGCTTCCCTCCTTGACGTTATTCGATAGCGCCGCTTTCTTGAACCCCGGATTCTCGTTAACGACACGGGACCACGTCTCTCTTCGTTCGACACTTGAGCTCGAGTACTCGAGAGAATCTTCTCGGTGAATTTGGCGGAACGCCGATCTCTACCCCCACCCTGTATCTCATTCCGCTAAGACTGATTAGGCCGTTGGTCTTCCGTCGATCGCAAATGACATGCGCGCTCCATCTCGGGGTTCGTACGACGCGATGGTGAAAAACCTTCCGAGTCTGATTTTCCCCGGAAATCTCTAAGAAATAAGATTTCCGGATCCCGTAGAGTATTGGAGTCCCGACGGTCTCGAAGGCCTTGCCGAGGGAAGTCGGTAGTTTGAGTCCGGGAAGTCAGGGTGGAGCGTAGAGACTATACTCCGTGGTCCGTCGAAGTCGAGTTTTCGCGCGTTCTCCGGAATGGAATGGGGACGCGTGTGTCGACGTCGATTGGCCCTGAGAGAGATGGCTTGCGCCTGTGCCTAGGATCGTCGCCGTTAGGTCGGGGCAGCGTTTCGATTCGATGTCCACGGTGCAGCGTTGTCGCATTGTGACGGGAATCATCGCTCGCTCAAGAGAATTTGCGGGGAAATATAACATGAGTTAGTATATTGACGGTGAATCACAAAATTGGCCCTGTTGGTTTCGCTCGAGAGGGACTCAGCCGTAGAGAGAGGTCGCTACTCGTGTCGTTTCTAGTACCTTGTGACGAGAGCAAAAATATACCGTCACAGTATATTTTCGATGGGTCGACGACGTGTCCAATTTCGATCCATCATGCATCGCGCTAGACTCACCTATAGGCTACATCCTTGAAGTCGACTTGGAATATCCCCAATCTCTACATGATGCGCACAAAGACCTACCGTTTTGTCCAATACATGAAAAACCGCCGGGTAAGCAGGGGGAAAAGCTGTTGGGAACCGTCTGCGATCAAAAGCGCTACGTCATACACTACCGTAATTTATAACAGTGCTTACGCCATGGACTTTGCCCCACGAAAATCCATAGAGTCCTATAGTTTACACAATCTACATGGCTGCATTCGTATATTGAGTTAAATACCCAGTTTCGAATGCTTGCCAAAAACGATTTCGAAAAGCATTTATTCAAATTAATGAATAATGCGGTCTTTGGAAAAACGATGGAGAACGTGCGCAATCATGTAGATGTACAGCTTTTAACACAATGGGAGGGCAGATATGGCGCAGAGGCAATGATTGCGAAGCCAAACTTGCACAGCCGAAGTGTTTTTTCGGAAAACCTCGTGGCCGTTGAATTGCGCAATCTCGAGGTGAAATTCAACAAGCCGATATATGTGGGTATGTGCATACTCGACATATCCAAAACGTGCTTGTATGGAGTTCATCACGAGTATATGATACCTCTCTATCGAGATAAATGTAAAGTCATGTATACCGATACGGATAGTCTCATATATGACATTAAGAGCGATGATATATATGCCGACATGAAGCGCAACATTTCAAAATTCGATACAAGCGATTATTCGGTGGACAATAGGTATGGTATACCGCTCGTCAACAAGAAGGTACCCGGTCTCATGAAGGACGAATGTAATGGAGCAATTATGACCGAATTTATTGGACTCCGATCGAAAATGTACTCGACACGTGTCGATGGTAAGAAGGACACGAAATAAGTTAAAGGTGTCAAGAGTAGCGTTGTGGGTAGGACAATCACGTTTGATGATTATCCTCGATGCTTGAAGGAAGAAGTTGAAATGGACCGTAGTCAAACGTGCATTCGATCAAAGTTGCATAAGGTCTACACCATTCGCGAGACGAAAATTGCTCTGAGTCCTCATGCCGATAAGCGGTATATCATACCTGGGACCTCTGATACCCTACCATGGCGGCATTATAGCATACCATCGTAAAAAGTTTTGTAAATTTTTTTTTTTCTACAACCTTGATGTAACAGTGTCTACATTTTTGTTAATATCGATGTATAAAGCTCGTGAAAGTTATGTATATATTTTGTTCACTCGATGTAAAACTTGTTAAAATTATGTTTGTTGTTGTAAATATTTTATCGTGTAAGAATGGATTTATTATTTTCTGTAAATAAAGAACCGGACTTTTTATAATCCCATGTGTTTATTCACTCTATCCATTTCCTCGTACCCACGTTCCACGAAAAAACATGCATGAGTGGTTCATAGAGTTTTAAGCGACTTTTTACGTCGTTCATGAGACGGTCAAGAGACTTTCGAAAACGTTTGAAGACATTCATAAGAGGTTCGAAGACGTTCAGAGATCTGTGACGATATTCATGATACGTTTGAAGACATCGATGAGGGGTTCGAAGACGTGTAAGAGACATTCAAAAACATTCACGAGAGGTTCGAAGAAGTTCAAGATACTTTCGAAAACGTTCATAAGAGGTTTGGAGACATCGACGAGGGGTTTGAACACGTATGAGAGACTTTCACCGACATTCACGAGGGGTTTAAAGACGTTCAAGAAACTCTCGAATACGTTCAAAAGACTTTCAACGACATTCATAATACGTTTGAAGACATTCATGAAGGGTTCGAAAACACTTAAGAGAGACTTTCAAAGATATTCACGAGGGGTTTGTCCGAATACATTCATAAGACCTTTGAAGATATTCAAGAGACGTTCGAAACTATTTATAAGACGTTTGAAGACATGCATGAGGGGGTACAAAGAGTTGCAAGAGACTTTCTACGACGTTCATGGGGCGTTCGAAGATGTTCGTGAGACGTTCAAGAAACTTTTGAAAATGTTCATAAGACGTTTGAAGACATTCATGAGAGGTGCGAAGACCTTCAGAGACTTTCCAAGACATTCACGAGGGGTTTGAAGACGTTCAAGAAACTTTCGAATACTTTCAAGAGAGTTTCGACGACATTCATATTACGTTTGAATACAGTCATGAGGGGTTCGAAGAGGCTTGAGAGACTTTCAAAGACATTCACGAGGGGTCCGAAGACGCTCAAGAGACTTTCGACGGCATTCAGAATACGTTTGAAGACATTCATGAGGGGTTCGAAGACGCTTAAGAGACGTTTGAAGACATTCATGAGAGGTGCGAAGATCTTCAGAGACTTTCGAAGACACTCGAGAGATCTTTGACAATATTCACAATCCGTTTGAAGACATCGACGACGGGTTCGACGACGTTTTAGAGAATTTCAAACTTTCGAAAGCGTTCAAGAGACTTTCGACGACATTCATAATACGTTTGAATACATTCATGAGGGGTTCGACGCTGCTTTAGAGACTTTCATTAAGACGCTTCCAAATCCATTCACGAGGGATTCGAAGACGTTCAAGAGACTTTCGACGACATTCATAATGCGTTTGAAGACATCGATGAGGGGTTCGACGACGTTTTAGAGACTTTCAAAGACATTCACGAGGGGAGTTTATATGGGTGCGCACCCAAACAAACTCAAACACATTCCACCAAAACAGTGAAAATCCCAACCAAACCCAAACAATTCCAGCGACACTCAAACATCATGAAAGCCTTCGGATTATGGATGTCGCCGAAGATCGTATTATGAATGTCGTCGAAGATCTCTGAACGTCTTCAAACATCTCGCGGATATCTTTGAAAGTCTCTCAAGCGTCTTCGAACCCCTCATGAATGTATTCAAACGTATTATGTATGTCGTCGAAAGTCTCTTGAAAGTATTCGAAAGTTTCTTGAACGTTCTTAAACCCCTCGTGAATGTCTTTGAAAGTCTCATAAACGTCTTCGAACCCCTCGTCGATATCTCCAAACCTCTTATGAACGTTTTCGGAAGTCTCTTAAACGTCTTTAAACCTCTCGTGAATGTTTTTGAAAGTCACTTAAACGTCTTCGAACCTCTCGTCGATGTCTTCAAACGTATTATGAATTTCGTCACAGATCTCTGAACGTCTTCGAACCTCTCATGAATGTCTTCAAACGTCTTATGAACGTTTTCGAAAGTCTCTTGAACGTCTCATGAACGTCGTAAAAAGTCGCTTGAAACTCTTTGAACCCCTCATGCATGTTTTTTCGTGGAACGTGGGGACGAGGAGATGGATAGAGTGAATAAACACATGGGATTATAAAAAGTCCGTTTCTATATTTACAGAAAATAATAAATCCATTCTTACACGATTAAATATTTACAACAACAAACATAATTTTAACAAGTTTTACATCGAGTCAACAAAATATATACATAACTTTCACGAGTTTTATACATCGATATTCACAAAAATGTAGACACTGTTACGTCAAGGTTGTAGAAAAAAAAAAATTTACAAAACTTTTTACCATAGAATTCTATAATGCCGCCATGGTAGGGTATCAGAGGTCCCCGGTATGATATACAGCTTAACGTCATGAGGACTCAGAGCAATTTTCGTCTCGCGAATGGTGTAAACCTTATGCAACTTTGATCGAATGCACGTTTCACTACGGTCCATTTAAACTTCTTCCTTCAAGCATCGAGCATAATTGTCAAACGTGATTGACCTAGCCACAACGCTACTGTTGACACCTTTAACTTATTTCGTGCCCTTCTTACCATCGACACGTGTCGAGTACATTTTCGATCTCAGTCCAATAAATTCGGTCATAATTGCTCCATTACATCCGTTCTTCATGAGACCGGGTACCTTCTTGTTGACGAGCGGTATACCATACCTATTGTCCGCCGACCAATCGCTTGTATCGAATTTTGAAATGTTGCGCTTCATGTCGGCATATATATCATCGCTCTCAATGTCATATATGACACTATCCGTATCGGTATACATGACTTTACATTTATCTCGAAACAGAGGTATCATATACTCGTGATGAAATCCATACAAGCACGTTTTGGATATGTCGAGTATGCACATACCCACATATATCGGCTTGTTGAATTTCACCTCGAGATTGCGCAATTCAACGGCCACGAGGTTTTCCGAAAAAACACTTCGGCAGTGGAAGTTTGGCTTCGCAATCATTGCCTCTGCGCCATATCTGCCCTCCCATTTTGTTAAAAGCTTTACATCTACATGATTGCGCACGTTCTCCATCGTTTTTCCAAAGACCGCATTATTCGTTAATTTGAATCGATTCTTTTCGAAATCGTTTTTGGCAAGCGTTCGAAACTGGGTATTTAACTCAATATACGAACGCAGCCATGGAGATTGTGTAAGCTGTAGGACTCTATGGATTTTCGTGAGGCAAAGTCCATGGCGTAAGCACTGTTATAAATTCCGGTAGTGTATGACGTAGCGCTTTTTATCGCAGACGGTTGCCAACAGCTTTTCCCCCTGCTTACCCGGCGGTTTTTCATGTAATGGACATAACGGTAGGTCTTTGTGCGCATCATGTAGAGATTGGGGATATTCCAAGTCGACTTCAAGGATGTAGCCTATAGGTGAGTCTAGCGCGATGCATGATGGATCGAAATTGGACACGTCGTCGATCCATCGAAAATATGCATATGGCAAGGGTTGACACATTGCCCATCCATACAAATTGTTGACATCAAAATACTTCAAGTATGATGATGCTTTCGATGGATCAAACGATTTCATGTACGTGTTATTAGCGTGTGCATATCGGTTTGAGCATTGCCTCAGACCACCGCGTATACCCCGGTCAACGAATAAAACCTTATCGATGTCAGTTAGTAATTCAAACTTGACATTTGAGTGTCTTAACATTGCATCCCAGGTATATCCGGGATATACCAGGTATACGCGGGATCTAGGCCATAGCTCACAACGCATGTATTTCGAAAGTTTTAGAAACTATCGGCTAATAACAAGACATCTGTCTTCAAGTACAAATCGCTTTAGTCGCCCAGCGTTCGAATGGACAACCGCTCCCAAACGTTGTCAGCATGTGCGTACTCGCTCTCACATACTGTAGCATCTGTCAGGGAACTGTAAAATGCCACACGTGGTGGTAGGCAAGTGTCGTCTAACTTGGTCACGTCCTCAATATATTCATAAGGGAAGACCCCTTTTCGCGTCAGCAAACTGAAATCGGCTGTCGAGAGAGTTGGGAATTGCGTGCGTAAAATTTTGAGTTTGTCCTTGGTCAAGGATGATGCTAATTTGTCGAGACTTGTGTTGAGGAATTTGTAGGAGTCGATAACGCGCAATTGGATCTTATGTTTGAAATCGTCTGTAATTTCAACATGCTTCGTAAAGGAGATGTATTTCTCCTTTGTCATTGGAAGCACATCGGTTCTTCCTTCGAACGCTGTGGCTACTTCCTTAATTATAAAATGCGCATCATAGCCAGATAAATTGTGGAAAACTACTGGAATGAAGAATGACTGTTTGTAATTTGAGTTGCAGTTGGAATGGGCGAGGCCTCTATAGCGCCCAGTCGGATGGCAATGATCTCGAACGCATGCATCTTCTTGCGCAAATGGTTTCTCACATATGTGACATTGAGTCGCTGCTCGAAAACTAGCCCACTCACTCCGTGTTTTATCCGCAGTGCTAGATTTTTTAGATCTTCGACAATCCATGATACACAATCAGCACTGCGACGCGAGTGATATGAAGATAATGAATCGTCATACGAACAACACACGTAATATCCGATACTAAACACTTCATGTTGTTGATACATATCTATCGCTAGGTTCTCCCCATCGGCATTTGCCAACACACTCCAAATCAGCATACACAATGAAGGGATGTCGCTCTATCCGGCTAAAGTTGCTGAACTGGAGCCACTTATTGTCGTCATCTGGTAGTCGGATCGCACAGTCATTTATTGCTCAGAACCGAAGTAATGCAAACACCTGCAAAACAAAAAATATTGTTTTGTTTAATTAATGTAAAGAGGTCGGGATCCACCAGGGAGTAGCGTGAGCGAGCGCGGATCTGTCACTATCGCGATAACGGTAACGTCACTAATAAAATAAAATCATGTGTTATTTTACAGTGCGGGAACCGATGGATTAACCACCCGGGAACGTTTTACGTAGACGAAACTTAACGCGAACACGAAATGCACGCGGAAACGTCACACGACCGAGATCGCGAGAGCACGACGACGTGCCTCTACCGCGAGAACGAGAGCGCGACGTCACGGGCGCGAGAGAGACACGATACGTTTCTCCATCGTGACGTCTGATCGACAACTCTCTCACGATATCTCCAAAATCGGGAGCGATCGCGATTTGGGAGACAACCGTCTCACGCGAAGATTCGGAAGCAACTCTGTACCTCACACGACCAAGGCCGGCGTGCAAGGGATTATGCGAGAGCGAGACCGAGCGCGTTAACAGAAAAAATGTCAACATGCTCGCGACATCGGACCATGCGAAATCGCCGGTTCAAGCGAGAACTTTATCTCGTATAATATCGAGAGCTGAAATATTATTCCGGGAGCTGGAATATTCTAGTAGAATATTCCTTTCGGAATCTATATTTTCTGACCGAGTTACCCCGAAAACGGAACGGTAACAAATCGGGAACTTTTCTCGTCGGTAACATTGAGGCTCTCGGAGATCGCATCCCCGGGTCACGGTGCGAAAGCGGGCAAAGCTTCTGTCCAGAAGCGCGGTACGGAGATCTCCAGCCTCCGCCCGTAACCCAAACGGCCCGCTCTCCAGCACGATGCACCACTACGGTGGGGCGCCGACGTTTCAGCCGGACGTGCACCGATTCTCCGAGAGGCCTCACTGGGTGCATCCCTCGGTCGGGATTGCTCAGTACGTCGAGCCACACGCCGCTCGAGCGAGTTCCGCACGCCAACCTAACCAAAACGGAAACACAACCCAAAACCTCAAACGAACAAGACAAACATTCTAGAGAAAAGACCCTTAACACTAACGGATGGGTCGCAACCCGGGTATCAAGAGCATATTTTGATCATCGGTAGCATTTCTGTGACGTGACTCAAAAAATCACGTCACAACTCCCCACCCCTTAAAGGTGGTTACGGTCAGGGAACTACGTGATCTCTGCTAAGCAAAAGCTGTAGCTGAAATGCACACGGTAGGAATCATTGTTCTTCCCAGTTGCAGTCGGTAGCTTAAACGGTGGGAAGGACCGAGATCTACTGCGGGAAACCATGCACCCGCAGCGCGAGAAAGAAAACCAGAACACCAAAGAATTGTTCGTATTCGATGGCTAAAATTCATCTCTCCCGTTACAGTCGGTAACCTAAACGTGGGAGAGATCGAGATCTACCGTGGGCGACTAATCGCCCCACATCGCGAGAAAATATAATCGCAAAGAAAAAAAGAAAAAAAAATATTTTTGCGTAAACGGTAGCATGGTTGTCTCCTCCAATTACAAATCGGTAGCCTTAATATCGGGGAGGAGACCGAGACCTGCCGCGCACGGACAACCGCCCTGCGACGCGAGAAACAAAGGATCAATCGAGATCAACACTTACCACCACCAGGGACGGAACAAAGCCAATCGTAAGCGGACTCACCAAACCGCTTACGATTTGCCGCATATTGCAGCAGCTGGGTTCACTCGGCTTTTCGGTAGCTTCCGTGGTCTTCATGCCGATGTTTTGCCGCAATTGCAGCAGCTGGGTTCACTTGGCTTTTCGGTAGCTTCCGTGGTCTTCAGGGGACTACTCGGTAGCGGGGGCGCGGCTTTGCCCGCCTTGTCCCTCTGGAACTGGCCCATAAAGGGGCCTCGGGCATCACTCGCGTGGTGGCGCAGACCGCGAGCGGCTGCGCTCACGTATCCCTATTTCGGGAGCTGACGTCCGCTTGTTGCATGGTAGCAACAAGGCATCCAATATCTCGAAAGCTTCGTGGCTGCGCTAGGCGTCACGCATCGGCCGCCTGGGCGCGACCCGGTCGGGTCGGCTGTCCCATAGTCGACTCCGCGGGCCCAGTGCCAGGTCCGCGATCAGTAAAACCTCGTCCGTTTCTTCGGACGAGCGTTTCGAGAGCCGTGACGGGAGCTCAGGTACCCTGTCTCCGGTCGCCATGGGATATTCCCCCCGGGACACTCGGAGCACGAGAGTGTGACTGGCTGAATCGAGAATTAAGGGATTGCATCCTTTTTCGTCGAATTCGATGCGACGACATCGAGAGCGACAGACAGAATAGGAAAAAAAAACAATAAAGAAAATTAAAACAACATGTCTGTCTGTTTGGAAAAATAAAATTTTTCCAAAAGGCAAGATCGGGGAAAAATGTCATTCCCTCGTCCGAGAACCCTGAAACAGGATCATATGCGAAAGCGAGGGAGAGAAAAAAAATAGAAAAAAAATCCTCTCCATTCGAAATACATTTTCGGATTTCGTGAGCTAAGGGAATATGCATTCCCTTCCGCCGAATGAGTCAGACAGAAACGAGACCGCGAGAGAAAGAAAAAAAATAAAGAAAAAGAATTCTCTCGACCCGAAAGAAATATTCGGATTTCGGGAACCGGGGGAATTTGAATTCCCTTCCGTCGAAAGAATCCGACGGAATCGAGAACGCGAGAGGAAACAAAAAAAAGAATTAAAAAAAAAATTACATCTCGATCCGAAATAAACTTTCGGATTTCCGGGAACTGGGAAATGTTATTCCCTCTCGTCGACTGAATCCAACGGGACGTGAGCAAGAGAGAATATTCATCCCAGAAAAAAAATTAAAAAAAAATATTGATATTTTCTCTCGGTCCGAACTATTCGTTCGGATCTAACAGAACAGGGAAATTTGATTCTCTCCCGTCGAGTGAATTCGACGGGACGTGAGCGAGAGAGAAAATTAATTAAAAAAAAATAATAAAAAAATATAAATATTTTCTCTCGGTCCAAACTATTTATTCGGATTTACGGGAACAGGGAAATTTGATTCCCTCCCGTCGAGTGAATTCGACGGGGTGTGAGCGAGAGAGAAAATAAATAACAGAAAAGAATTTTTAAAAAATAATATTTTCTCTCGATCCGAAATGAATTTTCGGAATTTCGTGAACTGGGGGAATTTTTATTCCCCTCCGTCGAACGAATCCGACGAGGTCGAGAGCGATAGAGGAAGAAAGAAAAAAAAAGAAAAAAAAATTCTTCTTTCTATCCGGGATCGGTGTAAAAACCTCAAATCGAAATAAAATTCCGATGAGGCTGGAGCCAAACGAGAGAACAAAAAAAATGTTTAAAAAAAATCCTATTGGCTCTGCTCGAGATCTGTAAGGGGAAAGGAAAAAAACAAAACAAAAAATATTGTAATCCCACTCACAACGGGAACGCGCGACGCATAATCAAGTTTTCCTTGATTACGCGGGCCACCTCGGGGACACCCGATATATGATATTGCGCGTGCCACCTCGGGGACACCCGATGTGTGGTATCGCGCGGGTCTCACCGCGAGGTACGAGAACGGAGCCCGAGAACGATTTCGTCGATCTGGAAAATTCGAGAGCCGGCCAAAACGAAAAAAAAAAATCTTTTCGGACTAACGGGAGCAATTATTCGGGTCCCGAAAAGGCCTTTTCGAAACCCCGGGAGCAGATCGAAAAAAGCAATAAAACACGCAAACAGAACAACAACCAAAAAACACAGCATTTTGAGATCGAGATCCCCCGAGAAAATCTACGAAATTCTCGGGTAACGAGAGCAGAAAGATCTCGAAATAAATTTTCGAGATCCCGGGAGCGAAAAAAAAGAAAACGAGAACAACTTCAACAAAACGAATTACACGACAAAACAAGACATGAGCACATTGAAAGGACATAGCACATAACATAAAAAAAGATTCATATCGAGAACTCGATTTCGTTTCCGAAATCAGCGAGAGCAAGCTTAGAATTTGACAGTTTTTTTTGGTCAAATTCTCAACCACGGTAACTAGCATTTTTTTGTCTTCCAAAATAAATTCTCGAAGTGCTCGGGAACGCGGAAAGAACCAAAAGAGGTTTTTTTTTCTTTCCCTTCGAAATAATTTTTCGAAGTCGCGAGAGCACCGGGGAGGTCGAAGGGAAGCTCCCCTGGTAACGAGAACGACGCAACTCCGCGGAGCCTCGCATTGCGAAAACCACGTAGGAAAAAAAAATGTCCAACTGCGTCGGGAACTCACCGGAAGATGATCAATAATCCAAATCCAATATGATCAATAATCCCTGGAAATCGAGAACACTTTTTTTATCGCGGGAGCACTTTTTTTCTCGAGAGCACATTTTTATTTATTTCGAGAGCAGTCGCAAACACACGAAAACGCGTAACGAGAACCATGAGAAAAAGAGAATGTCTTTTTCTCGACGAGAGCAAGAAAAGGAGGAACGAACGGAAAAAAAGAATAATTAAATTATTCCTTTCCGTTTTTCCCCTTAAATTTTTTACCGACAACAGCTACTCGCCGGCGTGGCCCCACGTTGGGCGCCATTTGTGACGGACGATATTTTCCCTACACGAAACGGGAACTCAAATCGGGATCTGGTGCGAGAAACCGTCACCTTCGGCCGTTCCTCCCGTGCGCGTGCATCCGCAGTACCCGGGGCGCCAGAGAATGTTGTATCGCCAGATATCTCAACCGGACTAAACTGGGGTCGGGGTGATTAGACCCGACCCGCCTGGCGGAGGCTTGAGCCCTCCTGGATTTTTGGTTTCCCCCGGAATCTTAACCGGGTTCGGAGACTGGAGCTCTCCTCGATTTTTGATCGCCGGAATCGGACTAAACAGGATGCACTTACACGGGAAAGAACGGTTGCGGTACAGCACGGCCGCTCAGGCTGTGGGTTGTGGTAGAGGGGTCGGGATCCACCGGGGAGTAGCGTGAGCGAGCGCGGGATCTGTCACTATCGCGATGACGGTAACGTCACTAATAAAATAAAATCATGTTTTATTTTATAGTGCGGGAACCGATGGATTAACCACCCGGGAACGTTTTACGTAGACGAAACTTAACGCGAACACGAAATGCACGCGAAAACGTCACACGAGCAAGATCGAGAGAGCACGACGACGTGCCTCTACCGCGAGAACGAGAGCGCGACGTCACGGGCGCGAGAGAGACACGACACGTTTCTCCATCGTGACGTCTGATCGACAACTCTCTCACGATATCTCCAAAATCGGGAGCGATCGCGATTTGGGAGACAACCGTCTCACGCGGAGATTCGGTAGCAATTCTGTACCTCGCACGACCAAGGCCGGCGTGCGAGGGATTATGCGAGAGCGAGACAGAGCGTGTTAACAGAAAAAATGTCAACACGCTCGCGACATCGGACCATGTGAAATCGCCGGTTCAAGCGAGAACTTTATCTCGTATAATATCGAGAGCTGAAATATTATTTCGGGAGCTGGAATATTCTAATAGAATATTCCTTTCGGAATCTATATTTTCTGTCCGAGTTATCCCGAAAACGGAACGGTAACAAATCGGGAACTTTTCTCGTCGCTAACATGGAGGCTCTCGGAGATCGCATCCCCGGGTCACCGTGTGAAAGCGGGCAAAGCTTCTGTCCAGAAGCGCGGCGCGGAGATCTCCAGCCTTCGCCCATAACCCAAAGGGCCCGCTCTCCAGCACGATGCACCACTACGGTGGGGCGCCGGCGTTTCAGCTGGGCGTGCACCGATTCCCCGAGAGGCCTCACTGGGTGCATCCCTCGGTCGGGATTGCTCAGTACGTCGAGCCACACGCCGCTCGACCGAGTTCCGCACGCCAACCTAACCAAAACGGAAACACAACCCAAAACCTCAAACGAACAAGACGAACATTCTAGAGAAAAGACCCTTAACACTAACGGATGGGTCGCAACCCGGGCATCGGGAGCATATCTTGATCATCGGTAGCATTTCTGTGACGTGACTCAAAAAATCACGTCACAATATATACATTATGTTAACTACACACCGATTACAGATATATTTTTTATGCTTCATTATGGTCAGTTGTGCCCTCACGAGTCTCGACAGATTCTTGATACATACGAAGTGTCCCACATTGCTGTCATCAGTATCTTGCATGTACAGCAAATTGATGTGCTTTTCCTTCTTGTGTTGAGTTATGCGTATTGGAACAATGTCCTTTTTGGTGGTGGTGGTGTACACGTTGATCGACACATTGGTATGAAATTCAATTTTTTTAATTTAAAGTATCGTTACCGGGAATTCGATATCCTGGAGATTCAGCACTGTCGAATAATAAGGGTAAGAAAATGGACGGGCACTATCTCGTTCGGTTGGATACAGAGCAGCGACAACTGTCCATACGGAACATGCGTTATCCTTGGATTTGACGTTAACCACAGCCTTCTTCGCCATTATTTCCCGCCGCAATGATATGAAGCACCCGGCTCGCATTGGATTATACTTATTCACATTTATCGTGAGGTTAAGTATTTTCTGCAGAGCCCAGCCACTATCACGTTCTTGAAATTCATCGAGTAAGGTTAAAGTGGGCTCAATAACACGCTGTTCATACCACTCGTTCGAATTGCTTATGCTAAGTAGTTCACAGTTTCGCGTGTTGACACTTTTATTCGCATGTTTGTCACCGCTCGCGAATTCACCATTAAACACTGTATTAATTTTAATACCGTTGTGTTTTCCGATAATATTTTGCACATGATGGAGCACTAGGGCGCGAGCATCAGTTAGAAAGTGTCTCGGCTCGATGTGTCTGCGATTGATGATGGAACCGGTTAATATCCGACTCTCCAAGGATGTTTCAATCTCTCGCCAGATTAACTCATGATCACCATGTCCTGCGCCCGTGTGTACGAAACGACTCGGCACACAATTTCTCAATCCTTCCAGACGCGCTATTTGGGCTATTAGTAACTGTTGATGTCCGATTAATAATGGCGGGCACTTAATCCGGCTTTGCGTTTCCAGCCCTTCGATGAACTCGATGCATCGTTGCTCCCACGCAGAAAAATCTTCGAACGAGCGTAAACGCACGGCTTGGTCATGCAAGATTTTCTCCATGTCGACGAGTACGAAAAAACTTCTACAATGTTAACAGACTGACTGCTTCATGCAAAGTGCGGCCAGGTTTGAGCGGAGCGGCTTATTAAAAAGGCTCTTTCTTGGGGAAAAAAAATTCGGCCCTCTCTCTCGGGAAAACAGAGTTTTCCGATAACGCGTCGGTGTAGATTGCTCGAGGAACATGAGACAAAGAATAGGAAGTCGGAATGCATCGGGTCAAAATATTTTATGGGTCCTGCAGCTCAAGTGGTCCATCCGTCGTCCAATGATCACGTGACGTTTTTTAGGCCACTTTTTGAACCCCCCATGGTGATATGTGGTGAGGTTTCTAGACCTCCCCCCCCCCCCCCCCCACCACATCACGTGTATTTTTTTGTTAAGAAAAGTCTGACACAAGCGATAGAGTGTGCGGTATTTTATTATGAAAAACGAAATAATATATAAGTATTGTCAGCATATTTAAATGGCATTGTCCGCGCAGTTACAACAAAAAATACACGTGATATGCCCCCCCCCCCCCCCCCAGCGTGATCAATCGTGACTTTATCCACCCCCCCCCCCCCCTATTTGAGCCTCACGTGATTAATGGACGACCCCTAACGAAATGTTCCTCGATACCAGAGTTGGCAGTAACTAGTTACTTTAGTATCGAATTCGATTAAAGTTACTCGATACAAATGTATCGAGCAACAGGAATTCGATCGATACTTCGTTACAAAATTAGCGATCTCCACCAATAGCTCGATACTTTTTTATCAAGTAACAAAAAGTTCTTCGATACTCGATACTTTTACAACGAGTAACGAAAAGTTCCTCGATACACGATACAAACAGTAGCGAGTAACGAAAAGTTCCTCGATACACGATACAAAGAGTATCGAGTAACGAAAAGTTCCTCGATACACGATACAAAGAGTATCTAGTAACGAAAAGTTTCTCGATACACGATACAAAGAGTATCGAGTAACGAAAAGATCCTCGATACACTATACAAAGAGTATCGAGTATCGAAAAGCATTTTGTTACTCGATATTCGATACTCTTTGCATCGAATTACAAAATGCTTTTCGTTACTGGATACTCTTTGTATCGAGTAACGAAATGCGTTTCGTTACTTGTTACTCTTTATATCGAGTAACGAAAAGCCTTTACGTTAGTACGAAAGTTACTTGCGTAAGGTATGAAAGGAACAGCATGAGAAAATACTATTTGAGACTGGGGTTAGAATGAAAGAAATCGAAGGAACTTGAAAAGTTATAACAAAGCCTGAATGACAATGAACAAGAATTGCAAATGTGTTTACAATTTAATTTTTATTTATTTTAATATTACACCAGCGATAAGAAATATTACAACATTTTTTAACATTACATATATTGAATAAATTTGTGGTTGTTCTCGTTTCGCATTTGTTCCATTTCACGTGTACTTCACAATCAGGAACTCACATATCAAAGAAAAAAAACAACATATAAGACTCCATATGATGTTGGAATTAGCATATATTGTGTAATATTTTTAAAAGCAAACTTTTCATTGAGCCATATATATATTTTTCCAAACAATTAATAGTATCAAAAAGTCAAAATGTTAAAACGACAATTTTAATCTTGAACGTGGTGATGACATGACGAATGTACAAGATAGCGATAACTCAGCCAGGTCAATTTGTAGAGGTGGCGATAACTCAGCCAGGTGAATTTGTAGAGGTGGTGATAACTCAGCCAAATGAAATATATTCAAATATGTACAATAATTACTAGTACAATGAAAATATTATATTAATGCGTTCATTTTCGTGAATGATTCGGAAAGCTATCTTCTACTTCAAGAAGGAATAAAGAAATTTGTTTCACTATATCGTTTTTATATTACGCGCTTTCTCAAGGATTTATTAAATGTTAGACTTTTATAGAATTTGCTTTTAGAAGTATTCTTTGCTCAAAGTGCTTGTCTGTTAGACGATTCCATTTCGGTAAATCCATCATTTTTGCGTAACTGAACAACAGTTCCACTGGGGCCGACGAGGGCAAAGGTGTATTATATTTAATAAATATTTGTTTAATGAGTATAGGATACATGCTCAATGAGTATAGGATACTCATTGAGCATGATCAATTCGGTTTTTTTACTCGCCATGTATCGTAATATTTCGACGCTCACGGATTCATCCCTTGGTGGACCTTCTGTGTCAGTTTCCTTCTCAAAATCGAAAAATCATTGTCTAGTTGATCGTGTACGTCTTTTTCTACCATCGTGCCTTCACCCTTGTGGTGCTCTTCTAAGGCCGCTTTTCGCAGGATCTTCTCAATTTTTTGACGAAGAAATTCCGAATAAAAAGTGAGCCACCGCGTTTTGAAACGCGGATGACTTATAGCTGCAAAGGCTGATGCTGCCACTTCATCTACTAAATGGAAAAATTGTTTAAATCAGTTATCAAGAGATTGAATTATACCACTCACAAGTGGTCCAAACCGTATACTCGGAACATTATAACTCTGATTTATTGCGTCCATTTTCCGTCTCAATATCAAAGACGGAAGGAGATATCAGTAATAGCAATAATGTTCGCCTTGTAAGAGATCGATCGTATCCGCCAATGGTTTTAGTATCCTAAGATATTCTTCACAATATCTGAAATCAGCATCCTTCAGTATATTTGTAATTCCAATTTGAGGACTCACCTGAATAATTTTGTCTTTAAACATGACGATCTGATTCAGTGCATCGAATAGGGAATTCCACCGTGTAACAACAGGTCGCAGTAAAGAGCTTCCAACACATTCTCGTACGACTTCATTAGATTTAGGAGAGCGCATGGTCTTCCATATCGACGTACACTTTTCCATAACTCCAAAGTGCATAGAGGAAAGATAATGCAACGACTGAATAATTTTCGGAACATCGACAGCTGCAATTAAATTTAATGTGTGACTTGCACATCTTAGATGCTTAGGTAACACCGAACTGAGTGAGTCGGCCGTTTCATAAATTGCATGATCTGTATCTGCAGGTATTTCAGTATCGCAATTGATATTTGAGTCTGCTGTGGACAGCAAACTCTCAATCGGCGATCTGTCTTCGTCAGACTCGGCTTCGGATTCTGAAAGTTCATGAAATGTAATTACTTTTCTCATAACATTAAAGGTGCAGGGAAATAGCACGGGATCTTCCAGGGGAATGAGAAAGATGACTTACCACACAGTAAGCCTTGCGACATATTGACACCGAATTCACGGAAAGCTTTAACGAAATTAGACCCATTGTCCGTAACAGTTGCCACTATTTTGTCAGCATCTAAACTGAAATATGTATGGATTTCGAGTAATATATCCGTTATCCTGTCCGCTGTATGAGAACCAGGGAATCGTCGACATGCGATGGCTACAGACTTTCGCAGGAGCGTCTCCGAGTCAACCTATGGTAAAAGAATCGAACAAAAAAACCTTAATAACATCTACATCAGATGCACATGTTCAATAGGGGAATTACACAGCTAAGGTGGCTTCTTATCTCTTATATAAAGACAAGTCTTAATGTTAGATGATGAAAAGCAAAAAAGAAAGCTAAGAACTGGGCATTTCATTCCACAATACGGTACGATAGTGGACTCTTAAGTTCTTATCCAATGCGCTGTAACACTAATGAATCGACGAGACCTTGAAGTCCAAATGTCCGTTGTTGTAGACACATAAGTAGCTTCTTTTTCAAGATTGATACGTATTTCTTCCATTTTCTCCTTATACAAACTTTCCATCCGTCTGCAGAGACCATTTCTCAACAAATGCTTCAAAGTCCGGTCTCCTTTTTTATGATGAAATCTCAAGAAAAAAGGCACGTTTAGTCTGAAAGTAATTATTTCGAGACTTCTTGTGCTTATATCATTATCGATCGAAAAAAATTCTGACACCTGGTAAGGACTACATATTATTCTTACTTTACGTAGGCAGAGTTAATGCTATTAGTTATTATCTCACTACTTCGATACTAAGATAACAATTTACAAAGAAATATGTAAAAACGATTAATCCTTACATTTTATTGTAAGCTTAACGAAAAACGCTGTGCATTAAACTTACCATCGAATAATTTCCTGAAAGAAGGCATCTCCACTGTACGCAATGGTGCCATGCTCTCAAGAACGTAGTTTGTCACGTTCGTTTCGAATTGTGCCTGAGAAAATTTGCATATAACCTTATCTGTCTTCCGCTCTCGAATGACTGGTTCTTTTTTAGCCTTCCTATAATCTAAGAACGTCTCATACTCATTTGGATGCATTCTCTGTAAATATACATAGGCATTGTATAAAAACTCGAATTGATAATCTTACATAATAAACCAATTTATTCTCATTAAAATAACCCATCATTTAACATACCTTTATGTGTGTTGAAAAAATTAATGGCGATTTAAATGTCCCTCTTATTATTTTATTTTGGGTACACAACTGACAAATACCGAGAATCGTATCGCGGAACGACGATTTTTCGAGATCCATTTGGAAATATTTTCCATCAGAAAAAGCATGTTTTGGACACTCTTCAATCAACTGCTCTAATTCATCTTGGTCCTCGATAGTTGCAGAAGTGGAATCTCCATCGACTTCAATCGCAAGGTGTTGCACCCGTTCATGAATGGTTCTATCAATTAAGTTAAGAACGAACTTTTTTTTAACATCATGCAATAAACATATAAACTACTCGAAGTCTGCGCATGTACATCAATTTTAAAAAAAATTGAATTATATATTGCAACGGGTCTTAATTCGTTACAAATAAATTTATAGGTTCGGGGACTCGAACAGGGAAGAAATTGATAGAAACTCAGGTGTTTTGGGTGTTTTTAACAAAAATATGATTTATTCAGTTTTTGTGGCTCGATATAATCTAAAATAACGCTATGTATGAGTGTAATGTGTTGTTTGTGTTGTTTTATAGTGTGTTTCGCAATATTTTTCTCGGTCGGTCAACTACTCATTACTCGCATGGTACAATTAGGTCGGGCGGGATCATTTATCATGGATCGATATCTGTTACCCTCTCTTTTTTAGTTCGGCGGCTTCCGTCGGCCTGAGTTTGCAACGCGCTTTCGCTGGCGGCGCGATAGGTATCGGTGCTTGGCCTATGGCGACGCGGTACTTTCCTTTGTAACTTTCCCTTAAGGCGCGTCGAGTCGTGGCGCACTCCCACTCGTGGCGCTAGGACTCGCGATCGACGTGTCGTAGGCGCACGCTCTCTCTCGCCACGCATCGAGATCTATTCCCCTACCCTAGCTCTGCCCTTCGAGTCGCGGTGATCGATGCTCTTTCCCGATCAATTATCGCGCGTCGATAATTGATCGCCCGGTCCTCGATCTTGGCGTGCGATGTCATCACCTACGTGTCTACGATAGTCTAATCGAGCGATGTGCCGCGAGCACTCGAATTACCCTTTTTTGCATAGATTTCGGTGCTCCCGTAATTTCGGAATACCTCCTTATCCTTTCTGCGCTCCTGATCCGTGTTAATCGATGATCCTGGTGTGTGTGTGTGTGTGTGCGTGCGTGCGTGCATGCGTGCGTGCGTGCGTGCGTGCGTGTCTGTTTAATGACTGTAGCGTACGCTTTCTTATCTCCTAATATAATGGTTCCTGTTTTTTCCTAATTTAATATTTTCCTGTTATACCGATCTGTAACGCTCGCTCGCTAGAATACCTTCTCGAACTTTACTTTCTCCTAGTCTGATTTTCCTACCTATTTTGCGATGATTGTTCACTACCCTTAAGTGGTTAACTTTCCTTATTGCTCTTTTTATTATTCTTTGATTTTCCAATCTTTTCTCTTCAAAATAAATGTATCTCAATTCTTCTTCTTTTTTTTGTTCCTTAAAGTTCCGTGTTCTAGACGTTTCCGATCCATGATGGATATACTTGGTCCAGCAGTACCAGTTAACTTCAACAAAAAATAAAGAGAGCTTTCTAATGCCTTTTAGGCGCAACTCCGTTTTTTCCTTGTTTCTCAACGTTCCGTGTTCTCAGCGTTTCCTTCCACTAGGGCTGTACTTTGCCAAGCAGTACTAGTCGATCCACGAGGAATGAAAGAAGTGATCTTTCTAATGCTTTTTAAGCGCGACTCCTTGTTTCTCTTGTTTCTCAACGTTCCGTGTTCTCAGCGTTTTCTTCCACTAGGGATGTACTTTGCCAAGCAGTACTAGTCGATCTACGGGGGATTCAAAGAGTGCCTTTCCTTCAAAATTCCCGTTCTTTTATACCCTGATTTTTAACGCTTTTTCTTTTCCCTTCTTTCCCCTTCTTTTCCATCTTCATTTAATTCAATTAGTTGGTTTGTCCTGTGCCTACCGGTTTTTCTTTCCCCTTAATTCAATTAGTTCGTTTTATCCGGTTTTTGCCGGTTTTTCTTTCCCCTTAATTCAATTAGTTGGTTTGTCCGGTTTCTGCCGGTTTTTCTTTCCCCTTAATTCAATTAGTGTAACGTTCCAATATATTTTTTGTTTTGCTGTTGTGCTGTGTGGCCGTTACCTTCCCCGTGTTGCTATCCGCCATTAGCGTGTTTCTACCTCGTTTTTCTGTAGGTATGGCCCGCGTGACCTGCCTTGGTATATTTGGGGCGATAGTCTATCGGTTAATTCATGAGACGGTCTTTTCCGTCTCATTGTCCCCCGTGACTCTTTGTGTTTTGGGTCGCTTCCTCAACGATCCAACTCACGAAGAGTCAAAAATAAAATCTAGGCCAAAATCTATATTTCTCTGTTTTCCTTTGCCTGTTTTCTTTCCTTCTTGGTCGGCTTCTGGTCGTTCCCATTCTATTTGTTTTCCTCCCCCCTTTTAAATCTAATCGCTCGCTTGTTCATTTGGGCCGCTGCCCATCGCTCGCAAAAAAAAAATTTAACACACGTTATGGGTTTTAATTTGAGTTTATTTCTATAGGGATGCGAGGCTATTCTCGTCGTCGCTCGTCGCATCATCCTCCCCCACCCGGTGGAGGCCGATCTCGCGCCAAAAACGTTCTTCGTCGCTGTCCTCATCGACGTCGTTGCTGTGGTGGTTTATGACAGTTTCAGCATCGCCACTGTCATCGTCTTCGTCGCTGTCCTCGTTCGGGGTTGGCATGCCCTGGGTATCGCCGTTGTTGTCCAGACTGGGTAGCTCGTTTCTGGAGTGGTCTGGCTCGCTATCGTTGTTCATCCATTGATGTTCTGCCTCCTGGTGGTACCTCAGTTCCCCGTATCGGCAACCCTTGTTGATGATTGTTGGTGGTCGTGGATCCGGTGTTCTGGCAAGATGGCTTTCCACAAAAATGTCGGCCAAACTCTTTCCCTGATTTGGCCCTTCGTTTTCCAGATCTAGGTCCGCAAAAACGATGCCTATATCTGTCAGTTGCCCCCACACCATCATGGTCCATTTGCAATCTTCGACTAGGGCCCGTGCATAGAAGATTTGCTCCTCCATATGTCCATATATCTTCCGTCGGTGTTAGATCGCAGTGGGTGACCGGGATTGATTGGTATATATGATAGAATGCCATAGGTGGAGCGGTATAACAATCATCCAGATTTCCGGTCACGCTCGATGCCCAATCCCCGAGCTACAGAATCCACTGACCATCCTCAACATTTTTTTTTGTATGGTTGCTCTATAAAACTCTTCTTCATGCCGCCACAGAACAGCTGCCCGAGGAAAGCTTCTTCTTCAAGAAGCCGATGTATCCCAGGCTCCGCTGGGTCCAGTTGCCGCCACTTCTCGATGAGAGCTCCGCCACGCCCATATCTTTCGTTGAGGTGGACGCCGAATTCATTCGGGTTCGTGATGCCTGCCACGGTAACACCGTGGTATTCCCCTCTCAATGTGCTGATGTCGTAGTTGCGGTACATGGTGTTGCTAATTGCGTGGTTGACGGCTGACTAGTGAGTGATAGCGTCGATCTTCGATACCTTGATCCTCCCCTCTCTTTTACCATCCCGATGATTTTCCGGGGTGCCATCCTTTGATATTTTCATCTGTCACCTCGAATAATTCAAATTCATAGTCGTCGGGCGCGCTGTATCGTTTCTGTTTTGCCGTCCGATTTTCGCTGGTTTGAATGCTCCTATCTCCTGTTGCTGATTGGTCTCTTACGTTTTCTCGTTGAATTTCTGCCTGTTTTATCTTATTGACCTCTCGCTGTACCTTTGACCACCGTTTTTTTTTCTCGGGTGTTCTTCTCGAGGACCGTTTATTATTTTTTTGTATTCCCTCCATTTTATTTTTCGACTACCGATTTGTCGACGCGACATCTCTTTATGTACGCTTCGCTCCGTGACTATTCCCTCGCAAGATTTGCCGCTTACTTCGTAATTATTTCGGTTTCAGTTTTTGATTCTCCCGCTAGATAACGCTTGAGAAGACTCGCGTGGAATTTCCCTCGTTCTTTTTTTGTTTTTGTATCTTCTAAGAGGTACGTTGCAATTCCCACACCTTTTTTTATTGTGTATGGTCCTTCATACAGGGGCATACATTTCGCGGTCCTTTGTTTTGCTGGCTCCGAGACATTGAGTGCCCGGACCAACACACGTTCGCCGATTTCGAACGTGACCGTTTTGTACGTGTTATTGAACCTTTCAGCCCTTTTTGCCCCTTTTCTTTTAATCCTCTCCCGGACGAGTTCGATTTTTTGCTCGTAGGTGATGGTGTGCTCTTGTCCTTTTTTTAACGCGAGCACCCATTCTCTCCAAATACGATAAGGCTTCTTTTTTTAATTGTAATTCGGTCAGCGTGAACTCGGTTGTTTTATGCTGCGTGTCGTTAATGCAGTCTTGTATTATAGGTACCGATCGATACCATCCTGAGTGTTTTTCCGTGAGGAAAGTTCTGAAAAATCGTCCGAGCTCTCTGTTTACCCGCTCGACCATATTTCCTTGGGGATGTCGTATCGATGAGAATACCCCTTGAATTCCTTCCTTTTTTAGTTGTTCCACCCAAATTTTGGAAATTGTGTTCCATGGTCGAATTGAATTCTTCTCGGCTTACCATATTTTGGGATATAGTCCTTGAATATTCTGTTAATGGTCGCCGCCGTATTTGTCTTTTTTAATGGGTACAATTTAACGAACATGGTAAACGTGTCAATGGCCACCAGGATGTGTTGCACTCCCCCTACAGATTTTGGCAGGGGTCCGTAAAAATATATGGAGACGAGGTCGTTTGGGCCTTCCGGGATTATCGTTTGCATGTCGCCATAATTCGTTCGGACTGCGACCTTCACCCTTCGGCATACGTCGCACATAGCTATGGTTTGCCGTACTTTTTTAGCCATATGGCTACAAGTGAAGTCTTCGTTTATCAGGTGGAAGATTTTTCGTGCTCCTTGATGACCATAGATCTCGTGACACTCTTTTATGAAAGCGTTTACTAATTCTTCCGGCAATACGACTTTCCATCTTCCTGTTCTGTTATATTGTTGTAAGCATCCTTCGTTGATCCTGTATTTTTTGTTCTTTTCCTGATTTCGGCAGTTTTTCCAAGTCTCTTAGAGATTCTCTTGACTCTGTTGTATTTGTCCAATTTTCTTGAATTTTTGTTTAATTTCTTCCGACGGTTGTCTGACAAGGATTGCTGTGAGTACGATTTTTCCGGGTGTATTCTTGTGCTCGTCCCCTTGAAAATCGTACGGCCTGCTTAGTGCATCTGCAACCTCGTTGTTTTTTCCAGCGCAGTGCTTGATTTCCAGATCATAATCTTGAATTAGTAGTGCCCATCTTAGCATGCGATCCCCGATGAATCGTCCTATTTTTAAAAATGTTAATGCCTTGTGATCGGTTATTATTTTGATCCGGGCGCCCAATAAATGGTTTTGGAATTTTTGAAGCGCCCATACAATTGCCAGCAATTCCTTCTGGGTTGTAGTGTATCCTATCTCCGCCCCTTTGAATGTGCGGCTAGCAAAGGATATTACCCCTGTGTCGCCCTTGGCATCTTCCTGGCATAGGACGGCTCCAATCGCGTAATCGCTTGCATCGGATGTCAGGGTGTATTTTTGTTTCGGATCGGTATGTTTGAGCATTACTGCCTCTACGAAGAGTTGCTTGACTCGTGTAAATGCCCTTTCTTCCTCTGTCCCCCATCTCCATTTTTGCCTCTTTTTGAGAACTTCTAAGAAACTACTCGTCATGTCCAAACTCGCCATGATTTTTACCCCTCCACATCTTTGAAATATTTCCTCGGTTGGAGGGGCATTATCGTGATCTTCTTCGAGGAACGTGTTGAGTTGTCTGGCGTCTAGGCATAGTCGTACCGAACCATATTTTTTTTATGACAGTTACCAGTGGACTAATGAAACGGCTCTTTGCCTGTTCGCTAACGCCATGGTCCAACATTCGCTGGATTTCCTCTTGTACTTTCTCGCGATATTGTATTGGTACGGGATATGAGTGATGGATGTATGGCTCCGGATCCTTGAGTACCAATTTGTGGACGTATGCGTGCATCCGCCTTGGTTTTTTTTACTGAAGATTTGCCTGTACTGGCCGATTAATGCCTTGAATTCGTTCTTCGTATTCTCAGGTAGATTCAGACAATAATTTAATTTCTGATCAACTTCGTCTTCGGCCAGTTCATAATTTGTGACGCTTCCGATTGCAGAAATTTTGACCAATTCATTATTGTCCCTTTGCCACACCCATCTGCCTTCCTCAAATTCTGCGACGATTTTATTTGTTACTTTGAGGGTTCCCTGGTGTGCGTCGATTCCAACTTGTAATTCTAGTATCCCGTCGACGCCTAATATGGCCGGTCTGCTCATCTTAGGGATAACTAGCAATTGTAGTATTCCTTTTGCGTCGTAGAGTTTTGCTTCGGCTATCATTTGTTTTTTTATACGGCCGGGGTTTCCTACAAAGGAGCACAGAAGCTCCGATGGCTTCTGTGCTCCTTACTGTCCGGCAGGTACGTACCTGTGAAGGCCCGCGACGGCCCGGGTACGCGGTGAGTAGCGACACCGCCCTACCGAAGCGCTGGGTGACCAATGTCGAAGTGGGCAAGGACATTTCAATTGGTAGTGGTGCGAGAAATCGTAGTCACGAGGATCCGACCAATGATCAAGAATGGTACCATGGGGGCTAGTTTGCCCGCCGTCCTACGGGGCGGTCACTAGCCGATTGTGGTTGGCTCCGTGGTGGCAGTGGTTAGGCCGCATGCTGGTCAGGGCAGTTACGTACACCCGACGTGTGAGTTGCGTTTTTATTAACTCGGGCGGCAACCTGCAGAGTTGTCAGAGTGTTGGAAAGTCACTCGGCTTGACCAGTAGTTGCGTTGGGATCTGCCTCCCAACGTGAACTGGGAGGTAAGCGCGTCGTGTACGTGCGAGCCGTGGTGGTCGGCGTTCTCCGACCCCGAGGTCGCGGGGCCCGTGTTGTAAGCCGGGAGGCGGAGACAGCACGTTAAATCTCAGGTGATTAATGTGCTCCTTACTGGTACTTCTGGGCAGTTTTTTAATTCTTCTTGGTGTTGGTGGTAGACGTCTTCTGATATGCAAGATATTTCGCTCCCGCTGTCGACCAATATTTCGACGGTAATTCCTTCTAGGTCGATCGGTAAGGTAGGGCATCGTGGTTGGATTCCTCGTATTATTCCCCGTTGTCCGGGTTCTTCCATGAGGAATTCTTTTGGGTACTCATACGTGTCGTTCGTTGCTACTTTCAGGGCCTTATTATTCTTTGATGTGCGTTCATGCACTTCATTCGTTATTTCCGTGTTGACTTCCTCGTGCAGCTGACGCGACCTCACGATGCAGTTATCGTTTTGCTGCTTGATTTCCGCTTTGGTAGTTATGCGTTCCCTTCGTTGCTTATGGCGAATAGTATTCATTGCTTTGAAGAGGGCTTTAATTGTGTCACTTTCCTCCGCACCTCCCTCATCAGTCTCGCCTGACTCTCCGCTGATGTTGAATGTCTCTTCGTTCGGCGTTTCTATCGGTCTGGGTCCGATCGCTGATAGTCGTCCAATATTTCGACGATCCCCTTGACGGGCCTCCTCTAACAATCCATCCGCTGTGGTTGATTCCCAATGAAGGGAGTTTTCATTGTTTTGTTGCGCCATTTTATACTATTTTATTTTGCTCTATCCTATTCGATTGTGTTTTATTTCATTTTATTTATTTTTATTTGATTTTATTTTGACACCTTTTTACGAGTTTTTTTTTCTTATGTTCGTGCCCCACGTCTGGCGCCAAAATGTAACGGGTCTTAATTCGTTACAAATAAATGTATAGGTTCGGGGACTCGAACAGGGAAGAAATTAATAGAAACTAAGGTGTTTTGGGTGTTTTTAACAAAAATATCCCATAATATGTGTTGTTAGAGGAGGCCCGTCAAAGTGATCGAAGAAATATTGGGCAACTGTCAGCGATCGGACCCAGGCCAATAGAAACACCAAACGAAGAAATATTCAACATCAGCGAAGAGACACTCGAGACAGATGAGAGAGGTGCTGACGAAAGTGGAACTATTAAAGCCTTCATAAAAGCCATAAATAGTATTCGCAACGAGTCACGAAGAAATTGCATAACTACTAAAGTAGAAACCAAGCAGCAGAATGACAACTGCATCGTGAGGTCGTGCCAGCTGCACGAGGAAGTCAACAACAAAATCACGAATGAAATCCATAAAATCGAAGAGCGCACTGAACGCAAAATTGTGATTGCTCAAAAAATAATAGAGCAAAGCCATAATCAGCTGCGAAAAGAAAATGAGGAAAAAATTGAGGATTTCGACACTCGAATGGAAGGCTCCGATTCATCGAAGACGAACGATATCCCAGCTCCTCCATTCATCAAAGGATGTGGTCACTGGACACGTGGTCACTGGACACGTGGTCACTGGACACGTGGTCACTGAACACTGGACAAGTGGTCATTGAGCTCTCCAGACGAATGACGGAGTGCGAGAAAAACATACTTACCCAGAACACAACTATCATGGGCAACACGACATGGGGAACAGGATTTAACGTGAGCCAGGCGTACGCGGCAAAGCGAAAACCACCGACATACAATGGTAACGGTAGAGAGCGGCCATTGTGCTTCCTTGGGGATCTTAAGGAATTTTGGCGAATCACCGGTAATACCGATCTTGATTACTTACTCAGGCAATCGCTAAAGGATACTGCCAAAGATTGATAGAGAATAATCGAGGATAGGGTCCAAACAATCACTGACTTTAAAGAAAAATTCAGCGCACGTTACTGGAGCCAAGCAATACAGGATAAGATTCGCCGAAATTGAGAATTCGGGGCTTACGAATGGGACGGACACCGTATGACTCGGACTGAGTACGCAACCCAGATATTCGTAAATGCCAAGGATTTACGTGAAGGGCCGGCAGAGGAACAAATAATAAGGAAATTAGCTAACCATTTCGATGAATCGATCAGAATAGCAGTACGCGTAAGCGGAATACAAACGATCGATTCGTTCCTCTAACTACTAACCGGCCATGGCGGCCAGGGAATCCAGGTTATCAGGGACACCACCTTCATTCCAAAATCAACAACAAGGTGATAGAGGATTTGGAAACAGTAACGCGATGCCAGCGCCATTCCCCAGACAACAACCATGGCAGACAGGATACGGAAATGGTAGACCTCCTCTTAACCCCACCGCAGCATCATGGAATTCGCACCAGCAAGGCGGACTAGGCACCGGCAATACCCCACGGCAAAAGGAGACACCGAGGCCCAACAATCAGAACCAGCGACACGAGTGAACGTTGCGCTCGTACAGATACCACCGGATAGAATATCACGAGGCGCACCGGATGAAAACGATGATGTACAGATCGCCATGGAAGAAGCTCTGCGAAGGGTACACCGGAACAAAAAGAAGAAGGAAAGAAGAAACTGGAGTCCGAAGATAGAAGAAACCCTGAGCAACCAATACATATGGCAATGATTAAGATAATTCGCAATAGCCACATTAAAAAAGAAAGCTGGAGGACAGGGGACCAAGAAGAAAAACAAAAGGGATCGAGTGAAACTACAATAAAGAAAAATGAGTCCATAAAAGTCGCATCAAACGACACATATGAACATACAAAAGAATGCCTCATGGCAGACCCTGGACAACGGGGAATAATACGAGGAATCCAACCACGATGTCCTAAATTACCTATCAACCTAGAAGGAATTACAGTCGAAATCCTGGTTGACAGCGGAAGCGAGATATCTTGCATATCAGAAGACTTCTACCATCAATACCAGGAAGAACTAAAAAATTGCCCAGAAGTATCGGTAAGGAGCACAGAAGCCATCGGAGCGTTTGGAGGAAAATGTGGCCGCATAAAAAAACAAATCATAGCCGAAGCAAAATTCTACAACACAAAAGGAATACTACAACTACTAATAATCCCTAAAATGAGCAGGCCGGCCATATTAGGGGTCGACGGGATATTAGAACTACAAGTGGGAATTGACGCATAAAAAGGAACACTAAAAATAAAAGATGAAATCGTCGCGGAATTTAAGGAAGGAAAATGGGCGTGGCAACAGGAAAATAAATAATTAGTAAAGATTTCCGAAATCGGAAGCACACCAAATTATGAACTTGCCGAATGGGAAGTTGATCAAAAATTAAAAAATTGTCCGCACTTGCCGGAAAATACTAAGAACCAGGTCACGGCGGTAATCAGCCAACACAGACATATTTCCAGTAAAAAATCAGGGCGGATGCAAGCATACGTTCACAAATTGGTACTGAAGGATTAAAAAGGACGGATCAGTACGATTATGCCTGGATGCCAGACAACTGAACACTTTTCTAGTAGAAGATCATGAAAATGCCCCACCAACCGAGGAAATATTCCAGAGATGTGAAGGGGTAAAAATCATGTGAAGTCTTGACATGGCGAGTAGTTGCTGGCAGATCCCACTGGATAAAGAATCTAGACCATATACCTTCCAACAAGACGGGAAATGCTACCAATTCACGGTAACACCCTTTGGATTAAAAACGAGCACGGCAAGCCTTATCAGAGGATTAGACATCGTACTCCAGGATCTTGGGAACTCCGTGATCAGTTTTGTAGATGACCTTCTATGTACGAGTAGTATGGGGGCCACTATGGCGACCCCCACTCCTCATCCCCGCTCCTACCCACACTCCTCGGTAGCCGAGGTGGTGGGGATAGTCGTCATTATCCGCCCTCTACCCCTCCCCCCCTCCTCGGTATCCGAGGTGGAGGGGATGGAGTGGGGATTCCCCCCACGCCCCGCGGGGTGTGGAGGGAGGATGGCCCGAGTGGAGGGTTCGCCATAGCGGCCCCTTTTTTTACTTTATGAAAATTCATTTTTTTTTAGAAATAATACTGTCTTACTCCCTGAGGCCGTTGCTGCTCCCGGGGCTGCTGACGGTGAACTCCGAGGGTACACACACGGGCGCACACACACACACACACACACGCGCGCGCGCGCGCGCACACACACGAGCACGAGTGTCACGGCTCGTTCTCCCACCCCTCCGGCCCGAACGAGTCGTCGAACCCGTCGTCGGGCCACCCCGCGTCGTAAAAAGCAACGGGTTCGGGCCCATCGTTCAACGCCGCGATTAACACCGTCGCGACGTCGACCCCGTTTTACACGCGCAATCGGGGTGGGGGTGTCGTTTTCGGCCACAGCCACGACGACGCGGTTCTCTACGAGGTCCGCGAGCAGGTCCGAGACGAAGGGGATGGCCTCAAGATTCGCGATCTCCGAAACCGTGCACTGGATAACGAGGCCCGCGACAAACGCATAAAAGGGCGCGGGGGTATACAGAGAGCCCGCGTCTGCGTACCCGCTGTACCCCTCATCAACAAAAAAAACTTCACTATATCCCTCGGAGTCGCACGACACTATGTTCCCGCGGAGTACGTCACAGCCACCCGCGGGGATTATCACGCACGATGCACCCGGCACAACATCGTCGAACGGGAGGCGTAGTCTCGCCCGACGCTGCACGTACAACGCGTACAAGGGCTTCACGCAACCACTCGTGCGTTTCGCCCGTCGCCACTGTGCGTATACATACGGACAAGCCGTCGACGCGGGAAACGCGGCACGCAAACGGCGCCACAGGGAGCTCGAGGCACTCGGGATACATTTTTCGCGGACTGGTGGAACGCGCGCGATGGAGTCTGAAGAGCAACTGAAGCTGCCAGTCGTATGAAGGGCATCTATTGCAGATTTTGAGAGGCAGCATAATTGCACGTGTGCGAGGTAGCCCATGCATCGTTCTACGATGAGCTTATCCAACGGTGAGCACAGAGTTTAGATAGCATAGATGCACGTGTGCAAGCTAAGCGATGCAGTTTAGCTTCGCTCCGCGATGAGTTCGTCCGCCTGTGAACTCACCGCAGGAGTTTGCGAATTATGCTGATAACTGTCAAAATCTTTTGCGGAGCAGCCCACATGGGAGAAGCCGTATTCTCGGCCTCTCCTCTTTGTGCGGATATTCGTACCTGCTATAGAGCGCGCACACCGACGGTCACGAGCATACGTGTGTCGTGGCATCGGGCCGCTTGCTGGCGCACACACACACACACACACACGCGCGCGCGCGCTCATAGCAGCCCGCAAGGGAGATGCCGTATTCTCGGCCTCTCTTCTTTGTGCGGATATTCGTACCTGCTATAGAGCGCGCACACCGATGGTCACGAGCATACGTGTGGTGTCGTGGCATCGGGCCGCTTGCTGACATACACACACACACGCGTGCGCACTCGTAGCAGCCCGCAAGGGAGAAGCCGTATTCTCGGCCTCTCCTTTTTGTGCGGATATTCGTACCTGCTATAGAGCGCGCACACCGATGGGCACGAGCATACGTGTGTCGTGGAATCGGGCCGCTTGCTGACACACACACGCGCATTCGTAGCAGCCCGCAAGGGAGAAGCCGTATTCTCAGCCTCTCCTCTTTGTGCGGATTTCCGTACCTGCTATAGAGCGCGCACACCGACGAGCACGAGCATGCGTGTGTGTGGCACCGGTCCGCTTGCTACTGCACACACGCACGCGCGTCGCTCACTGTCGTATGCTTTTAAAAATGAATAACAATTCAGAAATTGATCCGAACCCCATACATACTTATATCAGCCTATTCAGAATTTCAGCCTACCTTCTCGAGAACATCTCAGCTGAGGGATAGCCTGTATATAGCATAGCATACTTATACTCGTTCTATCTTTTTTAAATAGAGAGCGCCGGTCCTTAGAGAACGTTGAATTTGAATTCGACTATGATTTTTCTGTATTTGATTTTAACGTGAAACTTCTCCGGCAATAAACGCTCGACGGAGATGTTGATGAAGATACTTTCAGGAATGTCCACGCGTCAGCAGAAATGCAGCTGCGCGAAATATCGGTTTACACGCTCGGAGAAATAAATCTCGAGATTTTCAAAAAGGCTATTGTCTTCGAATGTGCTACATGTATGTGTGATGAAACATACACACACACACATTGCTCGTGACAACGCGAACATTTGAACAATAAAAAATGCTGTCAGTAGTGGTCTAGACAGCGCTCGATACATTTCTCAGGAGTATCTATGGATAGCCGTAATATCCGTACGTGCATTTTAGATCTTCTTTGCTTGGTCAAAACGCGGAATGCACAACTTCGCCGAAGGTGTAATAATAACTAGTGCACCTAATTGCGATATTTACCGGAAAATTCTCTCATAACTCGTTTGAAATATGTGTTATGGTGGGCTCCGCTGCGAGCCCTTGTGACGGCCTATAACAGAGGTCTGTTTAGAGGCTACAGGGTTCTCCTATGTGTGTTTAAAGAATTACAACGTAGAAATCTCGAGACTACTCCGTGCACACGTAATATCATCAATGAAATAAACGGTAAGTTGTGCTCCGTAGCGTGCAAGCATCTTTTTTAAGTGTGATATCGTGGTAATGCCGAAGTACCCTCGATTATCGCTGGCTCTATGATGCGAGCTCCGATGAAGAAGCTGCACTCGCCGAGGGGCCATGTGAAACCGATGTACCGCACGATAATGATGATGATGATGCTGTTGATGACGATTGGCCAAATCGTCTTTTGAGTTCGAGCGACGACTCATGTAAACGAACCCTCTTTATTACTCGCATCGGTATATACATTATCGGTTTTGCAAAGCTAATATTAACTTAAAAGATTTTGTTTGCAAAAATAGAGAGTGAGCTATTATATTTCACGGCAGATTATGCATCAGTATTTCTGCTGTTTGATGAATACGCTTTGTAGACGTCCATGGTTAGAAGGAGCAATAACATCAGGTACATTTTGAGCTTACTTATTGAAATGGTTAAGCAATTTTAAGCATTTCTACTCATTTTTACAGGCGTACAGGAAGGTTTCGGCCGTAGACGGCAGCGCGATGAGTCCTTCGACGATGTACAGCCGCCAGGCGTGCGTATTGAGATCATCGAGGAGGCTCGTCGGTACTTCAAGCGTTTTAAACTACGAGGCTGAGAAATCACCGTACGCATTCGTCAACCCCCACCTGGTGGCCATTTATTACTATGGCTGGAAGGAGCGTTTCGTGACCTCTTGACGTATATCACAGCGTCTTGCGAGGCTGGCGATTACATAGGTATATCGTTTGCCTCGAGCAGCTTACCGCACGGCCCGCAGTATTGTTTGGCTCTCGTTTCGACCCGTTAGAGATTGCGCGTTCGATGATATTTGGCAGTTAATAACGAGTGTTGCTAAGAGTGCTGCATCATTGAATATTGACGATGCGTGCATAATCAAAGCCAGTATTGTCAGGGGCGATGAGGGCACTGACAGAAAACGCTTAACACATGAGGGGGTAGCAAAAAAATCCATTCTCACGATACGCAATACCGATACTCTGTGTTTACCGCGGTCACTGGCGGCGGCGCGCGCGTATGCCGAACGGGGTGAAATACGCTCAGGTAGTTTCCACGCAAACTGGCAACGCATGACGCAGACTAATGGCTCATTGCAGAAAAATGGTGCTCTTGAATTAACGAATTCAAGGACGAATTCAACGAGGATTCGTTTGAATCCTCAATGCAGCGGGAGTTATAGTACCGCCAAACGGCTGCGGTGTCCGTGAGATTGCTCTCTACCAGAATTATCTCGCGCAGCACGGTATTGCCATAATAGTTTATGAATTTTGGACGTTCGGGGGGGGGGGGGGATGCACCTTTGTTCGACGGTTCGCAGCAAGTCTCAAATACTTTTGGCAAAATCGAACACACGCTGCACATTTTATATTACGAGCGTTCGCATCATTATCAGCCGATATTAAATTTACGAGGCGCCGTGGGAAGCCGCGATTTTTGCTCCTCGTGTAATTCGCAATACCGTACATTTGGCCATAGATATTAAAAAAAAAGTGTCCTCGTTGCATGACGTCACCACAGTGCGATCCCGAAGTAAATGCAGCTATTCGATGCGAAGCGTGCGCGCGCGAGTTTTACGGGCTGCAATGTTTCGAAAATCATTTGATTGTTAAACAGTACAGAAAACGCAAATCAACCAGCGTGTGTGCCTCGTTCAAGCGGTGCCGCGAATGCCGGAAAATTGTCAGACCTCTCGATAAAAGACGAAAACACATTTGCGGCGTGGCCTTTTGTAAAGCATGCAGAGCGGATCGACCCTATTATCACATGTGCTTTATGAAGCCTATTCGCGGTGGTCAGAGCACGGGGAAAATACTTTTTATATTCTACGATTTTGAGACTCAGCAATGCACACAGGTACCAGGCGATGCGAATACTTTTCTACACGAGCCCAACTTGTGCGTAGTTCAACGAGTTTGCACGTATTGTTGCACTCGTGATTCGATGACCGACCCATGCGTGTATTGCGACTCTCGCCAATATGTATTTCGACAGCAGCCTGTGGGACAATTGGTCGAGCTTGCTATGCAGCGTGTCGAGCATTTTTCGCGTACTATCTGTATTGCTCATAATGCCGGTGGCTTTGACGCGCAGTTCATTTTGCGCTATTTAATTGAAGAAAAAAAGGCCCAACTGCCGAGTATAATTATGAACGGTGTTGAAAAACTTGTTTTTCTCGACAGCCTAAACTATTTTCACATGTCTCTCAGTGCGCTTCCTAAAGCCTTTGGTCTCACAGGCGCTATCATTAAAGGTGTTTTCCGCCATTTATTTAACAGGCCGGGAAATCAAAATTATGTGGGTCCCCTACCAGCCGTAGAGTATTATTCTCCCGACATGATGCGCCCCGCAGAGCGCGAAAAATTCTTAGCCTGGTATAACGAATCTAAAGACAGAGACTACGTGTTTGACTTTTCGAAGGAACTCGTAAGCTACTGCACCGACGACGTCCCGATCTTGAGACGCGCGTGTATGGCTTTTCGTGACATCTTTATAGCCAGCGGCCGGGTTTGTCCGTTTGACGAGAGCACAACGATAGCCTCGGCCTGCTTTAGTGTCTTTCGGGAGGAATTCCTTAAAGATAATACGATCGGTATTATACCGTTGGGCGGCTATGGGTGGGTGCATACCCAATCTAAAATGGCAATTTCATGGCTTGTATGGATGGAGCATACTCTCGGAAAGCGTATTATACACGCTGACCGTTCGCGCGAATTTAGACTACCTCAAAATTAACTATTCGACGGCTATTATGAAACTGACAATACCTCGTACGTATTACAATTTCATGGTTGCTATTGGCACGGTTGCCCTCAATGCTTCTCCCTCAATTGAGACTGTCAACAACGCGGTGATATATCGATGGACGAGCGGTTAGAAAGAACTATTGCTATAGCTAACAGAATTCGCTCGGGAGGTTATCAGTTTACGGAAATCTGGGAATGCGAGTGGGACAGGCTTTTGGAAACTAGTGCTGAAATTCGCAAACTCATACGGGATCATGCGACGACGGCTGCGGAACTCTTAAACCCTCGTGATGCTTTCTTCGGCGGTCGCACGGAGAATATCGTGACGCTCTACGATGTTAATATACGCATACGCTACGTAAACGTCTGCTCTCTGTACCCGTATATTTGCAAATTTGGTAAATACCCTATCGGACATCCGAAAGTATATATAGGCGGAGAATGCTTAGAGTTGACAGGACCCACTAACGATCTAGCACGTGTCGAAGGCCTGGTGAAATGTACCGTTCTACCACCGCGCGATCTCTTACACCCTGTTTTGCCTGTGCGTATGCATCAGCGACTGCTGTTCTTTCTGTGCCGCACATGCAGCGAGATGATGAATGAGGAAGAGTGTATGCATGACGATCCGGGCGAGCGTATGTTCAAGGGTACCTGGGTTGCCGATGAATTGCGAAAAGCCGTCTCATGCGGTTACACGATACTCCACATTGCCGAAATCTGGCAATACGAAGTAACGCAATTCAATCGTGACACGCAATCGGGAGGTTTATTCGTCGAGTACATTAACACCTTTTTAAAGATCAAGCATGAGGCGAGCGGATGGCCTGAGAACTGTTTGGGCGATAAATCCGCCCAGGAGCGTTATATCGCTAGCTTAGAGCAATCAGAGGGGATTCGTTTGAATCCTCAGTCGATAACCAAAAACCGCGGCCTACGCTCAGTCGCCAAACTATGTCTGAATTCGTTCTGGGGAAAATTCGGACAACGCGAAAACCTGCCGCAAACAGTCGTAGTATCAACGCGCACAAAACTTATGGAGTTATTAACTAATCGAGAATACGATATTACAGGTATGCTGCCGGTGAACAATGAAATTCTTTACGTCAATTATATTAAAACCGGTGAGGCTGTGGTACCCTCCAGTATAGCTAACGCTGTAATAGCTGCGTACACCACGGCACAAGCGCGTTTAAAACTTTATGGTTACCTGGAACGTCTGGGAAGACGTTCGTTGTACTGCGATACCGACTCCGTAATTTATGTAACGGGCGAGCAACCTGATGCCTACGAGCCCCCGATAGGCCAATTGCTTGGCGATTTAACTAACGAGCTAACTATCTATGGCCAGGGCAGTTACATACGAAGTTTCATTTCCGGCGGCCCTAAATTTTATGCATTCATCGTGCGTGCGCCTGACGGGACAGAGAGCGAGGTATGCAAAGTTAAGGTTATCACGCTTAATTTTGCAAACAATGCGTTAATAAACTATGAGTCCGTACGATTCTTCATCGTGGGTGAGCGAGAGGATCCTATTGTACTGAGATACGACGCCATTAGACGTACAGAACTTCACCATGTTGTCACATGAGGTGAGACAAAAACGTGCAAGCCATCGAGCATTAAGGGACGACACCACTGTGACGGCTTCAAAAAATCGATTTTTTTGATAACCATCTAGAAAAATCTAAAATACATTTAAGATTAAGATGCCGTTGGACCCAGGTCGAAAAAATAATTATTTTCGGAGATATTGAATATTTTGTGGAGCGGTGCAGCGCTCCGTGACGCTCGGGGTCCCGCGCAGCTGCGCGCCTCAGGGTCGGCAGGTATACCGGGCCTTTCCCAGGTCCTGCGGGTCTATCCCAGGTATTCTTTTGTCTCCCTTCACAAAAACCGGCCATTGTTATAAATATAGTTTCGAAAAAAAGCCATAGGTGTCGATGATTGAAAAATTTTCAAGGCAGGTATAGCGATAGCGTCATATTGTCAGTTTGCGAATAGAAGCGACGCTACTCGTGTCTAAACGCTCCGAATCGTTTCGTTTATAAATATCGAACGCTCAGAATTATTCTTTGCACATCGAAATGGATAATCCGAAAGCGTACGCGGGGAAAAAGGGAACAAATCGGAGCTATGTGACGAGGAGTCGAACGAAAATTTCGAATCGAAAACCTCCGAACCGTTATAGCTCCGAAAATAGTTCGGCAGAGTATGTGAGCACGTCGGCGAAAAAGTTAAAATCGTCGGACGATTTAGAGGTCTGTGTTACTAACAATTTCGGTTATCGTATAGTACACCTCGTCAATGCATTGAACATTATATCGACGTTAGTGAAGTGCAAAGTGTGTGATCGCGATATAAAGTTTACGGAAAAAAGTTTGCGCGGATTCGGATTCAAAATCGAGGTCGATTGCGGCCATTGTGAAAAAGTGCAAATCAATTCGTGTCCTATGATTGACAATGCATACGAAATAAATCGTCGGATCGTATTCAGTATGCGACTTCTTGGCGTCGGTTTGAATGGCCTGATGAAGTTTTGTGCATTTATGGACCTACCGCGCCCCATATTTCAGTCTTTCTACAATCGAATCTTAAATTCGATTTCGATTGCCACTAAAGCTGTGAGCACAGTGAGCAAACAAAAGGCTGCACTTGAGGAGGAGACAATTTCGTTGGAAAATGGGGTGGAGGACGGAATTATCGTTTCAGGCGACGGATCGTGGCGTAAGCGCGGTTTCAGCTCGCTTTTCGGCATAACATGGCTAATCGGCTGGTACACTAAAAAAGTGATCGACGTTATGGTAAAATCGAAATATTGCAAAGCTTGCGAGCATTGGGGGAAAAAAGAAAGCACCGCGAAGTACTGGGAATGGAAAAGTACCCACGACGATGAGCGCCAGGCGGCCAGGGGCAATAGCCCCCAAGTGTCAGTCCGGGAGCAAAAAAATCGTCGATATTGCAGCTGATATCGCGGTATTATTCATCAAAGATGGCCTGAGAAGCCTCATGAAAGTTTTGGAGACGTTGGGGATAACTATCGTCCCAAATTGTTTCAATTTTTGCGTTGAAACCGACGCAGCGCGGATCGAGCTGGCGGAGCGCTCGCTCACAGACGCTGCAAAAGAGGCAAGAAGAGCCTCTACAAGTTCGAGAAAAGATGCTAGGGACGATGATTTGGTTCTTGAAGGCCAGCTATATGCTGCCGGCATCGCTGATTAAAGGTAACATTTTTTTTCCAATTTATCGCATATATTAACAAACCTAAAACTTTGAACGCGTTTTTCTCAAAACCACTTTTTTTAGTGCGGCACGCAGCGGAACTCGAGCAATTTTTATCCGATCGACTTCAAATTTGGACTGCATCAATAAAACTAGATTCTCTAAAGAAGTACATAGGATTTTTTCGGTATCTCAATAATAAAAAAAGTTATAGCCTATTTTCGACGAGAAATTTCGCTCGAAAATCGTCCTTTAATTTCAAAAGCGTGCCTTTTTTTTAAAAATCAATGTTTTTTGCTAATCCCTGTGTACTTCTCTTCAAAATATCATATTATTAACGAAAACACTCGGTATTTTTTTCAGATCGACTTTGAAGAGAGTTCTGCTGCGTGCCGCGAACCGCTGCAGAGGCAACAGTACCTGACGCGAGAGCTTCCCCAGCGTCACCATGGGGCGTGAAAAATTTGAATTTTTTTTTATGTCTCTTCAATAAACAACAAACAGAACGAAATTTTTTTTCTCGAATACCTCTTTTTTTTCCCACAAAAAAAAAATTCTTGAAAAATGGCAAAGAAACAGGGGGTCACAGTGGTGTTCTGCCTTAAGCGAAGACGTGATGGACAATATGGATCGCTTCCCTACGGTTATCGCCATGTGTAAAATATACTCTAAATATATTTTTTACGTAAAAACCCGAAAATCTTATTTAATATTGCACTGAGCCTAAATTTCCTCACCTACCACGATGGACACGAGGTGGCAACATCCCTGGACTTCTACGATCTGCGGGCCGACAGGTTGCGGTAAAACGTATTTTGGTAAAAAATTTCTAAAATGTATCACGTGTATGAACAGTGAGCGCTTCGAGAGAATAATATTTTATTATTCCGAGTGGCAGACAGCATATGCGGGGTACGGTGATGCTATAGAATTTCGCGAAGGATTACCCCAGACTGCCGATTACTCAATCGATCCCCGCGCGAAGCTCTTAAATAACGATGATTTAATGCGTGAAACATCGAGCAATACCGTTGTCGATCTATTCACCAAAGGCAGTCATCATAAGAGCTTGAGCGTTATTGTTATAACGAAAAATTTGTTTCATCAGGGCCAAGGCCAGCGGGATATCTCTTTGAATGCTACATATATCGTTATCTTCAAAAACCCTCGCGATCGTGCTCAAATACAGCACTTGGCGCGCCAAATGTGTCCTGAAAATCCACGATTTGTACAGGAGGCTTATTACGACGCAACATTTAAACCGCACGGATATCTGTTGCTAGATCTGAAGCAATCAACACCCGATAATTGTCGATACCGCACATGTATTTTCCCTGATAATACTCGCCATTTCATTTACGTACCGCGAAAGAAATTAAAAAGCGGTGACCCATATGGAGAATTACCAGTTCTACGCCTGTGATGGCACGCAGCGGATCGTCTCTTTGCAAGAAGAGCGTTGTGATATTGAACGCTCTTCAATATCTCACCAAAGAACAGTGTGAGGCTATTTTGCGGAAAGCGGATTCTCGTATAATACGCTGCATTTGCGAGTGCCCCTTCTCAGGCGTTTAGCCGCGAATAGAGGCTGCTGGAAAAGTATGAAGAAGTTTGTCATTCAAAGCGGCAGATTTTTACCCCTTCTGCTTGCCCCAATCCTCGGCACCATGTTGTCAAATCCAATTGCCAAATAATGAAGCACGCCAGGAAAATGGTTCTGGTGTCCGAGGAGCGTCTATTACAACTAGATTCCCAAAAACGCAGCGTCAGCGTCAGTGAGGCACGATCGATGAGCCAAGCGAAGAAAACAATTACGGCAACTCTGAATCGCCTTGATATGGAGATAAGCGAAATTTTGAAATCTAACGCGTACGGCGACGAGCAAGAAAAATGGCTAGCGTATTTGCGCGTATTACAGCGTTATCTACATTTTGTCGATGGCGAACGAGCACAATCGAATCATGATCTTGTGAAGGAACAAAAAAAAAGTCACACACCCCACGGAAAGATCAGCAACAGTAGCAGCAAAAACACGAATGAACGATTCCATTATCGTTGAGAGTGTACCTGCGAAATTCCGCAATAAAGCGAAACTCTTATTGCGACGACTACATGATGCGCCGTCCTCAGATTTTCCTTGGGATGCAGCCGGTGTGGTTTCTGTCAATGGAGAATCAATCAAGCATTCAAACATTGTTGATCTTGTGAATGACGCAATGCGTGCGAGAAAGATGGCCAAACCGATGGGCCGTAGAGTCTTTGCAAATTTTTTAAGGGCTATACAGGCCCCTCGTGAATTTGTGGGAAACGACGAACTGTGGATGAAATCGCAAGTCAATTCAACATTAAGCTCGCCCCACGGTAACAGCACCACCGACGCTGACGACGACGGTGACGACGAGGACATTAGCGATTCCAGTCATTCCGAGTTCTACAGCGGTAGCGAGAGCAAGAAATTAGCCGCACAGAGCGGGCGTGGTAAAAGAAGGCGGCTCACATGGTCCTCTCTGTATGTGTCAGTATGAAAACACTTGAAAACATTTACTTTGATCCTTCACATGAGGCGTCTTTTTCCGGTGCTACTAAACTGTTACGCGCAAGTCGTACAAAGAAAATCTCCCCATAAAAAACGATACAGTGGCTCGAAGCACAGGATGCTTTCACCAAGCATAGAGCGGTACGTCGACGATTTCCCCAGCGTATCTACAATGTGCAGAACATTGACGATGTTTGGGAGGCTGATTTTGTAGACCTTCGTTCACTCAAAAGTTATAACGATGGCTACACCTATCTTCTTGTGGTCATAGATGTTCTCCGTAAGTACGCGTGGGTTGAGCCGGTGTACGACAAGGCTGCTTTACCAGTGGCTAACGCTCTGGCTCGTATTCTCTCGCTTAAAAGCACAAACGGCCTATCTCCCGTTTGCCTAAAATCGGACAAGGGTCGGGAATTTACAGGGTCAGTTTTTCAGACTTTCTTACAGAAGTATAATATTCAGTTTCGGGCGAGCCGCAACCCTGATGTAAAAGCAGCTGTTGTAGAGTGCTTCAATCGAACGTTGAATGAAAGAATGTGGCGATACTTCACGTAGTCGCGCCAAAAACGTTATATCGACGTTTTGCAGAATATAGTCTCCGCATACAATCGTACTATACATAGCGGCATTAGAATGACACCCGCGTCTGTGACGTTGTTTACATCTGCCAAAGCGCGCGATAATCTAATACGGCGACACAAACAACAGCATCCTATACAGCGGTCGCCACCTAAATATAAGTTGGGTGATATTGTCCGCATCAGTAGCGCGAAGGCTGCCTTTGCTAAAGGATACGAGAGCGGCTGGAGCAGTGAGCTGTTTAAGATACATCGTATATCCGTGAGTAGCCAACCTATCGTGTACATTCTACATGATCTCAACGGCGAGGGGATTGACGGTATTTTTTACGAACCCGAGTTATCTAGAGTCCAAAGGCGGGGAACGAAAAAGTAGGCGCGATGAGTGATACCGAATTTTTTGTAGTTCTACCTAGCCATAGCAGCATGAAGTGCTACCCTAATAACCGGACGACGCAATATACCACACACTTGCCACAAAGTGTAAGTTCACACGGTAAATGGGGCGTGTCCTTAGCCGAAATACACATACCGATGACTGCTCTACACGTGCCGCCTGAAGGTGAAAAAAACTTTAGCAGTTTAGTGACGAACGCAGTGACCCCGGGCGTTGAGGCCAATGGCGATTTTAAAAACGAGCGTGCTTGCGAACCATCTGGCGTATGACGTAGCGTCTCCACGCTACTCGAAGCAATTAATGAAAGGCAATGTATCGCAGGACATTTGAAATTCCAGCATACTCTTAACGGCTATGTCTCGGTAGAGCGTGTCTGCACCGAGTGCAAAAATCTAGAACACGCTTTCCACTGTTCCCCCATAATTAACAAACTTTTAGGCTTCACTCACAGCGCGGGTCTTGTGGTAACGAATCAGTATATTGCGCCGCAGCCGTCTGGCCTCATGAACGGTATACCCAATATGTTGTTTGTTTATACGGATATTTGCGAGTCCGACATGACCGGTGATGTACACGCGCCATTATTACGTGTCGTTCCCATTGACATTGATAACAATTATAACTACGGTTCTGTGAAAATAAAACGTTTTTCGCCACCGCGGTACATACCTCTTCTACGTACCAGCTTTCAATCGATAGATATCGATATAAGAGATGAATTCGGGCATTCGATGCCATTCGAGGGTGGAACGCAAACCGTCACACTCCAGTTCAAACGCCTAGCTAAGTTGTGGTAGAGAAAAAAAAAGAGAGAGAGAGAGAGAGAGAAAGAGAGCAACATGAATTACTACGATGCGTACTTTGACGCACAAGTGGGAGGAGGTAGAACAGGGTACGGGGGAATTAGCCAAGTATACAAAGGGTCGCCGAACCAGCGGGATCACGGTATTGGCAGTTTCCTTGCCGGCCTTTTCCGTCGAATTTTACCTCTCTTAAAACAGGGGGCACGAGCTGTCGGTAAAGAGGCTATACGGTCAGGCCTTAATGTGGCGAGCGATATAATAAATGCAGGAATTCAACCCGGGGAAGCCTCCAAATCGCGTTTGCGCGAATCGGGTGTGCGTTTGAAGCGAAAAGCTGAGGAAAAACTCAATAGTCTTATGCAGGGCTCAGGATATAATGCCTCGAAAAATCACAAGCTTGCACATTCGTTCAGTAGCTACAGCGCGCGTAGCATCGGCCTAAAAAAGAAAACCACCGCGTTGAAGACAAAACGTACAAATTGTGTTAAAAAAAGAAGAGAACGCCGAAGAAGAAGAAGCAGAAGAAGTCGCGAGCTAGGACCGGATCAGATATCTGCTCGTGAAAATGGCGTTCTTGCATGCCTATTCGTATGAGTGTTTGAAGTCTGAGTTGGAACTATTCTCGCTACCACCGACTCAAACAACCATCGAGGGAACGCAATGGGTGCACTATAAACCGATCTCATCTCTGACGGATGATTCACCAATAGAATTTGTGGTACCTGGTCAAGGAGACAAATACATCGATCTTGCTCATACCATGCTATGCATACGTGTCCAAATATGCTCGAGTGCAGTGAAACCCGACCCTATCATTAGAGTGGGTCCCGTCAATAATTTACTTCATTCGCTGTTCAATCAAGTCGATGTATTTCTCAATCAGAAGCTCGTATCTCCGCCCAATAATGCTTATGCATACAGGGCATACATTGAAAACTTATTGAATTATGGGCAGGGTGCGAAAAGCTCTCATCTTTCAAGTTGCCAGTGGTACAGTGATATGGCCGGTAAAATGGACGATGTAGCAGAAGCTAATGTAGGCCTTGCTAATCGTCGAATGGTCCTCAATGACCGCAATGAGATCAATCTCCTCGGCCACCTCCATTGCGATATTTTCAATCAGGAGCGATTTCTTATAAACGGCGTGGAGATGCGATTACGTCTTGCACGTACCAGCGACGCATTCTGTCTTATGACTTCCTCGAAATATTTCAGCATGCATATTACCGAGGCATCGCTTTTCGTACGCCGCGCTGAAAATTGCCCCCGGTATACTTTCAGCTCACGCGCGAGCATTATCAAAATCTACAGCAAAATATCCTTTGACACGTGTCGAGGTTAAGTCTATATTGATGCATGCAGGAGTGCATGGCGATACCCTGGACAATGTTATACTGGGCCAACTACCGAAGCGCATAATTATAGGGTTTGTCGATAATAAAGCATTCAACGGTAACCGCGCGTTGAATCCGTTTAACTTTCAGAATTATAAAATTAATTATCTCGTATTATATGCTGACGGTGTGCAGATACCACCGAAAGCACTCCAACCTAACTTTGACGACACGCATCTATATGTGGATGCGTATCATACATCATTCTCAGGGACCGGCATTCACTTTCTCAATCAGAGTAATTCAATTACTTGCACAGCGTATCCCTGGGGCTATTGTCTTTTTGCGTTTGATCTAACGCCCGATCTTTCGGCGAACAGTAACAGTCATTGGAATTTGGTGAAACACGGTAGCGTGAGGCTCGAAGTACGCTTCGGCGAGGCAATAACTTTAACGATAAATTGTGTTGTGTATGCGGAATATGATAACGTGGTGGAGGTTGATGCTTCCCGGCAAGTTATTGTAGATTTCAGCGGTTGAGCAGAGCACTCACAGCAGAACCATCATGAGTATCGCAATAGACATACAAGGCTTAACGAATAAGCACTACAACTTTGTACCGAAAGAAGTGGCTGTTGCATCAATCGATTCATCGTGGCACGATCGTTGGATCGTCGCTCCACCTCACACATACAGACAATTACCGTCGGATATGAAAAGAATGAACGAGCGGGTGACGCGGGAGCATCACGGTATAAAATGGTTCGAGGGTCATACACCATTACGCTGTATTGAGAGAGTTTTGAGGGCAATCGCTACCGATTCCATGCGGATATTTGTACGAGGTGTCGCTAAATCATCCTATTTAGCGCAACTCACCGGCTACTATATTATAAATTTGCAGGAGGACGAGCATAATATCTCATTTCAGCATTTCCCGGGGTCGGTACACATTGCTCATAACACGCCGCTATACGGAAAAATCAACCGTATAAGTGTGCCCTGGATAATGTAATGAGGATTAAAACGCTGCTCTGTCAGAGCGAACGTCGCGAGTCGTTATGGGAATATAGGACATCAACAGCGTTATCGGTTGGCTGGCCCTGCGGCGAGTCCTGCTATGAACAGCCTTTAAATCCTCGACTTAAAATCCTCGTACCTCGATAGCTACGGACTACCACCAATCATTCCGCAGCATCTCCGACGACTCCGAGAAAACTGTAAACTCTTCCGATACAGCACTGATCAGCTTCAAGCTGCGGATTCGCTGTGCCGCGGACAGTATTGCATTCTGTTTCTCCATTGTAATATGTACTGGCTTCGGTATGCATAAGTTTAGAAGCATATTTTCAAATGATCTATCACGCAACGATAAAATAGTTGGCGATTACTACAAGACATTTACCCGTAAGCAGAATAAAGCTACGCGTAAAATGTTCAATAAGGGTCTGCCCACAGGAGGCAGCAATTCCTTCAATCATAAAAGTTTACATTCTGTACAGGGCTGCTGCTCCCGTAACCGCTAACCGTTTAATAAAATGATGACATTTAAAATATTTCTCTGTGTCTCGAACTTCATTCAGTGGCGCATAGCAACGACATCGTCAGTAATTTTGCTAGAGGCTCCGCCTGACACTCTTCGACATCAGCCATTTTGTTTTGCGCGACTCTTGGCGAAACGCGGTGGGGGAAGCTGCGGGTATGGTGGGTGGGTGGGTGTAGCAGAGCTATAAGGGATCGAAAATCGAAGTACTGGTAAGCATAGGAACCCACCGCTGGATCTCCTTGTTGAGGTTTTTCTTCTGCTGGATAAAAGAGGCTAGGCTCTCCAGCGTCTTTCCGTGCCTCTCCACCAACTTCAAAATCTCCTTTCGGTTTCCACCTGTCTCTTCCTTTTCTTCACTTGAAACATTGTGCGCCATGGAGGCCAAGTGGCCCACCTCCGTGGTACTGCGGTTGTTCGATGACGACGCCCGGGAGCCCGCTTGGTCACTCCCTGAAGGCGCCGGTACTGGGGTTCTGTGCCCCTGCACCCTAATCGGTATATCCTTTATTGGACTTCCCATATTCATTTGCTATCGAGGTTTGTTTCCCGTGTCTGTTGATCCACGGGAGGTATTTTAATTGCCTCCTGCCCTGTATATCTATATAGACATTTCAATATCCATATCTATATCCACATAGATATCTCTATATGTATATCTATATCCATATAGATATTTGTACATCTATGTCTATATTTATATACGAGGGCTTCCCCCTATCCGCCGCCTGGGGACGCGCCACGTAGGGGTTTCAGACTCCCCATGTGGGTGTGTGTGTGTGTGTGTGTGTGTGTGTGTGTGTGTGTGTGTGTGTGTGTGTGTGTATTTGAAACGCCTGAAAAAAGTCGAATGCTTTTTTTATATTTATTAAAATAAAAAATATCTAATTTAAAATAATAAAATATCTAATTATAAAATAATAAAAATAAAATCGTCCATTTTTAATTGACGAACGGCTGTAACGCGTTTTAGAGCGGCTAAGTCTCGCAGCCGTTTGAGAAGCGAGCAACAATGTATGTCGCGCCAACGTTCGGATAATTGAGGGTTCGGATGATCGAGGTTCGGATAATCGAGGTTCTACTGTAATACGGAAAACGTCAAGTAGATTGGTTTCTATTACGGGTACTGTTTTCTATTATAAGTAAAACAATTATCCTTTAACATGACGCTGACGGCACTAATTCCAATAATTGTCGCGAAGGCAGATTCTTCTAGAGGCACGGGAGGAGTATTACTGGATGAGACTTGTTTTTAAACGAGTCTCTCGAAATGTTTTTAGTGCTCTGACCAAATCAGCAGGATTCAAAATTTGCGGATGGATTATCCCTTGTTTACCATCGTTGACTGCATTTAAAACATTGTTCATACTTTCACTGTATTCGTCTATAAGGGTTTCCAGAAGAGTTACTAGTGCGCTAATTTTTATATCTCTAGTATTATCAGCTACCGCGAAATATAGTTTTCCATAAGAGTTCAATAGTTGTTGATTTTCGGCGCGCAATTTATCCATAGCTTCGGAGAGTGCTGATGCCATGCCTTTAACTATCGCCGTTTGGTTTTGAATTAAAGCACTCATTTTCTTATTGTCAGTATGAAGTTTATCAATCTCATCGTTGTAATATTCAGCATCCGAATTCCCTAATGTTCCAGACAACATTTTACTAATGTCGCCGATAAAATTGAAAACACTTCTTTGGAGACGGTGTCTTTAATCAATTATGTTCATTAATCTAGATCTTCTTGAGTATATCCTATTTAACCTTTCTCGAAGGATTTCGATTGATGCTGATTCGGCACAAGTCCTTTTTATGTCGGTTCCATTGCAGATTCTTGACAAGGATATCGAAGCCATATCCAGCTCATCTGGGTGTAGATTTATTTCGGTGATGTCGACGTAGTTGACTACTATCCGGTTTGATGGTAGATTACGGCACTTCCCAGGTTTTCCATATATATCGTGCCTCCGAGTGGTTCCACCCTTAATTCGTCGAATGTAACACGGTTACAAGGAGAGGAAGAAGTAACAGCAACATAATGCCTGCACAGAATTTTTGATTAGCTTCTATGATAAGGTTTTAATTGGTAAACGTGGATTAATTTTCTTCTATTATTAAGCGAGATCTCGTAGTTGATGTCTGATGTTTGTTCCAAAATAATGGTTGGTCCTTCCCACTTCGGGGCAAGGGGTGTCTTGTCTTTCTCTTGAGCAACGAGGACTTCGTCGCCGTTTACAAAAATGGGCACGAGACAGTGTATGCGAGCATCCTGGATTGCCTTATAGCATTCTTTAGCTGCGATTGAATTATCGCGTCCTCTTTTCATGATACGTTCATGATCAGCCCGCAGTCCTTCGAAGTAATGCTCGATCGTTACGTTGGTCTTCTGAACTGGAAGGTTATGCGGAATGTTAGGTTTCCTCCCGAATTGCATTTCAAATGGCGTTAATCCTGTCCCTTCATGTTTCGCTGTGTTGTAAGCCATGGATACAAACTCCAATTTTTTATCTCAATCTTCTTGATTGTCGTAGATCAATGCTTTGATTTGTTCTTTAATCGGACCATGTGCTCGTTTAAGGCTTCCGTTACTTTGAGGATGAAGTGTTGTTGTTGTCATGTGTGAAAATTTGAAGAGTTTTTCCAGGTGTTTGAACGTCTGGCTTATAAAGTTTCGTCCACCGTCGGTTAAGATCATTTTTGGAGCTCCATAAATGTAGATGAACTCGTTAACCAATGCTGTTACGGTAGATTGGGCGTCCTGGGATTTTATAGAAGGCAGCGTAATATATTTCGTCAGCTGATCTTGTGCAGAGAGGATGTACTTGTGTCCCTCATACGTTTCAGGCAGTGGCCCCACAAGATGTAAGGCAATTTTTTCATTTGGCTTCTCCGGTGTATCCGTGATTATCGGTTCTGCTCGTGGTTGTGTTCGCACGAGCTGGATCCTCTGGCACGTGTCGCATTTACGGATGTAGTCTTCAATGTCCCTTTGTAGGTTGGGCCAGGTAGCAACAGCCTTTACACGGTCGAGAGTTTTTGTTGCTCCAAAATGTCCCGTGGCGTTTGTCTCATGATGTTGATTTATGATCTTCATTCTTTCTTCTTCTGTACCTGGCTCGTAGGGTTCCCTATCGTAAAGGTAGACTAGGGGTGGTTCAATTCTCTTTGACCAAACAAATGAGATCATTTGTTTAATTCTCATTTTCGGAATTGGATTTTCCCTTAGATGTTTGCACCCTAGGAAAATCTTCGTTGACTCATTGATCGTTGATAGCTTCTCCACTAACGCGTTATCCCACTCAATTTCGTCTGCCGAAAAATCATGGTGCAATTCTTCTTCAGTGTCTCCAGGTTGACCCGTGATGTTGATCCTCGGTGTATTCCTGGGCGGTATCTCTTCTAAGATTTGAGGAACTTGCGGAATTTCATTCGATAATTCAAATTCGATGTAGAGAGGGAGATTTTCATTTTCTGTTCCCCGATCATTAGTCATTTCCATGGGGTAGCTAGGTTATTCTATGTCGTCAACTTCTTCTTCAGTGAGGATTTCTTCTTGATTTTCTGGTTCTTTTTCTAGGAAGTCATTTCGTTTTGCCTGACGCGTAGTTACCGGGTAAATCCGTTATAATGCGTCAGCATTAGTATTGAACGTTCCTTTCTTACAATTTGCCTCGTATTCATACTCCTCGAGTTTTAGACGGAGTCTCATCAAGCGACTATTTTTTGGAGGGTTTGAAGTTTTGAGGATCTATATTAGTGGCTTATGATCAATAACGATTTGAAATTTATTCCCATACAAATATTGTCGAAAGTGTTTTACGGCCCAGGCTATTGCCAACATTTTTTTCTCGGTCGTGGAGTAGCGTTGTTCTGCCTTATAGACGGTGCGTGATGCGTAGGCAACGGGGCGATCCTTTCCGAGGGATCCTTGAGAGAGCACGACACCTATCGCATGGTTGCTAGCGTCGGTGGTGAGGGTGAAAGATTCCTTAAAGTCAGGATATTGTAGAACTGGCGATGTTGTCAATGCTGTTCGAAGTAAATTGAACGATTGCTCTTGCTTGTCTGTCCATGACCATGCTGTTTCTTTTTTCAAAAGTTCCCGAAGCGGTTTAGCGATCTTGCTAAAATCCTTAATAAACTTCCGGTAATACCCAGCCAGTCCTAGAAATTGCTTAATTTGTTTTTGGTCGTTTGGCCTAGGAAAGTTTTGCACTGCTTCAGTTTTTTTCGGATTTGATTTTACTCCTCCCTCCGAAATTACGTGTCCCAAAAATTCTAGGTCTGGTCGTAGAAATTCGCATTTATCGGGCTGTAATTTTAAATCCGATTCGCGAAGACGAGTCAATACGTCAAATAATTTTTCATTATGTTCCTCAAGTGTTTGTCCATAGATTATTATGTCGTCTAGATATACAAAGCATGTGCTTCCAATTAGCCCTCGCAACGCGTTATTCATCATGTGTTGGAACGTTGCAGGCGCGTTCTTTAACCCAAACGGCATCCTGTTGTAATGGTAGTGGCCTGATTGTGTGGAGAACGCCATTTTGTGTTTGTCTTGCTCGTCCATTGGGATTTGGTGGAATCCTAAGGCTAGATCGAATGCAGAGAAATATTTCGCTCGACCCAACTGATCCAATATTTCGTCGATGCATGGGAGAGGATAGGCATCGTTGGTGGTTTTTTCATTCAATTTTCGAAAATCAATCACGATCCTCCATTTCTGTTTCCCTGATGCATCCGACTTCTTCGGTACAACCCAGATTGGTGAATTGTACGGCGAGTCACTCGGCTCGATTAACTTCGTTTCCAGCATTTCATTTACCTGCCTGTCGATCTCTTCCTTGTGAACTGGCGGGTACCTGTACTGTTTCGTGTTCACAGTTGTATCGTCGCACGCGATGATGCGATGTCTTTGTACCTGGCAGTGAGTCTCCACGGAAGGAAAATACATCTGGAAAAGTGCTGATGATATCCGAGACCTTTTCTGCTTGATCTGGTGGGACGTGTTTGAGTCGAACGTTTTCCTTCAATGCTAGGATGCGTTCGGCGGAGTTTGTACTTCTTATAGCGTTGACCCGGGCTGCATCCTTCGGTGCGTCTTGGCGCTCCTCCTCAGGTTGACAGGCGAGTTCCTCAATAGGGGTACCGTGCAGCTGGTAAATTATAACCGTTATGGGTTCTTCCGAGTCATTCATAACTGGTACTTGGGCTTCATAGTCCTTGGCTTCGAAAACGCAAGGTACTACGGCTTTTGGGTTATCTTCGTCCGTGACGGCTGCTCCATTTTCGATATTCGTGCGAATTTTGATAAAGTAAATGGTTCGTGGCGGAATCGTGACCAACACCTTCTCAAATTCAAAACGCTTGTCATCGAACATTCAATAATTTTCTCTTCCAATACCGATATTTGTCTGATATTTTTTTCATAAATGGAATACCAATCAATCCGTCTTCTTCCAAGGGAAAGTCATTCGAAACGACGTGGAAGATGTGTTGTGCCCTAAAAAGACAGGAATTCTCATATTGCTAACGCTTGAGGTTCAAAGACCCCATGCGACGATATCGAGCCCGATATTTCACAAGCCCGATATTCCGCTCGACTCAGCCGGAAAAGCGCTGAATCGCAATCGAACGAATCGAACATTCTCGAATGTTGATTGCGAAAACCCGAGTTAACAATTAGCCGAAAGATTCAATCGAAAGGTAGTCTTCGGCCAGAAGCCGAGGAGGTCGGTCTCAAGGCATAAAAAAGAATTGTAATATTGTTGCCTAATTTTAAATAAAATATAAGTTATTCAAGTTGCAATACCCCGAGTTGGAGATTTACTCGGAACGGGAAAAGTCCCCACATACCCTCGCCCTCGAGCATCCGACAACCCACGGTGTCAACTTACTCGAGAGCGAATTTCCGTGCTCTACGCGCATCGTCAGAAGCCGGGGCACAACATTGGTGGCAGCGGTGGGATACCCGCAATTGGGGATACCGCAACTTTGCATTACACAACTTCAAAAAAAAAAAAGAAAAGAAGAAGAAACATCCTATCCAACGTACAAAATAAACTGAACGCAGCAAGTGCTGAAAAGGAAGTCAACGAGTGATCCGATCAACGACCGTTGAACCGGACAAATAAAAAGAAAACGTGCGGCGTAAGCAAACGCCCGAGTCAACCGTACAGAGCTGTCCAAAAGCAACCAGATCCCGATGATCATCGATATCAGACCGACCCCAGGACGAAGACTCACCAAATACCTTCTACAACGGAACAACAGAGCGCACGAGAACAGCAAACCAAAGCAACACGACAACAGGGAACAACACTGGCAATTTCCTGCCAAACAGCTACGAGAACGAGGTCAACATCTTGTAAACAACCGACTACGAAGCATCGATCAAAATGAGGCGCATCATCGTACTGTAAGTGACGGAACATTTATCAAAAAACACCCTCCAAAGCCAAACAATTAAACATTAATGTCAAACGAAGACGAGCATCGTAAATTATACCGATTACCGGGTAACAACAAATTATCGCGTTCATTAAATTCAATTTTCGACGAACTCATTGCAAGAGATCGTCCCGAGAAACAAAGAGTCGAACAAGAACTACAGGAACCTAGGAAAAAGCGATTTCGATCCGCAACAAGTTCAGACGAAAGCCCAAATTCACACAATTCCTCAAATAGGCCGACAGTTGCGAAACGTACCAAAATTCGATCCGCATCAGATCGAACCGTCCATTTTTCTGATCAATCAACAGACTCTGACCAATCTCCAGAAAATATAGACACTAGGCGTGGTCCCGAAATAGAAATTCAAGAATTTTCCCTACTCCAACTTAATTCAGATAACATGGCACAAGAAAATGCTTTCATGACCCTAAAGGAGGCGCGAAGCCTCATTCTCCGATTTGATGGCGAAAAACCTGACGAAGTCGACGATATAATTGAAGCATTCGGTTATGCAAACGCGTGCGTTGCAGCAGCCGATAGACCTTCCCTTTTACAATCCGTGTTAGCAACAAAAGTAATAGGAAAAGCGCGAAAAGATACCCGATATAAAGAAATAGAATCGTACGAACAATTTAAAGAAGAAATGACAGCATTATATGGAACGCGACGTACAGTAGCCGCGTTACAGGTCGATTTTAATACGTGCAAGCAAAAATACAATGAGAGCGTGTTAGCATACGGTCAACGACTCGAGGCCATAATGATGGAATTAATCGAAGCCAGCACAACCGAAGCAAGATCGCCTGCGGAAAAAAGAACAATAGAGACATATGTAAGGCAATTAGCCCTATACAACTTCGAAAGAGGACTTCGAAGGGAATACCAAGTCATCGTAAAGGCCCGAGGATTTAAGGATCTCGGATCAGCCCTTAAAGGAGCAATGGAAGAGGAAAAATCGCTACAAGGAGGCGAATCTATAAACAAACAGACTCATCTGGAAAAACGACCGCCGATGACGTGCAATAAATGTCACAAAATGGGACATTTAGCGAAGGATTGCCGATCCAATACATCGTCTTACGGACGATACAGTCTACCAGCACCATCGAAAAGCGTGCATCAATTCAAAATTACTTGCAATTACTGCAAGAAACCGGGACACGCGTACAAGGATTGCCGAAAAAGGATTTGGCAACAAGGACAAGGAAACGGATACCGACAGGCACCGGCAACCGGGTATCATCAAAATCATCAAACGAATTATCAGCAGGGCCAAGGAACCAGCTACTACAACAAGAGTGGGCCCCCAGGGCGCCCAAATCAGTATCACTGGAACGCAAATAAAAATAGGCCAAAAGAAGACAGACCGAAGGAAGAAAATCGCAACGACAACGAAAAGAAAAAAACAATTGGATCATTTTCGCTCGATATGGTAACGGCAACAAACGTAAACAGGCCAAGAGAAGATAACCGCAACGACAGCGAAAACAGGAAAACAATTAGGTCATTTTCGCTCGATATGGCAACGACAACGAGCGGAGACAAAAGACGAAACGGCAGAAAAATAATCGAAGTATCGAATACAGGTCCGTCCAAAAGAAAAAATACAAGGAAGAAAATAAAATCGTACTGGATAACGACGATCAACTCTGGAGGAGCCGCTAGTGACTTCCACATCGCGTCTCCCCAGGCTAAAGACAAAATCCTCATGTTGAAAGGAGACACCGGAGCACAATGTAGTCTCATAAAAAAGAGTGTATTAAAAAGGACACAGAAATAATAGAAGAAACGATCGAACTCAAAGGAATCGGAGGAAAAAAATTCTACGCACTGTGTAAGATTATGCTCGTGCTCGAAACACCCGCAGTAAACGTAGAACACGGATTCTACGTAATAGATGACACAGTACCACTGGAAGTAGACGGAATAATGGGTTTGGACCTCATGAGAGAGCACAATGTCGACATCCTAAGCGGAAGACATATTAAAATATACGGACATCCGATCCCCATGCTGGACGGAACGAATAAAATTAAACTACCTCCCAGAACAGAGCAAATGCTATACGCAAAAACATTGACGGCAAAAATAGGCTGTGTCGCAGCAAAAGAACTGCGACCAGGAGTAAAGATAGGCGGATGTTACGTCCACCCAGAAGGACATTCCTGCCTCATAGTAGTGCGAAACTCAAACAATGAAGAAATCGAAATAGAAAGGCCAATCGTGCAAATCGAAGAAATTAAAGAAGAACAGCCAACCGAAGAAAAGGAAATAAGTGCTGTAACGATCAAAGAAAAATTAAGAAGAAAAAATAAAATATGGGAAGAAATCAAAAGAGATTCGAACTTAAACCCAGAAGAAGAAAAATTCCTACGCGAATTTGCTGACGCATACGCTGACGTCTTCCATTTGGAGGAAGAGTCGCTTGGGTGCACCACTATAGTGGAGCACCGCATAAGCGTACGATCAGGGACAATGCCAATAAAAATTCGTCCATATCGATTACCAGAAGTCCACAAGCAAGAAGTTATGGCGCAGACAAAAGAGATGCTAAAAAACGAAATAATTCGACCGAGCAAGAGCCCATGGAACGCTCCTCTACTCGTCGTTCCAAAAAAGCCTGACGCCAACGGAAAAATACGCAAGAGAGTGGTAGTAGACTTCCGAAAACTCAACGAAGCAACGGAAGGAGACTCGTATCCATTGCCTAATATTACCGAAATATTGGACCAATTGGGACGAGCAAAATACTTCACGACTCTCGATTTGGCATCGGGATTTCATCAAATCCCAATGGCCGAAAAAGACAAGGAGAAAACCGCTTTCTCCACTCCTCTTGGACATTACGAGTACAACCGAATGCCATTTGGATTAAAAAACGCCCCACCAACCTTTCAAAGGCTGATGGACGCTGTGCTTGCTGGATTACAAGAACTGAAATGCTACGTATATCTCGACGATATAGTAGTATACGGATCATCGTTCGACGAACATAACAGAAGGCTGACAGAAGTATTCGATCGACTGAGAGTAGCCCAATTAAAGGTTCAACCTAGGAAATGTCAATTTCTACGAAAAGAAACCCAGTACTTGGGACACATTATTACCGAAGTGGGAGTAAAACCGGATCCAGAAAAAATAGAGGCTGTACAACGATTTCCAGCCCCGAAAAACGTAAAAGAGGTTCAATCATTTCTGGGACTAGCCGGATATTACCGAAAATTCATACAGGATTTTTCAAAACTTTCAAAGCCGTTAACAGAACTGATTAAGAAAGAAAACAAATTCATTTGGGACGAAAACTGCGAACAAGCTTTCCAAAAATTGAAGGAAACTCTCAGCACTGCACCGATCCTGCAGTATCCGGATTTCGAGAAACCCTTCGTGGTGACAACCGATGCCTCTGACAAGGCAATCGGCGCGATTTTATCGCAAGGAAAAATCTGAGAAGATCTACCCGTCTGTTACGCGAGTCGTACTCTGAACAAGGCAGAAACGAATTATTCAACAACGGAGAAGGAAATGCTAGCAATAATCTGGGCAGTAGCGCAATTCCGACCATATATATATGGAACAAAATTCACCATCGTGACGGATCATAAGCCCCTCACATGGCTTTTCAACGTAAAGGATCCAGGATCACGACTGATGCGCTGGAGAATAAAAATAGAGGAATTCAACTATACCATCGAGTATAAGGCTGGCAAGAAGAATACGAATGCGGATGCTTTAAGCCGTATGTATGTGTTGATGCTGACGCGGCAAGAACCCGAGACGGTGGTACGTCACAAGGACGCCGAGAAGCGTGGTAGAGGAAGGCCGCGGAAGGCCCCCCGCTCCGCGCCACCGCCGCCCGCATCAACAGACCCGAGCCAGCATGGCCGTGGTCAGCTGGTCCCGCGAGCACGTGGCCGGCCGACAAAAACAATGCAGCCCGCTAGAGAGGAACGCCCACGCAAGGCGACCGAGGCCCGCGCGAGCGAGAACGGACCGCCACTCCCACCAGTGGAGGCGGACCAGGCAGCAGGCCCGAGCAAAAAGGAGAAGGAAATAGAAAAAAACTCAAGCGCAAGCGAGACAACAAGCGATAGCGAGACAGAGACGGAAATAGGAGATCGAAAGTGCCCGAGTGAAGAGGAGCGAGGTACGATTCTGCAAGAATACCACGACGCCCCTCTTGGAGGCCACCCAGGCGAAAAAAGGATGAAACAACGAATAAAGATAAAGTATAGCTGGCCTGGAATGAATGACGAAATAAAAAACTACGTAAAATCATGCGACAAATGCCAGAAAAATAAAATCTCGCGACGCAAGCATGCCCCCATGACTATTACCGACACACCCAAGACACCATTCGTCAAATGTGCAGTCGATATAGTAGGTCCCTTACCCGAGACCGAAGCCGGGAATAAATACATCCTGACTTTTCAAGACGCATTATCCAAGTATAGCGCAGCTATACCGCTAAAAACGCAAGAAGCCAAGGAAGTAGCCAAAGGATTTGCAACTCAAATTGTTTGCAAGTACGGCACTCCGAAAGAATTATTGTCCGACCAAGGAACGAATTTTCTGAGCGAAACCTTCAAGGAGATGTGCCAATTATTCCGAATTAAAAAGATTCAAACGACAGCATACCATCCCCAATCAAACGGAGCATTGGAGCGTTCACACCGAACTCTCGCAGAATACCTGAAATGTTTCATAAAAGAGGATCAAACGGATTGGGATGAGTGGTTGCCATACGCGATGTTCACCTACAATACCACCCCGCACACAGCGACAGGGTTCACTCCGTACGAATTGGTGTTTGGTAAGGTAGCCGATTTACCGACGGCGCTCAAAGAAGCACCACGAAAGACGTACTCATACGACGATTATGTCTCCGAGTTACGCGAACGGCTCCGAGCCACATGGCACGTGGCGAAAGAACGATTGGAAAAAGGAAAGGAAAGGGTAAAAGAAGGGCATGATATCGCCGCTGGTACGGTGGAGTACCGCCCCGGCGACCGAGTCCTCCTCCACGACACTACTGTACGTCGAGGCCGATCAGCAAAGCTTTCCCCCAAGTGGACAGGGCCCTACACAGTACGGAACAAAGACTCCGACGTGAACTACACTATCGGCCGTGGACGCAAGGCTGTACGGGTACATGTAGACCGCATCAAGCCCTACATTACCCACTAACCGATAGAGCAGATACATTATCGCTGGGCCAGCGAGGCCGAACCGCGAGGTGCCCCCGCCACTCGCTCCCGAGTGAGAAGTAGGTGGCAGGCACCACCCTTGGTGCACGCCCAAGCAACCGACGTCACGCGACGGATTCGCGTACGGGTGGCGAGCCGCCACCCGTTCAAAAAAAAAAAAAAAAATTATTTTTATTATATATATATTTTAACAAAAGAATAAATAAATGAACTAAAATGAAAGGAAATATGAAATAGGGAAAAGCGCGCGGGAAAATAATCAAAGAAAAATTTATACCATTTCTTTTTCAATATATTGTTACAGTTAAAAAAAAAAAAAAAAAAAAAAAACCCTTATGACTAGTTTATGCAGGCCACATGGGCCTCCCAACTCGGATCGGGCACAGAACCGGCCAAGGGCTCTTCAAATAGGGCCCGCAGCCCGAAGGTGTCGCCCAGGACGCCGTCCCAATCCCACTCGACGCATTCGCGGGAAAAGGCGTCATCACCCCAAAGACGGGTGAGGGCCTCCCGGAGCGCTCGCCGTCGGGACCGAACGCCTTTGGCTAGGGCGATAAAGTTGCGGAGCCACGATCCCCTCCACACTCGCCGGCCAGACGACGGCCGTTTTACTGACTGAAAGGAAAAAAAGGGGAGACCCATTAGAATCAGGGGGAAGAAAAAAGACATATATATGTATATATATATGAATGTAATTATGAATACTCACTAAAACAAGGCCGAGACCCTGGCTCCAAAACGTCAGTTGGGTGCCATGGTCGAACGCGGGTTCCATTCTGAAAAGAAAAAGAAAAAAAAACACACAAACATTTTAGAAAAGGAATAAAAGAGATTAAACACAAAAAAAAAGAAAAAAAAACGGGAAAACAAAAATAAATACTCACCCGATTTTTATCCCTTCCGGAAGACTTCACGTGGAAGAAGGTAGAATGATTGATGTAACCCCGACAAAACAGCAGAGCTATTTAAACCCCAAAGTCTCCCCACTTTTTCATTAATTGCGCCCGGCACCAAACTATACCGAGCGCAGTGCACACCGAAGGCCAGCTAATCGAGCTGACCCTGCATCAGGAGACCCGTACGGTCCCTGACCGCGACGCTGACGAAGCATCGCCTCTTGGAGAAAGAGAAAGAAAGAGAATAGAAAAAAAATATTGCACAGGGAAACCATCACAAAATATATATATTATTGAAAATAAAAAGGCAAACCCTTTTTGCAGGTTATTAATCTCGACAGTTAGGACGACAGAAAGGACTAATGAAAGAAAGGAAAATGCAGAATCCCACGCAACGCAATTTTCCACAACCCCAGGAATTTATTACGAGGAAATCGGAAAACTACACACGATTCAGGAAATGTGGAAACTGGTGATCCGCATGGATCTTCTACCAATAGCAAATAGAGAAAAGAGTATTAGGGAAAAGTTGGAAAAGCTATTAAAATTATGTCAAACGATGCCAGAGGACAAGCTATGTTCTCTCGTAACGAGTTCTCTCGAAAACATGAAAGGAAAAATAAATTCTGAAATGCAGTCCATTTATGATATAACTGGCACAAAAGGTAGAATAAATAAAAGAGGATTAATAGACGGATTAGGATCCATCATAAAGTCGATAACAGGTAACTTAGATGCGAATGACGCTGCGAACATCGAACGGCAAATTACAGCGATAACGAAAAAACAAGAAACAACAGAAGATGCGTTAAAAGAAAATTTGCAAATCCAGCAAATTACACTTGAAATGTTCAATCGCACAACGAATCGCCTCGCGGCAAACGAGGAAACACTAGGCCGTTTGGTAAATAATTTACACCATGGAGTGCAAAATCTCGTAATGGATATTTTAACACGTCAACAATTGGACGAGAAATTAACAACCATTAGCGTAATAATCGAATCCTTATTAAACGATATACGTCAATTATCTAACTTTTTAGTAGGCTTGCCAAAAGGAATCGTTAATCCTACAATATTGCCGCCTAGACAACTCTACGCGTATCTAATAGAAGCATTACCAAATCTACCAAAAGGACTGAATTTTCCGATAAAAATACGTCCAGAAAAAATTAACGAATTACTGGAAATTTCTGAATTAGGCGCATATAGTATTCAGAATACCCTCACCGTTGTGATAAAAATCCCATTAATCAACAACAACGAGTTCAATGTGAATAAAGTTTATCCTCTACCCGTAAGAGTAGAAAAAGACACGTTTCGGTTCATAGAAACGACTGTAAAAAATGTTATAATTGATCGAGAGCGTCGAGAATATCTGTCATTCTCAGAAAACGAATTATCCAAATGTAAACGACAAAATTATCAATATTACTGTCATCCGAAAAACGCGAGACAAATAATACGATCAGGAGTGTAATGCGAACTGTCGATATTTTTAGGAAAAGACCCCGAAAAAGCGAATTGTACACATCGTTTAGTTAAATTAGAGAATTCTTTGGTCATTACTCTAGAACAAGAAGGGCAATGGATATATGTAGCCCCAGAGACAATAGCTCTCACGATAAACTGTAAAAACTCTGCGACGACTCATGCAACAATTACTGGAACAGGATTATTGGCTTTGGATGGGAAATGTTCCGTCACCTCCATAGATTTTAAGATTGAAAATTTGAAGGAAACTGTACACGAAAAATTCCTACAATTTTTACCGCCATTCAACCTATCTTTTCTGACTACAGAAAACGAAATACCTCAACCTTTAATATTGGAAAATATTCCTCATACGATAATCAATGATCCATACGAAGTTAACAAAATTGGCGAACGAATCGAAATATTAAAAACAAAGTTAAACAAAAATTACGATCACGTGACAACACAGAGTCACATCATAGGGAATTATGCCCTCAGCGGAATTATTCCCTTCGCAATGATTATATCATATTTCGGAATTAAAGCGTTGCAACGGCGACGTTTAAATGCGACATCGCCGAACGACGACCTGGCTGACGTAGCTCTGGCCAGACCGCGAGCTGCCAAACGCAAGGCAACAGCTGACTCACAAAATCCGCGAGTCATATTCACGCGAAATGCACCTCGCACACGCACAACGTAAATGTGTATGAAACAAAAATCTATTGTATTATTGTAAGCCGAGAGACGACCGAGAGACAAAACTTGCCAAAGCTATGAAAAGAAAAAAAAAAAAAAAAAAAAAATGTATTATATCGCCGAAATTGGGAATTTCGTCTTCCCAAGGTGGAGGAATGTTGTGCCCTAAAAAGACAGGAATTCTCATATTGCTAACGCTTGAGGTTCAAAGACCCCATGCGACGATATCGAGCCCGATATTTCACAAGCCCGATATTCCGCTCGACTCAGCCGGAAAAGCGCTGAATCGCAATCGAACGAATCGAACATTCTCGAATGTTGATTGCGAAAACCCGAGTTAACAATTAGCCGAAAGATTCAATCGAAAGGCAGTCTTCGGCCAGAAGCCGAGGAGGTCGGTCTCAAGGCATAAAACGAATTGTAATATTGTTGCCTAATTTTAAATAAAATATAAGTTGTTCAAGTTGCAATATCCCGAGTTGGAGATTTACTCGGAACGGGAAAAGTCCCCACATACCCTCGCCCTCGAGCATCCGACAACCCACGGTGTCAACTTACTCGAGAGCGAATTTCCGTGCTCTTCGCGCATCGTCAGAAGCCGGGGCACAACAGATGTGACTCTTTCCTTGAAAATCTTGTTTGGCAGCAAATAAGGATTCATGTTGTTCATTGCCCATGGAGAACGGTGTTTTAATGTTCCGATTTATCTGCGATCCTTCCGTCAACATGTTTATTTTTATGAGATTTATGGCTGATCCGGTATCGAGAAGAAAACAGCCTATTCTGCTAGCTGTTCGTGTGGGAAGTTTGACCACTCGTTTAGCGGATCCGATGGAATTGACTCGGGGGATGTTTCTTGTGTCATAGTGATTGCTTCTTCTTCCGGTATATAATTGAGTTTGTTTGCGTTGGTCGGTGATTGTGAGACTGCCCGTTGTGAAAACCCGGGTGTTGTGGTACGTTCCTGTTGAGATATTTGTGAGTCGAATGCTTTCTTACGACAGTCACGTTCGAAGTGACCCATGCGATTGCAATATCGGCATATTATCGAAGAGAACGGTGCCGCTGGGGGAGTCCCGAAAGATTTATGATGGGGCGGCTCGCGAGTTTCTGAGCTACCTGTATTCTTTTCAGTGATGTTTATGTTGCGCGTCATCATCTCTCTTGTGTAGTCGAAGGCTTCTGCCGCTTGTGCCCGAGCTGGCGCCAATCGAATATTCTCCGGTTTTCGAGCCCGTACTTCAGTCAAAATCTCTTTTTTTAACCCTAACAGATATTGGTCGAGCCCTTGTTGGCGTTCGTACTCCACAATGAATCCTCTTTGTGTTTCATCTGGAGTTGAATTGGCTAATACGGAAAGGAGTTGATTTTGTACTTCTAAAAATTTATTCGTACATCTCGAAACACTTTCGGTTTTTTGATGAAACATTCGCAATCTTTTGTCTCTCCAAACGCTGACCGGTTGCAAGTTTCCGAAGAGGATCCGTAACCATTCATAGAGCTGTTCGTACGTGTTTGTCTCGTACTCTTGAATTTCTCTTGCTGCGTCTCCGATAATGTTTTTTGTGATTATTAATCGACGAAGGTAATCTGATCAGCTCACTTGTGGTCGTACATCTTCAATTGACGTAATGGAAGTTTCGACCCCCAGAGATTTACCATCGAATGCACGGACTAGTTCTAGAGCTTCCTGCGGTGTTGGCTCTTCAAAAGAATCTTCCGGTAACGCGTGCGTAATGCGCGAAGCGTTATCTTCCATTTTGGTTTGTGAATCTGAGTCTTTCATTCGGCTGAACGCCGTTTTGATGGCTGCGTTTACGTTAGACAACGACATTTCGGTTTGATCCACTGAGTCAGTTTCGGAATCGGTGGTTATAATTTACGGTTCGCGATAATGAGTAAATGAGTATTTACTCACCGATTCTTTTTGTGGATCCAGTTCAAAACGTCGTTCCTCATAGACTCGGAGTGTCGTCAATCGGTCCTATGTTCCCAGCGTTGATTAGTCAGCACACCCCACACTTAGCGCCAATTGTGATGTCGGGATGGACACTTTTATTATAATTTTTGAGGAAAGGAGTGGCTGACTCGCTCCAGAACTCGGTTGTAGGACGGAATAACTCGGTTAAAACGGATTGAGCTACTTGAGACGGATTTATTCAAGTAATTGATGGACAGAGATTCAGCGTTGTACAGTATTCGGAGACTTACTAACTGTCTTAGCTTAGAACGAAGGTAACTTATAGTGATGGAGTGTGGGAAATTCGAGATGGTGGGAGGAAGGACGTACGTGACGTTAGAAACGTTGGCCATCGGTTTCATAAGAACTTGAGAATCCATATTGGCGAATGAAAAGTTACGGCATTCCTAATACGACTGGCCGGATGTTGTAATTATGTGAAAATGCCGCTCATTAAGATCCAGGCGCATCAAGGAGGGCCTTCGTCATAGGTTTCCCAAGAGTTTGGAAAACCATGCATGAGAATGATATTCCAAATGTAGGTGGACGGATGCTATAAGTTTGGTGAAAGGCAGCTTGCACATATGTATCAGCAGTATGGATCGTTGGAAGAAAATAGGGAGAAGAACGACCAAGGAAAAAATAGAGGATCTCATTACAATATATATAAATATATATATATATATATATATATATATATATATATATATATATATATATATATATATATATATATATATAATCGAATTAAGGGAAGATGGAAGAGAAGAGGAAAGAGAAGGCGGTATAATTAGAGTATAAATGGACGTGAATTTTAGAGGAAAGAACTTCTTTCATCCCTCGTGGATCGACTAGTACTGCTTGGCAAAGTACATCCCTAGTGGACAGGAAACGCTGAGAACACGGAACGTTAAGAAACACGAAAAAAAGGAGTCGCGCCTAAAAAGCATTAGAAAGATCGCTTCATTTTCTGGAAATTAACTAGTACTGCTGGACAAAGTACATCTCTCGGGGATCGGAAACGTCTGGAACATTGAACTTTAAGGAACGAAAAAATAAGATGAACTGAAATGAATTTATTTTTAATAAGACAATATTGGAAAATCAAAGAAAAATAAAAAGAGCAATAAGGAAAGTTAACCCCTTAAGGGTAGCAAGCAGTTATAGTAAATAGGTAGGAAAATCATAGTAGGAGAAAATAAAGTCCGAGAAGATATTCTAACGAGAGAGCGTTACAGATAGGCATAACAGAAAAATATTAAATTTGAAAAAGACAAGGAACATTATATTAGGAGATGAGAAAACGTACGCGACAGTCATACGAAACCACACACACACACCCAGAAATACACCGTGATTATCGATTAATACGGATCAGGATCACAGAAAGGACAAGGAGGTATCCCGATATCTATGCAAAAAAGGGTCAGTCGAGTACTCGAGGTACATCGCTCGAATAGATTATCGTAGACCAGTAGGTGGCTACATCGCTCGCCAAGATCGAAGACCGGGCAGACAAACAGGCCAAATGGATAGGGAGTTTGTATGGGTTACTATAGCAGCGATAAGAGAAAAGAAGAGGGGTAGGGCGAAAGGAGGGCATGTAGTGGGAGTCAGGAAAAGAATTTTGGGAGAGGGGAAAGTGGGACTGCGGAAGGGGGGCCTAGTCATAAGGGATATACAACTAGGAGGAAACAGACAAGACAAGGGAACGGTAATAAGTATATACAATAGAAACCTGAAAGAGCTGGAAGGAGAATTAGAAAAATTAATGGACGTAGCGGAGGACAGGGGAGACGCAGTCATAATAATGTGGATCTTTAATGCCAGGATCGGGAATTAACAGGCAGGTATAGAAGGAAAGGAGGGGCAGGAAAGCCAAAGGGTGTAAAAATATAATACGGAGAAAACGGAAGGGAGAAAAATGTTAGATGTTTGCGCATGAAACGGATTAATAGTGGCCAATGGAAGATGGGAAGGGGACAGGCAGGGAAGCCTAACGTATGTAGGAAGTCAAGGGGAGGGCGGGTCGGTCATTGACTACGTTGTGTTAAATAGTCAAGCGGAGGGAATGGTAAAGGAAATAAGAGTAGAGGAACGAACGGGATCAGACCACCTTCCAATAGTGGTGACATTTGAGAGGAGCGAGAGGAAGGGGAAGGAGGAGAGGCAAAGCAGACCACACCAACTGAAGGAAGGAAGGAGAGAACGAAAGCTAAAATGGAAGCATGAGAAGGCAGAGGAGTACGGCACGTTTTTCACCGAATTGTGGGATTCGAAGGAGAAGAAAAGCGAAGTCTTAGACAGATGGGATGCTTTGGTAGAAGTCATAAGCGAAGCGGCACAACAGGGGGGGTTGTTGAAATGGGTGGGTGAAAATATAGCAGAAGACAATAGCATAGGCGGTAAAATAAAAGAGCAGAAAACGCTACTAAGGAAGAGATTAAAGGAATTCCTCAAAAAACCAGACATAGAAGAGAAAGGGAGACTAAGGAAAGCAAGGAAAACACTGAAGAAGATGAGGAAAGAGGAAAATGAGGAACGATGGAAGGAGCGCTGGGAGAGGGTCCGCCGAAGTGAAAATCCCACGGAGCTTTGGAGAGCGCTGAAGCCTATTAGGCCCAGGAAAGCAAGAAACGGCGGGCAAATAACGGAAGAGGAATGGATTAAGCATTTCAAGAAGCTTCTGGGAAGTAAGGACGACGGGCAGGGCTTAGAAGAAGGCATAGAAGAAACGGGCGCGGAGAGCGGACAGGAAGAAGAAGAAGCCAGCGACAGCAGAGCCAGCGGAACTTGGCTGGAAGAAATAGCAAATCGGGAGATAACCATAGAAGAGGTGGAAAAAGAACTGGGGAAAATGAAAAAGGGCAAGGCGGCGGGGCGAGACGGACTGACGATTGAATTCTTCCAGGGGTTGCCGAAGGAGGGGAGAAAAGAGTTGGCCAACATCTTGAATGAGCTATGAAAGAAGGGCAGGAGAGCAAGAGGGTGGGAAACCGGAAGGATCTTTTCTATCCACAAGACTGGCGACTCAAGAAACGTGAGAAATTATAAAGGAATTACACCAATGGATTCGGGATACAAATTGCTGACCAGAATAGTGAACAACCGGGTAATATTCCTACTGGAAGCCAAGAATCAGATGGGAGAAGGTCAAGCGGGTTTTCGGGCGGGCAGGGGGACACGGGACCACGTTTTCGTACTGAACGCGCTAATCAACAACAAGCTGAAGAGAAGAGGAGGAAAACTCTACACGTCGTTCGTGGATTTGAGGACGGCGTTCGACTCAGTGGACAGAGAAGGAATGATGAGGAAATTGGGACGAGCGGGAATTAGAGGAAGGCTAATGGAAATGATTAAGAAGATCTACAAGGATACGCAAAATGAGGTCATAACAGCGGAGGGGGTGTCGAAGAAGTTCAGGACAACAAGAGGAGTCAGGCAGGGGTGTGCACTGAGCCCTACACTATTCAACCTGTTTATCGAGGATATGGAGGAAGGCTGGAAAAGAAGAAAGGAGGGAGGCACGGAGGAGGAGAATAAATTTACGCCCTGAAGTATGCGGATGATGTAGCACTGGTGGCAGATACGGGGGAGTGTTTAAGAGACATGCTGAGGGAATTGGAGAAGTACGTGAAACGAAACAAATTGGAGATCAATATTGAAAAACAAAAGTAATGATTTTTAGGAAAGGGGGGAGACAGAAGAAAGAGAAAGATTGGGAGATAGACGGAAAGAAATGAGAGGTAGTAAGCGAGTTTCAATATCTGAGAGTATATTTCTCGACCGGAAACACTTTCAAGAAGCACACGAAGATGGGGGAAAGCAAGATAAGGAAAGCAGCAAACGGAGCCTAGGGAATTGCAAGGAGAGCGAGAATAAGTAGACTGACAGACAGGTTGAGAATAGTGGAAGCAATAGCAAGAAGCGGGTTGTTGTATGGAGTAGAAGTATGGGGGTGGAAAAGAAGGGAGATAGTAGAGAGAGCACAGGCCAGGTACACGAAGATGGCCATGGGACTGAGAAGAAATACGTCGGAGTACATCTGGAAGATGGAGGCAGGATGTATAGGAGTGGTGAGAAAACGGGCAAGCGACTACATCGGCAAAGTCATAGAGATGGAGGAAGAAAGATGGTCGAGAAAATGCCTGATGCAGGAAGCGAGAGGGCTAATGAATAACGACGGAAGCAAATGGGGCGAAGAAATGAAGGCGGCAATGGAGCAAGCAGGAGAGGGGCAGATAGGGGAGACGATGAGAAGAGGAAACAAAGAGGAATGGAAGAGGAAGGCCAGAAGAGCGGTACAGAAGTTGGCGGAGCAAGAAGTGCAGAGAATGTGGGGCAATATTCGCCGGTCCAATTTCTGCATAGAGTATGAAGAAAGGAAAAAAGAGGTGGGAATGGAAGACTATTGGGATAAAGGAACAACAAGGGGAGAGATCAGGGAAATATGGGCTAGAATGAGGTGCGGGAGTGTGGGGAGAGAAGCAGAAAAGAGTTTCAAAGACACAAGGTGTAGAGTATGCGGAAAAGCAGAGGAAACTCTGGCACATATTTGGGAGTGCGAGGAGGCCAAGAAAATAATGGATGAGCAGGCCCATAGAAATTTTGTAGAGAGGGAAAAACAGCAAAAAAGGGAACCAAACGGAGGGTGGAGGAAGGCACTAGAGGGAAAGGATTTAGTTGAAGAGATGTGTGAAGTTGCGAAGCAATTTGAGAATGCGGCGAGGAAAAAGGGGTCAGGAAGAAAGTTGTACAAACGCAAGAAGCGCAACGATAATAGGATTAATGTTTTTTTGTTTTTTTCTTTTTCGATGTCTAATAATAAGAAGGTCTGTAACGGAAGAAAGAAAGAAAGAGAGGAGAAAATGTAAAAAGCCCGCAAGGGTGTACATGAAATAAAAGAAGTTTATCTAGATCTAGATCATATTTTTTGTTAAAAAATACCCAAAACACCTGAGTTTATATTAATTTTTTCCCTGTTCGAGTCCCGAACCTATAAATTCATTTGTAACGAATTAAGACCCGTTACATTGTGGCGCCCAACGTGGGGCCCGAACAAAAGAAAGAAAAACTCATGAAAAGGTGTGTCAAAATAAATCAAATAAAAATAAATAACACAAAATCAAATAAATAAAACAAAATCGAATAAGATAGATCAAAATAAAATAGAATAAAATGGCGCAACAAAACGATGAAAACTCCCTGCATTGGGAATCATCTACAGCGGTTGGATTGTTAGAGGAGGCCCGTCAAAGGGATCGTCGAAATATTGGGCGATTGTCAGCGATCGGACCCAGACCAATAGAAACACCGGACGAAGGAACATTCAACATCAGCGGAGAGTCAGGCGAGACAGATGAAAGGGGTGCGGAAGAAAGTGATACAATTAAAGCCCTCATCAAAGCAATGAATAGTATCCGCAACGAGCAACGAAGGGAACGCATAACGACCAAAGCGGAAATCAAGCAGCAGAACGATAACTGCATCGTGAGGTCGCGCCAGCTGCACGAGGAAGTCAACACCAAAATAACGAATGAAGTCCATAAAACGAGGAGCGCACGGAACGCAAAATTGTGATGGCTCAAAAATTAATAGAGCAAACCCATAATCAGCCGCGAAGAGAAAATGACGACCAAATTGAGGATTTCGACACTCGAATGGAAGCCATTAGGCGAACGATATCCCAGCTCCTCCATTCATCAAAAGTTGTGGGACAAGTGGTCACTGAGTACTCTAAACGAATCAAGGAGTGTGAAAAAAATAGCGAAGCTCAAAACTCAAATACGATGTGCAACACCACCTGGGGAGTGGGACTGAACGTGAGCCAGGCATACGCGGCAAAACAAAAACCACCGACGTATAATGGCGACGGCAGAGAACGACCAATGCGTTTTCTGCAGGATTTCAAAGAATTTTGGCGAATCACCGGAAACACAGACCTCCGTTATTTAGTCAGCCAATCCCTGAAAGACACTGCCAAAGATTGGTGGAGAATTGTCGAGGATCGGGTGCAAACGATTAACGACTTCGAGGAAAAATTTTACGGACGTTACTGGAGCCAAGAAATTCAGGATAAAGTACGCCGAAATCTCGAATTCGGGGCCTACGAATGGGACGGACACCGGATGACTCGAACCGAATATGCAACCCAGATATTCGGAAACGCTAAGGACCTCAGTGAAGGTCCGGCAGAGGAACAAATATTCAGGAAACTCGCTAACCATTTCGATGAGTCGATCAGAATGGCAGCACGCGTCAGCGGAATAAAAACGATCGATTCATTTCTCGAATTACTAGAAAGCATGGATGGGGCAGGACCACTCAATGCAAAAGATCATTACCCCGTCGACAAGAACCCATCAGTGCAACATGGCAGCATAATAACCCATGGAAGAACCAGACATTTGGAACGGTCGGGGGATTCAACCAGCCATGGCGGCCAGGGAATCCAGGTTCTCCGGGACCACCACCACTATTCCAAAATGAACAACAGGGTAATTGAGGATTCGGAAATAGCAACGCGATGCCAGCGCCATTCCCCAGACAACCACCATGGCAGACAGGATACAGGAATAGTAGACCTTCTCTTAACCTCGCCGCTGCACCATGGACTCCGTATCCGCAAGGCGGACTAGGCACCAGCAATATCCCAGCACAAAACGAAACACCGAGGACCAACAATCCGTACCAGGGAAACGAGTAAACGTTGCGCCCGTACAGATACCACAGGATGGAATATCACGAGGCGCAACAGAAAAAGACGAGGGTGTACAAATTGCCATGGAAGAAGATCTGCAAAGGGTGCATCGAAACAAAAAGAAGAAGGAAAGAAGGAAGAAGAAATTAGTGTCCGAAGATAACAAAAATCCTGAGCAACCAATACCTATGGGAATTGTCCGGAAAATTCGTAATAGCCACATTGAAAAAGGAAGCTGGAAGACGGGGGCAAAGAAGAAAAACAAACAGGATCGAGTAGTACCACAACAAGGAATAATAAGGCCATGAAAGTAGCAACGAACGACACATATGAACATCCAAAAGAATTCCTCATGGAAGACCCTGGACAACGGGGAAGAATACGAGGAATCCAACCACGATGCCCTACCCTACCTATCGACCTAGAAGGAATTACAGTCGAAATATTGGTCGACAGCGGGAGCGAGATATCTTGTATATCAGAAGACTTCTACCACCAACACCAGGAAGAATTAAAAAACTTGCCCAGAAGTACCGGTAAGGAGCACAGAAACCATCGGAGCGTTTGGAGGAAAATCTGGCCGTATTTTCCTCCAAATTAGAAGCTTAAATTCCTCCAAATTAGGCTGTTAGAAAACAAATGATAGCCGAAGCAAAACTCTACGACGCAAACGGAATTCTAGTAATCCCTAGGATGAGCAGACCGGCCATATTAGGAGTCGACGGGATGTTAGAACTACAAGTTGGAATCGACGCACACCAAGGAACACGCAAAGTAAAAAATCAAATCGTCACGGAATTTGAGGGAGGAAGATGGGTGTGGCAAAGGGACAATAAACAATTAGTAAACATTTCTGAAATCGGAAGCGCCACAAATTATGAATTGGCCGAAGACGCAGTTAATCAGAAGTTAAAAAATTGTCCGAACCTGCCTGAAAATACGAAGAACGAATTTAAGGCATTAATCGGCCAGTAGAGGCATATTTTCAGTAAAAAACCAGGGCGGATGCACGCATACGTCCACAAATTGGTACTAAAGGATCCGGAGCCATACATCCATCGCTCATATCCAGTGCCAATACAATATCGTGAGAAAGTACAAGAGGAAATCCAGCGAATGTTGGATCACGGCGTAATCGAACGGGCAAAGAGCCGCTTCATTAATCCACTGGTAACTGTCATAAAAAAGATGGGTCAGTACGATTATGCCTAGACGCCAGGCAACTCAACACGTTTCTCGTAGAAGATTACGATAATGCCCCACCAACCGAGGAAATATTCCAAATATGTGGAGGGGTAAAAATCATGTCAAGTTTGGACATGACGAGTGGTTTCTGACAAATTCCACTGGATGAAGAATCTAGACCTTATACCGCTTTCCAGCACGGAGGGAAATGTTACCAATTCACGGTAACACCCTTCGGGTTAAAAACGAGCACGGCAAGCCTTATCAGAAGTTTAGATATCGTACTCCAGGATCTTGGGAACTCTGTAATCAATTTCGTAGATGACCTCCTATGTATGTCAAAAGACGAGGCGCACCATTTGACACATCTACACCAATTGTTTGAAAGAATCAGCAACAACAACATGACCTTAAACTTCAAGAAATCCAGATTCTTTCAGCATAAAATATCGTTCCTGGGACATATTTTGACAACCACGGGGATACGACCACAACCAGAGAAAATCCAAGCAATCAGGCTCTACCCCCCACCAAGGAACATAAAACAATTACGCGGATTTCTCGGTCTAGTAAACTTCTACAGCAAGTTTACCGACAGACATGCGAAGGAAAAAGTGCCTCTCTTAGAACTGCTCAAAAAGGGGCAAAAATGGCGATGGGGGACGGAGGAAGAAAGGGCATTTACACGAGTCAAGCAACTCTTCATAGAGACAGTGATGCTTAAACATGCCGATCCGAAACAAAAATACACCCAGACAACCGATGCAAGCGATTACGCGATTGGAGCCGTCCTAATCCAGGAAGATGCGAAGGGCGACACAGGGGTAATATCATTTGCTAGCCGCACATTCAAAGGGGCTGCGATAGGATACACCACAGCAGAGAAAGAATTGCTGGCAATTGTATGGGCGCTTCAAAAATTCCGAAACCATTTATTGGGCGCCCGGATCAAAATAATAACCGATCACAAGGCGTTAACATTTATCAAAATGGGACGGGATCGCATGCTAAGATGGGCACTATTAATCCAAGACTATGATCTGGAGATCGAGCACGGCCCCGGAAAGAACAACGAGGTCGCTGATGCATTAAGCAGGCCGTACGATTTCCAGGGCGACGAGGACAAACATACACCAGGAAAAATCGTACTCACGGCAATCCTTGCCAGACAACCGTCGGGGGAAATTAAACAAAATTTCAAGAAAATTGGACAAATGCAACAGAATCAAGAAAATCTCCAAGAGACGTGGAAAAACTGCCAAAAACAGGAGGAAAACAAAAAATACAGGATCAACGAAGGATGCTTACAAAAATATGACAGGACAGGAAAATGGAAAGTATATTGCCTGAAGAATTAGTAACTACTTTCATAAAAGAGTGTCACGAGATATATGGTCATCAAGGAGTACGGAAGATCTTGCACATGATAAATGAAGACTTTACTTGTAGCCACATGGCTAAAAAGGTACGGCAAACCATAGCCATGTGCGACGTATGCCAAAGGGTAAAAGGGTCACAGTCCGAACGAAGTATGCGAACATGCAGACGATAATTCCGAAAGGCCCAAACGACCTCGTATCCATATACTTTTACGGACCCCTGCCAAAATCAGTAGGGGGAGTGCAACACATCCTGGTGACCATCGACACATTTACCAAGTTAGTTAAACTATACCCGTTAAAAAAGGAAAATATGGCAGCAACCGTCAACAGAATATTCAAGGACTACATCCCAAAATATGGCAAGCCCAGACGGATTCAATTTGACCACGGAAAACAATTTACTTCCAAAATTTGGTCAGAACAACTAAAAAAGGAAGGGATACAAGGAGTATTCTCCTCTATACGACGACCATAAGGAAATATGGCCGAGCGAGTAAACAGAGAGCTCGGGCGATTTTTCAGAACTTTTCTCATGGAAAAACATTCAGGATGGTATCGATGGGTACCTATTATACAAGTTTGCATTAACGACACGCAGCATGAAACCACCGAGTTTACGCCGACGGAATTGCAATTAAAAAAAAAGCCTTATCGTATTTGGAAAGAATGGGTGCTCGCGTTAAAAAAAGGGACAAGAGCACACCCTCACATACAAGCAAAAAATCGAACTAGTCCGGGAAAGGATTAAAAGAAAAGGGGCAAAAAGGGCTGAAAGGTTCAATGTCACGCATAGAACAGTCACGTTCGAAATCGGCGAACGTGTGTTGGTCCGAGCGCTCAATGTCTCGGATCCCGCAAAACAAAGGACCGCGAAATTTATGCCCCTGTATGAAGGACCAGACACAATAAAAAAATGTGTGGGGATCGAAGAAGAAGAGCTATACCCCGGAGCGGCGATACTCTGGCGTCACGAGGCAAAACTCTATCGTGCCACGTATCAAGGGAAAACCGATGAAGGAAAACTCGTTCTGTGGCTAGGGGACTGGGGGGCCAGCGTATACGGCACCCCGGAGGAATGCTATACCGCCCCAGCAATGGCATCCACTCATACCTATCAAGCGATGCCGGTGACGCATGGTGACCTCCTGCCGGTAGAGGAGTCCTGGGGCGAGGAGGAGCTTTTTTATTGCCGGGCCCTGATAGAAAACACCACATGGACAATGAGAGTTTGGGGCAGACCCAGCCAGTTGGGCCTCGTTCTCGCGGATCTCTATCTCGAGAACGTAGGCCCAAACCGAGGGAAGAGTCTGGCAGACATTTTCATTGGAATGGGAGTGGCACGGAGGACGGACAACGCGCGTCCACCAACCATAGACAACAAGGAGTGCCGGTTCCAGGACATCACCCAGTGATGGGCAAAATTGTAATAAAAAATTAACAATTACAAATTACTAAAGATAATTTGTAATTAAATCGAATTCCATTAAAATTACTTTTAGTAATAATAATTGAATCGGAGTTCATTGAAATTACTTTCGATAATTGTAATTGAATTAGAGTCCATTGAAATTATTTCCAGTAATTGTAGTTGAATTGGAGTTAATTAAAATTACATTGAGTCATTTTAATTAAATCGGAGTTCATTAAAATTACTTTCAGTGATTGTAATTGAATGAGAAATCATTACAATTATTTTCAGTGATTGTAATTAAATCAGAAATTATTAAAATTACTTTCAGTAATAGTAAACCACGCAATGTAGTTTCATTAGATTTTTTTGCTTGAGAGAATTCTAAGCATCGAAATGACTATCTCGTTTTTTTCCCGTAAAAACGAAGCCTCAGGGATTGAATTAAGCGAAGGAAAAAAATTGAGTCATGTTTAATATAATAATAGATATGTATTATATTAATATTCGAAACACACAATAAACATATGGTAATATATGGTAACATCATCGAAGATTGTTTTCTCAATATGGCTAGAATAATTTTGCATTTGCCACCGACAGTACTCGTCGTTCGAAATTAATATCAGAGAGTCGGTTATATTTAGGCAGATCCATCATTGTCGCAAAACTGAATAAACGTTCGACTGGAGCAGACGATGGCAGCGGAGTGTTGTAACGAATAAACAGTTTCTTGACCACCGGATAGCTATCCAATAGTATCAGACCTGTAGAACGCTCCTTAGTAAACTGAATAATTTGGACCTCTGGATCTTCGTTACGAAATACCGCGCTGGATCTCCCGAACGTAACACTCGTTGGTCCGAAATCGAAAAAGTCGGAATGTTCCTCAACTTCCGGAAGAGGCAAAAGAACGTCAGCTCCAAGCTCATGTTGAGCCGCGTTAATCACGACGGTACGCACCTTTTCTTGAATATTGTTAGGAAAAAAACCTAACCAATGAGCCTTGAACCGTGGGTGACTTATGGCAGCTATAGCAGCATACTCGCCTTCTTTTTCAATTTGAAACAAGTTCGAAAATCTAGTCTCCAAACCGGTGATTAGAGCCTGTATGACAGGCAGGTACGAGTGCATTGGGGGTTTTTCCGTTAACATCTTCAATTTCCTCGTCGTTGTAATCAGAGTTGGCAAAACATATTCATAGTAGCCAAATTCTTCGCCCTGCAATTTGTCTAAAGCTTCTGCTATTGGGCGGAGACATTCTACATAGTTTTCTATGTATTTGAAGTCGTTGTCTCTCAATGGATAGCGTACACCTATCATCGCGCTAACAGCTGGAAGTTTATCTTTGAGCGCGATCAATTGTACAAAAGAATCGTACAAAGAATTCCATCGTACAACGATAGGCCTCAGTAATGCGACTTCCAGTGCTTCTTTCAGAATCTCGTACTTTTTTGGAGAACGCGTGATTCGCCACAGCTCTGTACATCTATCCATCACTTCGCTGTGAGATGCAGATAACTGTTCGCTACATTTGATACCTTTCAGTGCATCTTGTGTTGCTATCAAATTAAGCGTGTGACTAGCGCAGCGAAAATGCTTAGGCAACTCGAAATTCTGGCAATCGTCATCAGGCATATTTTCATATGTTGCTGTATCTTCCGCAATCGTTTCGTAGTCCAAATCAGATGCCGAATTTTCATCTTCATTTGTACTGCCACCCGCATTTCCAGTGGTGAGTCCCGCTATATTGAGCAATTATTAACATTTGACTTCATTTTCGGCAACATTATGTATACAATTTATTTAAATAGCTTTAGGTGTAAATATTCTTTACCGTAAAAAAAAATCGTCGGGCATATTCACGCCGAACACCTTAAAGGCTTTAATGAAGTTTGATCCATTATCCGTCACCACCGCCAGTACTTTTTCCAAATTCAAATTGAAAGTCGAATGGATTTCTGTCAACAATGTAGCTATGCGATCGTAGGAATGTGTGCCCGAAAAACGGCGACAGGCTATTGCAGCTGACTTTCTTTGTAAATTTCCTTGATCAATCTGTAATTTAAAATCAAATCGTTAAAATATCGCGTTTTTGCCTGTAATGCTCGGGATTATTTCATCGTTTCCGTTTATTATTTTTTTTTAATGTGATGAGTCCCAATGATTTAAACCTCGTTTATCAACACAATACATTTTTTTATGTATTTAGGGGTTAGATCCCTCTGGAGCGCGAAAAATCAAAGCGTTCTTTGGGAATTTTTTTCGCTCTACTAATAAAGCGATCAAAAATTTACTCTAGGACTGTATTAAGTACATAATAAGGTATATACAGATATATTTTTTTTATAAAAATACGAAATGGCGTCATAATGCATTTTTCTCGAAACCATGTTTTTCAAACTGGTGGGCAGCATGACTTGTGCAATTTTTATCCAACCGACTCAAAATGTTAACTGCAGCTTCTTAGATACATTATCTAAAGCGGTACACTCAATTATTGTTAAATATTCAATAATATTTCTAAGAAGCTACAGTTCAAATTTTAAGTCGATCGGATAAAAATTGCACGAGTTATGCTGCCCACCAGTTAAAAACATTAGTTTCGCGAAAAACGCGTTATGACGCCATTTTGTATTTTGCGTTGAAAAAAATATATCTGTATATACCTTATTATTTACTTCATGCAGCCCTAAAATGAATTTTCGATCGCTTTATTAGTAGAGCAAAAAAAATTCCCAAAGAATTTTCGCACTCCAGGGGAGTAAATCTCTAAGTAAATCTGATCTTACATACCCAGTGTACTGTAACACCCATGAACCGCCGACAATTATTACTCCACACATCTGCAGTAGTGCAGACCACGATTGCTCTCTCATCAATATGTTTTTTAATTTTTGCCATTCGATTATCAAAATTTTCCACGATATTTCTACCGAGAGAACGTCTTGACAGATGCTTCAAAGCTTCGCCATTTTTTTTAATAGTGAAATCTGAAATAAAAGAAAAAGTGGTGCATCTCTAACTTATTCGAAAAATGATAGAAAGAATATTGTGTGACATTAAAATACTATATTTGTTACATTACCATCGAAAATTTTTCGAAATGATGCCATTTCTACTGTTCTCAACGGCGCCATACTTTCGAGAATATAGTTCGTTACATTTTCGTCGAACTTTGGCTGTGAAAATTTACAAGCCGAACGCTTGCTTGGCTCTTCTTCAGCAAGCTTCGCCCGTTTTTCGCTACAGTACGTTTTGTATCCCGCGTACTTGTCGTCATGAGCTCGCTGCATAAAAAATAATGAAAAATATTTGAATTATAACGAAAATGATAAAATTATAATTTATTATTGTATTGAGATTATTATATTATTAAATTAATTAAACTTGTCAATTTGTTTATTACTATTTAGTCCATTATTATACAATATTATAATTAATTAATAAAAATAATGACAGAAAAATAGCGAAGACCCTAATAGAGTCTAGAAGATTTTTTTCGACCCTCTTAGATACATTTCACAATTTACCAAATATTGATGCTATTTAAAATTACTCTCTACGGATTTTTTGATGATTGATAAATACTAAAGACTATGAATACTTACTTTCAAATGAGTTGTATAATTCGACAAGACCTTCAGCGTGCCCCGTATTTTTTTATAGTTTTTACACAACTGACATTTGGCTACAACGGTACCATCTATTTTTTATTCTTCCGGTATCACAACGAAAAACTTTCCATCCAATTGAGGATGTCGCTGACATTCACGTTTCAACTCAATCGTTTGTGTGTCCTCGTTTTGGTCATTATCCTCATCCTCATCTTCAATGGAATGAACGATAACATGATCACTGCGATCTTGGCTAGTAATTCTTTCTTGCGAAGATGATACTTCATTTTCTTCCAAATCTTGACAGTCCATAATTTCTGAGAAAGTAATGAAATAATTGAGGATATAGACAAAAAACATTTGTACTATCTATGAAATTTCCGATCCCAACTAGCATCGGAGTACAGAGTAAAGATTATTTTGCTAGTCAGCATACGTATAATATATATGTAACTTGGTAAAATATAATTGCAAACAAACAATAACAAAATATTATAACAGAGAAAAGAACATACCTGCAGCAGTACACGTCACAATAACGCGTATTTATCTATAGAGCGTAAAAAATAGAGAAACAAATCGAAATGGCGTTGAAATTTCTCTCACTGGTGGTCAAAGAGGTATTCGTAATACCACAGAAACACGGAACAATACATTCAATATCGATCACCGGATGTAACTTTATCGAAATGTTTCGTGAGCTGTATCAGAGATAAAAATACACCGATATATTTCAATCGGTATAAACGTGAGACAAGAAGCACATCCGCAGCGAGCAAGACTGCTGCGGAAAGCTCTGTCAATGTTCGTCGTCAATATTCGCGACCGGTTGAGAAGGTGTTATTTTATGGTGGGGATAGGAAAAGAGTGGCGAGACGCGCGACAAGGGAGAGCAAGCGTCTCAACACTCACCGGACTTTGCCTCAGTCCTTGATGCGACCTCAGTCCTTGATGCGACCTCAGTCCTTGATGCGAACAAAGCATGTTTATGTTTATTTTGTATGATATTGACACGAAAACGGTTTCGACGAGTTTTTAGAAAAATAATGTGATGTTGCAGAAACTACACACTTTCAGTCCACGGAAATTTTCATTGTATATGGTTTCAAGCGAGTTTTTAATGCGATTGAATGTGAAAAAAACAATCCATCGAAAAAGTAAAATATAAGTATATGGGGCATTCTACGCCACTACTGAACTTCATATTTTTGTGGCTCAACATTCGTTATGGCACCTATTGAAAAAAATGTCTCATGAAATCTAATTTTTATGTGTATTTAAAAATTGTACTCCAAAACAAAAAATTATGCTAAAAAAAGATTTTTAAATACATAAATATTAGGATTGTAATATTGTAATATTTATTTATTCAACAATTTATTCAACAAAACAAAAGGTATTAGAATTCTAATATTTATGTTTTGAAAAATTGTGCTCCGAAAAAAACAATTTTGAAATGTTTTTTTGGAGCGCAATTATTTTGGTAATTTACTACAGCTGGTAGGTATATTGCTTATGTCCTTGTGATAATAAAAGCTCAAAAAAATTCAAATTCAAGTTCAAAATTTTATTTTAGAGTATTTAATATTTACAGGTACCACATGCCAATTTTCCATATCGAAATATCCAATTCATTTAACATGGGGAGCATCTCGCTTGGTGCTTCTGAATTTTATACCTCGCCTATGGATAAAGACATGAACAAGTATAAAACATATTTTCAATTCTAATATTTATGTATTAAAAATATGTTACTCCAAAAAAAAAAATTTTTAAAGAATGTTTTTTTTAGTACAATTTTTTTGGAGTATCATTTTTGTTTTGCATTTACTACACTTGATAGGCATATAGAGCGTACTTGTTGGTTATGCCCTCATGGCATTATTCTATCGACACATTACAATACCATATTCCGACCTATCAATGCCCATACCATTTTCGCACATGTGTAAGGCAGACAAAAATCATAGTCCAAAAAACAGGGTGAGAATATCATTTAAAAAAAGCAAGTTTCACTTGGGGCCTAGGAGTACCAAGAGGGATTGAAAGTACTCGTGAGTTACCCGAGTAAAAGTGAGTTAACCCTTTAACGTCACAAAGACACTTTTCACAAGTCCTCTTTTCGACGTGATTATTTACCATGAAAATGTCCGGGAAAAAATTCCTAAAGTACCTTGTCGACTATTTTTACGGCCGCTCTTTCGAATAGCGCAACTTAAATTTTTCTAAAATAATTTTTTATATTATATTTTTGCAAAATAAGTTGAAAAAACACGAACTTTTGAGTGACATTTTTTTTCATTTTGAATTTCGGTAGTCTTATCGGATTATTTTCGCACAATAAAGTGCTCTAAAGGTGTCCTCGATAGTTGTACTTTCAAAATATGCATCCATTTTTTCTCTGACGTTATACCTGCAAAATAACAACAAATAGACTACCAAATTTTCTCCGTTTTTGGAGTATTCAAATGTTGTGATCGGAACGAGTCTTTTACAGTCAATATGTAAATTAGCTATGGTTACCAAAGTTTTTCGGGTAGCTGATCAAGAATTTGACATTATTTTTGAAAAATTAATTTTTTTAATCAATTTGCTTGACCAGTCAATGTGACTATGTGAGCTGCATATGGTTTCCGATGTTTTCTGGGTCGCTTGTTGGGAATTTGACATTACTTTTCCAAAAGTAATTTGTTTAAACAATTTTTTTGAACAAATTATGAAAAACAATTAACATTTTTTTTAAACGCAATCTACTAGAAATAATACCCGTATCATAATTATATCAGTAAGTCAATTTCGTAAAATAATTTGTGTTGCAAAATTAATTTGTTTAAACAAATTGTTTGAACGTGACTATGTGAATTGCACATAGTTTCCTATGTTTTTTGGGCCGCTTGTCGAGAATTTGACATTATTTTTACAAAATAAATTTGTTTGAACAATTTTATTTATGACAAAAATTATTTTACCAAATTGACTTACTGGTATAATTATGATCCGGGTATTATTTCTAGTAGATTGCGTTTTAAAAAAATGTTAATTGTTTTTCATAATTTGTTCAAAAAAATTGTTTAAACAAATTAGTTTTGGAAAAGGAATGTCAAATTCCCAACAAGCGACCCAGAAAAAATCGGAAACGATATGCAGCTTACATAGTCACATTGACTGGTCAAGCAAATTGTGGAAACAAATTAATATTTCAAAAATAATGTCAAATTCTTGATTAGCTACCCGAAAAACTTTGGAAACCACCGCCAATTTACATATTGACTGTAAAATACTCGTTCCGATCACAACATTTGAATACTCCAAAAACGGAGAAAATCTGTTAGTCTATTTGTTGTTATTTTGCAGGTATAACGTCAGAGAAAAAAATGTATGCATATTTCGAAAGTACAACTATCGAGGACACCTTTAGAGCACTTTATTGTGCGAAAATAATCCGATAAGACTTCCGAAATTCAAAATGAAAAAAATGTCACTTAAAAGTTCGTGTTTTTTCAACTTATTTTGCAAAAATATTGTATAACAAATTATTTTAGCGAAATTTTCAGTTGCGACATTCGAAAGAGCGGCCTTGAAAATAGTCGACAAGATACTTTAGGAATTTTTTCCCCGACATTTTCATGGTAAATAATCACGTCGAAAAGAAGACTTGTGTAAAGTGTCTTTGTGACGTTAAAGGGTTAATCGTAAGAAAATTGTAATTGATATAAAAAAGTAACAATTTTCCCAAGTAATTATAATGAATAATACAAAAAATACTATTTTTTCCAGTAATTGTAATTAGCAGCAAAAAATAACAATTTTTTCACTAATTTTATTTGGCAACAAAAAAATTACAATTATTTCGAGTAATTGTAGTTGATAATCACAAAATTACAATTGTTTATAGTAACTGTAATTGATAAATAAAAATTTATAATTGTTTCCCGTAATTGTAATTAGTGACTAAATATTGCAGTTATTTACAGTAATTGTAATTTACGGGTAATGAAATTACAAAAGTAATGTTTGCTGCCCAACTCTGACATCACCTACCACCGGGAGGCCGAGCAACGTTGGGCAACCAACGACAACCCCGACAACACCGAAAACGCCGACAACGCCGACAACAACGACAACGAAACAATTACGATCAGCGACGGGGGCAGTGGTGGAGATCTAGAGAGCGAAGAGGACGACTACGACGACGAGACCCTAATTAACAACAACATAGACGACGAGTACGACAGCGACGAGGAGAAATTTTGGCGGGGTATGGGACTGCGCGACCACACCGACAGCGAGTCCTCAAGCGACGACAAAAAAACTATCGCCTCAATATAAATAAGGACCCATGAACAACCAGAAAGCAGATTGTGAAAATTATTTCCGAGCAAAGAAAACAAAAAGAGGGAAGTACAGATCTCTTTATAATATATTTTTTTAACTCTTCGCGATTTGGATTGCCAATAGAACAATCCAAAGCGCGAAGAATGAAAAAGAGGGACAATGAGACGTCCAGGTCCGTCTCATCAACCCCATCACAAAGTCAAAAGGGTAACCGAGTTTAGGAGAGGGGGAAAGCGTTACAGATCGAGACAAAAACAAGGTCAAATAGCTTACACCGACAGAGAGACCGGTAAAACCCGGAGAAACCCACTGATCGAATTAAGGGAAGATGGAAGAGAAGGGGAAAGAGAAAGCGGTAAAATTAGGGTATAAAAGGACGGGAATTTTGGAGGAAAGCACTTCTTTCATCCCTCGTGGATCGACTAGTGCAGCTTGGCAAAGTACATCCCTAGTGGACAGGAAACGCTGAGAACACGGAACGTTGAGAAACAAGAAAAGAAAGGAGTCGCGCCTAAAAAGCATTAGAAAGCTCGCTTCATGTTCTGGAAATTAACTAGTACTACTGGACAAAGTACATCGCTCGTGGATCGGAAACGTCTGGAACACGGAACGTTAAGGAATAATAAAAGAGAAGAAGAATTGAAATGAATTTCGTATTTAAAAGAAAATATTGGAAAATAAAAAAAAAATAGAAAGAGCAATACGGAAAGTTAACCACTTAAGGGTAGCGAACAGTTATAGCAAATAGGTAGGAAAATCATAGTAGGAGAAAATAAAATCCGAGAAGGTATTCTAACGAGAGAGCGTTACAGATAGGCATAGCAGAAAAATATTAAATTTGGAAAATACAAGAAACATTATATTAGGAGATAAGAAAACGTACGTGAGTCATACGAAACCACACACACACACACGCAGAAACACACCGTGATTATCTATTAATACGGATTAGGATCGCAGAAAGGACAAGGAGGTATCCCGAAAACTATGCAAAAAAGGGTCAGTCGAGTACTCGAGGTACGACGCTCGAATAGACTAGCGTAGACCAGTAGGTGGCGACATCGCACGCCAAGATCGAAGACCGAGCAGATCAATTATCGACGCGCGATCATTGATCGGGAGAGAGCGTCGATCACTCTGACGCGAAGGGCAGGCCTAGGGTAGGGGAATAGATCTCGAAGCGTGACGAGAGAGAGCGCGCGCCTACGGCCCGTAGATCGCAAGTCCTAGCGCCACGAGTGGGAGCGCGCCGTGACTCGACGCGCCCTAAGGGAAGGATAGAAAGGAAAGTGCCGTGTCTCCCTAGGACAAGTATCCCTACCTACCGCGTCGCCAGCGAGAGCGAGGCGCAACTCGTGTCGACTAAAGCAACAGGACTAGGGAAGAGGGGGTAAAAGCGATCGATCTATGATAAATGATCCCGCCCGATCCAAGTCTACCACGCGAGTAATGAATAATTGACCGACCGAGTAAGATATTGCGAAACGTACAAAACAACACATCATACTTATACAGCGTTATTTTTAGATTATATCGAGCCATAAAAACTGAATAAATCATATTTTTTGTTAAAAAGTACCCAAAACACCTGAGTTTATATTAATTTCTTCCCTATTCGAGTCCCGAACCTATAAATTTATTTGTAACGAATTAAGACCTGTTACAATATTGAGCGTACAGGTCCGTCTCAGGAGTAAAGAACCCCCCACAGTGCAATCAGACACCAACCGACTTCATGATAGGAGTAGGGGAGGTAGGAACCCCGAGCTACCGAAACAGAAATATAAACAAAACTATAAGCAAAAACTGAGAGACAGTGACGAGAAAAGCAAGACAAAGAACAAAAACAGAGTACAGGAAAACTAATTCAATTAAAAGAAAAAAGGTTAACGATAACAAAGGGTAAGGGAAGGGGAAAGTCAAAGGCAGAACGACTAAGCAAGGAGGAAGACAGGGAAAAGAAAACAAAGGAAACCAAACAAAAACAGAGGAGACGTAAAATTTATTTAAGAAAGAAGAAAAAGTTAACAATAAAGGCAATTAGAGCAATCAGGGAATACGTAAGAGAAGGGGTATGAAAAGGCTACAAAATATGGGTATATGAGGATGGGAATTTCGGAGGAAAGGCACTCCTGCTTTTTCTGGCAAATCGAGAAGTACTGGACACGAATACTAACTCCTGAAAGGGAGTAAAGGAAAGTGACCGTGGAAACCAAAAGAAAGGAAAGAGTGGAGGCATCCGCTCACCAGAGCACTCTCACATTCCGAGGATTCGACGAGTACTTTGAAGACGTGAATACTAACTCCTGAAAGGGGGTAAAGCAAAGCGTTGCCAAGGGAAAGAAAAAGAAAGGGAATCTGAAAGGAGCAAAAAATTCAAAATGCAGTCAATAAAGAGAAGAAAAAGATAATTCATTAATTAAACTTGGAATAATCACTGGTCCAAGGGAGAGTAAGCACGAGCGGAATATTAGGGAAAAGCACACGAATATAAAAAATAATTAAGTAGGTAAAAATAGGGAACCTCTCGCGAATACCGACCCGCGGATCGAGAAAATAACGAGTTAAATATAAAAGGATTTTTGTATAATTAATTAGTAACAAAAAGGAGCGATTTATTGTAAATTAAAGAGACACCTAGTATCAGGAGAAAATGAAGGGACAGGAGGAAAAAGGAGGTGCAAAATCATACACACACACATACACACACACACACACACATCCGCGAACACACCGATATCCTAATTATTATAATCGAATTATTAACGGCAAGAAACAAACAAAAAAAACGGACCCTGGCGAGCGACATCAGTAGGCACGCGTACGCCAAATTTGTAAACAAAGCGCGGGCAGCGACCATGGCGATCCAGCGCGCCGCGATCTACCGCGTCACGATCAATCGCGCCTCGAGCGTCGGTAAGGAAGGGGATTCGGTTACCGACGCATGGTAATCGATCCCGGCCGCGCTCGAGAACGTCACCACTCGGGAAACTCCGCGAATCTTTATCGACCGACGCGTTAGTTAGGGACGAATTACACGAAAGCATCACAAAGAACACATTACACTTATACACGGCGTTAAATAACATTGTATCGCATCCATAAAATTGAATAAACCATTTTTTATTGTAAATTACCACCCAAATACCTGAGTCTCAATTAACTTATTCCCTGATCGAGTCTCGAACAAACAAATATATTGTAACGATATTCCGACCCGTTACAATATATACACACACACACACACACACACACACGCACGCACACGCACACACATACACACACACACACACACACACACAATAATAATAATAATAATAATAATAATAATAATAATAATGGCGTAGGGAAGCTGGTGTGCTTGGCGTAGGGAAGCTGGCGTGCCCATCGCCCGGGGGAGCACAACTCCCCCGCAATAGCTACCGACGTGCCAGGCCGACCACCTGGCACGCCGAAAACTAGGTTCGAACACCGCCTAGTCAAGCCCCCCACAACCGGTCCCTCTCGGATGGGGACCAAGGATCAGTTGGGAGGGGCACCCGGATAGGATCCACGGCAACGACCACGGCTCGAAATCGGCGCCTCGAGTGGACGGAGGAACTCAAGGAGGACCTCATCCGCTGGGGGTGGGATAGCGTGTCGTCGCGGCGGGGCTACATGACGAGGCTGCAGGCCCTGTGGAGGGAAGTACACCCAGAGCTTGCACACCTCTCGCAACAACATCTGCGAGACCAAGCTGCCCGCTTGCGACGGCAAGGCTACAATCTCTTGTCATTACCACCAGAGCTGTCCGGCAGGCGGTCTTCCGCGCGTTCCGTGTGGAGCTCTACCGGACGGCCTCAAGATCGAACTCCCCGGCAGTCGGAACCCCCCCGTTGGCGCGTCGATTTGACAGAGGACTGGGGAACAAGGAGAGAGAGAATCACTGAGAAATTTTCTCTTCAGCCTGGTTGCCTAGAAGCGGCAAATGAGTCCCTGGCGGCAGCAATCCCTGAGACCGCTGACCTCCTCAGCTTGAACTGGGCTGTGTATCACGCGGCTGTCGAGTCGAAGCCTCAGACACGCAATGATAAGGCGGCGTTCGTGGCTAAGACTCGGAGGCGCGTTGCACAGCTCCAGAATAAGATCAACGAAGCGCGGCGGCAGGCATCCCGTGTTCAGTGTGTGTTAGACTTCATTACGGCGGGGAGGGCGTTTACCCCAAAAATCCGAAAAATCAGCTCGGAACTGAAATGCCGTCACCACACATTGAACAAAGCTATCCTTCTTATTGTGAAGGAACGCTACGTGGAGAAGGTGCGGAACCTGGGGGTTGCGAAGCAATCCCTAGAGAGGCGGCTGGGTCGGGCGTTAGACAACGCCCTCTTCCGTTCTGATCCAGGCCGCTGGTTCCAACCACCTACGCCTGCCCCCGACACAGCGCCAATAGCTGTTCAGCGGGAGCGGTTTTGGGGAAAGCTGAATAGCGAGACGGGTCATTTTTATGAAGGCACTCCAGCTCCTGGGAGGACCTGATGAGATTAACATCTTCTGGTGGAAGAAATTCAAGTGCACCCATACCCATCTGGCCCGCATCTTCTCGTCGTTCATCGATGGGACGGTGCCCATCCCTGCGTGTCTGACAGAGGGAAAGACAGTGCTACTCCCCAAAAAAGGGGATTTGTCTCGTCCGGAGAACTACCGCCCGATAACGTGTCTGAATGCGCTCTGTACGATCTTCACAAAGATTCTTTATGAGCGTGTTCTGCGCGAGATCGAGCCTGCGTGGCGGGAGATACACGAACAAAGGGGATCCAAGAGGGGGCTGGGAGGTTGTAAGGAGAACCTGCTGGTGGACCGCTGCATCACGCAGGACGCGGTCCAACACAAGCGTAACCTCTCAGGCGCTTGGATAGACTACCGTAAGGCGTTCGACACTGTCAGTCACAAACTGATTATACACCTATTCGAACGCCTTTCGGTGAGTCCTTACATAGTGAGATGCATTAGGCAGCTCATGCCGCTCTGGAAGATACACTTCACAGTTAAAACTAGTGAAGGCAACGTGTCCACCGGAGTGGTGGGATATAGGAGGGGGATTATCCAGGGAGATTCTCTTAGCCCCCTCCTGTTTTGCATCTCACTATTACCCTTATCAATCGCCTTGCGGGCTGCACGCGGGTACGAAGCGGGGGCCCCCGGGGAGCGTGGGCGAGGGATCACCCATTTATTTTATATGGATGACCTCAAGCTATACGCTCCCGGGGCGGGGGGGGGGGGGTGCTTAAGCTCCTCTTGAACATCGTAGCGACGTACACGCGGGCGGCGGGAATGGAATTCGGATTGGACAAGTGCGCTGTTCTTCATCTCAGGAGAGGGAGAGCAGAGGGTGTCGCGGCTGATGTTCGGCTGGTGGACGGGAGCGTCTTCAAACACCTGGACGCCGGAGGGTCTTATCGGTACCTTGGCATCGATCAGCGGTCTATACAGGACGCTGATGGTGTCAAGGAGGCCCTCCGCAGCGAGTATAGGCGGCGTCTCAGACGGATCTGGAAATCAGATCTGTCTGGTAAAAATAAGATCACTGCCACCAATATGCTCGCTGTCCCGGTCTTGCTCTATTCCTTTGTCGTCGTCAAATGGCGTAGAGGCGAGCTTAAACAGCTGGACATCGGCACACGCAAGATAATGAACATCCCGCGAAGTCTGCACCCTCGATCTTTCACCCCGCGCCTTTATATGCTGCGTCAGAGCGGCGGGCGCGGGCTCTCGGGATTGGAGTGTCTTCATGACCGCATGGTCCTTGGAATAGCAAGCGATATAATAACGAGCTCGGACCCGCTCCTGGAGATTGTGCACCAGCATGAGCTTCATGGGGCGGGTGCTTTTCTCTATAAGGCGGCAGATCGTGCGGCAGAGACCCTCGGCTTGGAGTTCCACCGGCGCCGGCGTGGCGCCTTGCCAATAGACTCCGTCGCTCGGTTGCCCAAGTCCCGACGTCGGCGGGCAATCAGGGCTGCCGAGCAGACTGTCCTGACTCGGCAGCATGTGGGCAGACCCATGCACGGTGTGTTTTTTCACCACATCGAGGAACAGGGGCTGTCCACCCAGCTGACCTTTTCCTTCTTGCGGTCAGCTGGACTGATGTCCGAGACCGAAGGGTTTATCTGCGCCTGCCAAGACGGAGTCATCAACACCCTGGTCTATCGCAGTCGCGTTTTGGCTCAGCCTCTGCCGACCACTTTGTGTCGTGCATGCAAACAATCGCCGGAGACAGTAATGCATCTACTGTCGGCCTGCCCAGTATATGCAGTCTCCGGCTATATCTATCGCCATAACGCGGCCCTAAGAGTGTTGTACTACCATCTACGGCACTCTTATGGGATAGACCGGGAGCCCGCGCCGCCTTATTTACCAGGAGATATTGACTCCGTTGTCGTGGGCGAGAGGTGCAAGATTTATTGGAACTTCTCATTCGCGACCATCGGGCCGCTTCAAGCGACCAAGCCTGATGTTGTCCTCTTCGATTTCGACGACAAGACGATATACGTCATTGAGTTCTCGGCTCCGGCCGAAGTGAACGTGTCGCGAAAGGAAGAGGAGAAACGGCTCAAGTATCAGCCTCTCCTGGCCGAGCTACGTCGTTTGCACCGAGGATTCAGGGTAACTCTCGTTGTCCTCATCATCGGCGCGCTAGGGGGGATGAAAGAGTCTTTTGTATCGGGCCTCGCTGGCATACCGGTTTGCAAACCCGGTGTCCGGTTGCTAGCGGGTCGGATGCAGAAGGCGGTCATAGGCCGTCCAGCGTTATTGTTCCGGTCTAGGTTCAGACCGAGCCTAACCCCCGGGGGTAGGTGAATGTTTCCAAGTGGAAACTGAGAAAGTGCGTTGCCCGGAGCAATAAACTCTATTATAAAATAATAATAATAATAATAATAATAATTTTTAGGCGTGGGGAAGGTGGCGTGCCCATCGCCCGGGGGAGCACAACTCCCCCGCAATAGCCACCGACGTGCCAGGCCAACCACCTGGCACGCCGAAAACTAGGTTCGAACACCACCTAGTCAAGCCCCCCACAACCGGTCCCTCTCGGATGGGGACCAAGGATCAGTTGGGAGGGGCACCCGGATATGATCCACGGCAACGACCACGGCTCGAAATCGGCGCCTCGAGTGGACGGAGGAACTCAAGGAGGACCTCATCCGCTGCTGGGGGGATAGCGTGCCGTCGCGGCGGGGCTACATGGCGAGGTTGCAGGCCCTGTGGAGCCAAGTGCACCCAGAGCTTGCACACCTCTCGCAACAACATCTGCGAGACCAAGCTGCCCGCTTGCGACGGCAAGGTTACGATCTCTTGTTATTACCACCAGAGCTGTCCGGCAGGCGCTCTTCCGCGCGTTCCGTGCGGAGCTCTACCGGACGGCCTCAAGATCGAACCCCCCGGCAGTCGGAACCCCCCCGTTGGCGCGTCGATTTGACAGAGGACTGGGGAACAAGGAGGGAGAGAATCACTGGGAAATTTTCTCTTCAGCCTGGTTGCCTAGAAGCGGCAAATGAGTCCCTCGCGGCAGCAATCCCTGAGACCGCTGATCTCCTCAGCTTGAACTGGGCTGTGTATCACGCGGCTGTTGAGTCGAAGCCTCAGACACGCAATGATAAGGCGGCGTTCGTGGCTAAGACTCGGCGGCGCGTTGCACAGCTCCAGAATAAGATCAATGAAGCGCGGCGGCAGGCATCCCGTGTTCAGTGTGTGTTAGACTTCATTACGGCGGGGAGGGCGTTTACCCCTAAAATCCGAAAAATCAGCTCGGAACTGAAATGCCGTCACCACACATTGAACAAAGCTATCCTTCTTATTGTGAAGGAACGCTACGTGGAGAAGGTGCGGAACCTGGGGGTTGCGAAGGAATCCCTAGAGAGGCGGCTGGGTCGGGCGTTAGACAACGCCCTCTTCCGTTCTGACCCAGGCCGCTGGTTCCAACCACCTACGCCTGCCCCCGACACAGCGCCAACAGCTGTTCAGGTGGAGCGGTTTTGGGGAGAGCTGTATAGCGAGGCGGGTCATTTTGATGAAGGCACTCCAGCTCTGGGACGGTTCGACACGTTTTGTCGGCAACAGCCGAGTCAGCGTGGCGACTGTTTTCCAGTCACGCGGGGTGAGGTGGAGAAGGCGGTGAGTAGCATGAGGAACCACGCCGCTCCCGGACCGGATGGGATTAACATCTTCTGGTGGAAGAAATGCAAGTGCACCCATACCCATCTGGCCCGCATCTTCTCGTCGTTCATCGATGGGACGGTGCCCATCCCTGCGTGGCTGACAGAGGGAAGGACGGTGCTACTCCCCAAAAAAGGGGATTTGTCTCGTCCGGAGAACTACCGCCCGATAACGTGTCTGAATGCGCTCTGTAAGATCTTCACAAAGATTCTTTATGAGCGTGTTCTGCGCGAGATCGAGCCTGCATGGCGGGAGATACACGAACAAAGGGGATCCAAGAGGGGGCTGGGAGGTTGTAAGGAGAACCTGCTGGTGGACCGCTGCATCATGCAGGACGCGGTCCAACACAAGCGTAACCTCTCAGTCGCTTGGATAGACTACCGTAAGGCGTTCGACACTGTCAGTCACAAACTGATTATACACCTACTCGAACGCCTTTCGGTGAGTCCTTACATAGTGAGATGCATTAGGCAGCTCATGCCGCTCTGGAAGACACGCTTCACAGTTAAGACTAGTGAAGGCAACGTGTCGACCGGAGTGGTGGGGTATAGGAGGGGGATTATCCAGGGAGATTCTCTTAGCCCCCTCCTGTTTTGCATCTCACTATTACCCTTATCAATCGCCTTGCGGGCTGCACGCGGGTACGAAGCGGGGGCCCCCGGGGAGCGTGGGCGAGGGATCACCCATTTATTTTATATGGATGACCTCAAGCTATACGCTCCCGGGGAGGGGGGGCTTAAGCTCCTCTTGAACATCGTAGCGACGTACACGCGGGCGGCGGGAATGGAATTCGGATTGGACAAGTGCGCTGTCCTTCATCTCAGGAGAGGGAGAGCAGAGGGTGTCGCGGCTGATGTCCGGCTGGTGGACGGGAGCGTCTTCAAACACCTGGACGCCGGAGGGTCTTATCGGTACCTTGGCATCGATCAGCGCTCTGTACAGGACGCTGAGGGTGTCAAGGAGGCCCTCCGCAGCGAGTATAGGCGGCGTCTCAGACGGATCTGGAAATCAGATCTGTCTGGGAAAAATAAGATCACTGCCACCAATATGCTCGCTGTCCCGGTCCTGCTCTACTCCTTTGGCGTCGTCAAATGGCGTAGAGACGAGCTTAAACAGCTGGACATCGGCACACGCAAGATAATGAACATCCAGCGGAGTCTGCACCCTCGATCTTCCACCCCGCGCCTTTATATGCTGCGTCAGAGCGGCGGGCGCGGGCTCTCGGGATTGGAGTGTCTTCATGACCGCATGGTCCTCGGAATAGCAAGCGATGTAATAACGAGCTCGGACCCGCTCCTGGAGATTGTGCACCAGCATGAGCTTCATGGGGCGGGTGCTTTTCTCTATAAGGCGGCAGATCGTGCGGCAGAGACCCTCGGCTTGGAGTTCCGCCGGCGCCGGCGTGGCGCCTTGCCAGTAGACTCCGTCGCTCGGTTGCCCAAGTCCCGACGTCGGCGGGCAATCAGGGCTGCCGAGCAGACTGTCCTGACTCGGCAGCACGTGGACAGACCCATGCACGGTGTGTTTTTTCACCACATCGAGGAACAGGGGCTGTCCACCCAGCTGACCTTTTCCTTCTTGCGGTCAGCTGGACTGATGTCCGAGACCGAAGGGTTTATCTGCGCCTGCCAAGACGGAGTCATCAACACCCTGGTCTATCGCAGTCGCGTTTTGGGTCAGCCTCTGCCGACCACTTTGTGTCGTGCATGCAAACAATCGCCGGAGACACTAATGCATCTACTGTCGGCCTGCCCAGTATATGCAGTCTCCGGCTATATCTATCGCCATAACGCGGCCCTAAGAGTGTTGTACTACCATCTACGGCACTCTTATGGGATAGACCGGGAGCCCGTGCCGCCTTATTTACCAGGAGATATTGAGTCCGTTGTCGTGGGTGAGAGGTGCAAGATTTATTGGAACTTCTCATTCGCGACCATCGGGCCGCTTCAAGCGACTAAGCCTGATGTTGTCCTCTTCGATTTCGACGACAAGACGATATACGTCATTCAGTTCTCGGCTCCGGCCGAAGTGAACGTGTCGCGAAAGGAAGAGGAGAAACGGCTCAAGTATCAGCCTCTCCTGGCCGAGCTACGTCGTTTGCACCGAGGATTCAGGGTAACTCTCGTTGTCCTCATCATCGGCGCGCTAGGGGGGATGAAAGAGTCTTTTGTATCGGGCCTCGCTGGCATACCGGTTTGCAAACCCGGTGTCCGGTTGCTAGCGGGTCGGATGCAGAAGGCAGTCATACTTGGGTCCCTCCGTTTACTCAGGCAACACGATTGTGGACTGCGGTAGCCGCTAACCCTCTGGATTGAGGGAGCGGCTATCGCAGAGCGATATATATTGAACTGTTCGCGCGACTTTTTTGACTGGGCGGCAGCCGAGGTGATGTCGGAACCCTCGAATGCCGCCCAGCGTTATTGTTCCGGTCTGGGTTAAGACCGAGCCTAACCCCCGGGGGTAGGTGAATGTTTCCCAGTGCAAACTGAGGAAGTGCGTTGCCCGGAGCAATAAAGTCTATTATAAAAAAAAAAATAATAATAATAATAATAATAATAATAATTTTTTGACTGGGCGGCAGCCGAGGTGATGTCGGAACCCTCGAGTGCCGCCCAGCGTTATTGTTCCGGTCTAGGTTAAGACCGAGCCTAACCCCCGGGGGTAGGTGAATGTTTCCCAGTGCAAACTGAGGAAGTGCGTTGCCCGGAGCAATAAAGTCTATTATAATAATAATATCATATAATAGGAATATTATATGATATTATTATTATCATATATCATATAATAGGAATATTATATGATATTATTATTATCATATATCATATAATAGGAATAATAATATCATATAATAGGAATTCTCGCGCGACTTTTTGACTGGACGGCAGCCGAGGTGATGTCGGAACCCTCGAGTGCCGCCCAGCGTTATTGTTCCGGTCTAGGTTAAGACCGAGCCTAACCCCCGGGGGTAGGTGAATGTTTCCCAGTGCAAACTGAGGAAGTGCGTTGCCCGGAGCAATAAAGTCTATTATAAAAAAAAAAAAAAAAAAAAAAAAATAATAATAATAATAATATCATAATATATTATATATATATTATATAAATAATATTATATATATATATATATATTATGACGGGTATCGCGTGTTAACGTAGGCGGAGGAAGGGGGAAGGGGAAACTTGATGGGTCGACAACTGAAATAAAATTCAAATATTATTTATTTTACATGAATAAAGAACGGAAGCTCGATACAAAAAAAAAGTTAAGGGATAATTTACAAAAATCAATATGATGAAAATGTTTTGCAATAATAATAATAATGACTCGAATTTGACGGGTTACTGGACACGCGAAGTCCCTACTCAATTTCTCGACCCGTTTAATATTTCCTAATGTGGTACAAATTCACTTCATAAATTTCGTAAATTTATATTGGGCGCCAGCCTTTCTCGGGCAACGCGCTTAACGCGTACGCAAAGTTCGTAAACTCGAAAGAAAAAGAAAAGGTAAACTAGAAAAAACCAAAACACACGCGGCCTTCGGCCGACAAGCGAGAGACTCTATACAAATTAAAATGGGGACGTCTCAGGGTATCTGGGGACGGACGGGGTTCTCAAACACAATGGCCACTTCTTGGACCACGACTATTATATTTTATCTAACAAACTCAAATTAATAATCCGCAACACAAAAATCTCAAAATACCGATTGCGCTATTTTACCGCGCCGCGATTTACTCTCGCGGCAATATCACTCGATTCGGCCGACGGCCGCGTTACACGAGGCGGCCGCGGCTACGCGCGCGCGAGGGGAATTTTCACGAGGGACACCGGGGATCCGCCACGGACACCTTTTTACACTGTTTTCGCAATATTTATAACGCAATTTCTCGACTAATTACTCGAATCGCACGCACTGATTCTAATTACCTTAATCTAGTTTACACTGTGATAAGCGACGCGCACGGAAAAGGGACGACGATCAGGAATGACGGGGGAGGGGTGAAGGGAACGAATTTTAACGGTCGCCCGTGCGACAAAATTTCCCGAACTGATTCTAACGGCTTCCCCTAGCCGCTCTCGCAAAGATAAGAAAGAGGCGTACTTACAATCTTCTCGAAGACTCTTTTCTTGATCGATTTGATCTATCTCTCTCTCCGTTTCCTTTGCGCTCGAATTTGCTCTGGGGCTTTTTCTTTTCTGTTCCTCGTTTGACCACGCTCCGGGACTAAGTGCCGGTCCACGCCGGCCGGCTTCCTCGTCTCGCCCAATCCCGTCCTAGACGACGGACCTCCTATCGATTTTCTTCTCGATCTTCGTGGCGCGCCCTTCCGGTCGATCGCGCTGCTGAATCCTTGTCCTCCCGAGTCGCAGAGCGCCCCAGTCGGTACGGCGCTCGCCAGCCATACCGCGCGAGAGCGGTAGTCTCTCCTGACGCGCGGTAGGCCGGAGACTCGGGAGATGGCAGTGGGATGCCCTCGGGCGGCCAGTCCGCTGTCCGCGTCGTCGGGAGATGGCGTTGCTGGATCTCGAAGTCGACGGCCGGGCCGACGTGCTTAAACTGGAGTACTCCCCTCTTTTCCTGCAAGAGCGGTTATTCAGTTATGCTTTCTTTACTTCAGTGGAGGAGGTCGGGATGGGTATTTAACGGAAGGTGTACTTGAGTACTAGGCTGGCGGCATTTACCCATAATATCCGCTGGCTAGAGTTTCCCATAATACTGAAGTGACACATCTTTTAGAATTAAATCACAGACTGGTTACCTTACATTATTAAGTCTTTGCGATGACTTTGCCCTACTGGTAGTCGTTCGTCGCAAACTCAGGTACTGTCGTCAGTCGTTCTGTAGCTTCGCCATCGGATGAGTATCTCGATGCTCGCTGGGACTTCCGGCGAGGCTTCCTTGGCCCTTCACCGTAGCTAATCTCTAGATGACTACGTTGTCTCGCTGGTCGCTGGATTCTTCTTAGTCGCGGCTTCCTTGGCCGTTCGTGAAGCTGTTCCAGGGCCAGGCCCTAGGATTTAGGATATCGTGTTTGGGACAGCAGTGGGTGGGGGTAGGATTTGGGGCATCAGGATAGGATTTTGAGTGTGGGACATCGGTAGGGGAAGGGGGAATTTGGGGCATCAGGATAGGACATCAGGATAGGAGTTGGCGGTGGGACATCGGTAGGGGAAGGGGGAATTTGGGGCATCAGGATAGGACATCAGGATAGGATTTGGGTGTGGGACATCGGTAGGGAAAGGGGAAATTTGGGGCATCAGGATAGGACATCAGGATGGAATTGTGGATAGGGGATTCAGCGAGGGGGATGGGGTCTCCTCTGCAGGGCTCTGGGGCACTCCGCGGCTCGATGGCCGGTTTGGCCGCACGCCCAGCATCTGGAAATCCCGATGCGACCTGGCGGCGGCGCGGGAGTAGGGACTGTAGGGGAATTAGGGATCTGGGTAGGGGGGGAAATGCGGAGGGACATAAGGGCGGGGATGGGGGGTGAGGATCGGACGGGAGAGGGGCGGAGGAACGGGACGGGCGGGTACGCGGGTTTAGAGGCGGGGTTTGTACTGGGACGGAGAGTCCCCTCGGCCCGGGCCGAGAGGCTAGTGGCGGTCCCTGCGACGGCGGTTGCGGCGGCGAGAGCCCGCTCCCGCTGTTGCCGTCGACGCAAGGTGGCCTTGGAAGGGCCGGTCCGGGGAAGGGGAGGTTGCGGCGCCATGGCCGCCATCCCCAGGATTGGGATTGACCGGGGAGCGGGGATTGGGACAGGCTTTGGGGGTCGGGCGGGGAAGGCGTCGAGGGGGGACTGGGGGGCAGGGGTGTGGAAGCGGGACTGGGGGGAAGGGGCGGGTACTCCCGCTCCGACAAGCTCGGGACCCTCCTCGGGGCTCCGCGCGGCTTATTGCCGCTTGGACCCCGGCTCGGGCACCCGGCCCTCGGGAATTGGAGCAACAAGCCCCCGGCGGCTACGACCGGGGGTATCTCGTCCTCCTCCTGCGAGAAGGTGAACCAGGTGGTTCGATAGTCCTCGCGCCATCCTTCCACCACATGGCAGGATGGGCGAGGGTATCCCGCCTCGTTCTCCCCCAACAAAAATTGCGGGGGGGCCACCAGTTCTCCTAGCGGCCGTCTGTACGGCGGCCTAGCGCCTACGACCCTCCTCGGCATCTTCTCTTGAAGCAAGCTGCAAATAAGGCACACACAAAGCATTGGTTAGCGCAAAAAGCAAAGCAAGCATTATTAAGCGTGAGTCCGTCCCTGATCGTACTGTGATTGTCGTTCCAAACGGGAGATCAGGTCGAAAAGGTGGGCGTCGGAGAGCTCCACTGGCTTCGAGCGTTGGGCACGTAGCCCGCTACGGCGACGCTTTTTTGGGCTTGGGGCTTCTTTTGCTGGTGATCGCGGCTTGCTCGGGCCGGCGATCGCTGGGTCAGGGGCTACGTCTTCTTCTGAGGTTGGGACTCCTTGCGGGTCCCGGAAGGGTTTCAGATCCTTGATGTGAACCCGAGGGTTGCGACGACTCGTCGGATCCTCGAGTTCATATACTACAGGGGAGTGCACCGCCAGGATACGAAAGGGGCCGCTATACCGTGGCGCCAGTTTGGCGGCGAAGTTCTGCGCTCCTGACGACAGAACTCGGTCCTTCCGCAGAACTACATCTCCCACCTGATACCTCGTATCTTTTCGGCTTTTGTTGTAGTATTTGGCCTGCCTTTTCGCGGCGGCCTCTAGGTTCTTCCGAACCCAGTCGTGCAGCAGAGGTAACCGCTGCATCCGATTGGACCATGCTTCCGGGTCTCCGGGGGTTAATTTGGGGGGTTCAGGGGCTTCGTCTCGGAGGCTTTTGGCTGGGCGGGGGTTTCGGCCAAAATTCAAGAATGCGGGGGTCATCTGGGTTGAGGACTGCACGGCCGTGTTCATCGCAAAGCATAACTCCGGTAGGTGGGCGTCGCAGTCTCGGTGATCCATTCCCACGTACGATGTTATCATTGTCTTCAGAGTCCGGTTGACTCGCTCAACCGGGTTCGCCTGCGCGTGGTAAGGCGGCACCGTTGTCTGGTGAATTCCAAGCTCGTCCAAATACCGCGTAACGTGCGTATTCACGAATTCCGTTCCGTTGTCGGTCAGGAAGTATTGAGGACAGCCGTACCGGTTGACCACCAAAGTTTCGAATGCCTTCATTATTGTGGCGCCGGTAGCACTACCGAGCGCCTTAGCCTCCACGAACTTAGTGAAGACATCCTGGAAGACAACGACGTAACGGTTCTTAGCTTTGCTGGGGGGAAACGGACCCATCACGTCGGCAGCGACTACGCACCATGGACCTTCCGTGGTGCGCTCTCGCATCAGGCCGGACGGGGGTAACTGCGAAACCTTGTGGAGCTGGCATACCGGACAACGCGCCACGTATCGTGCCACATCTTGGAATATGCCTGGCCAGAAGAAATCCTGGATGACCCGTTGATACGTCTTATCAGTACCCAGGTGGCCAGCCTGGGGTCCTTGATGGGCATCCTCCATTGCTCGCAGCCTAGTCTCGGCCGGCAAGACAAGCTTCCAGGCGTCCAAGTCCACTATCGTCGGATCGATGATCGAATGCGGCCGATGGTAGTACAGCTTGTTGTCCTCGAGTTTCCAGCTCGGGTATTTCCAAGGGAATTCACGGACGTTTTGTACCTTATCCAGGTACCAGGGGTCGGTACTTTCTCCGAGGGCGGCTAAGGCCGCGTCGGGGTCCTCGTACATGCGGGAAAGGGCATCAGGGACAACATGAAGGGTTCCTTTCCTATGGATGATCGTCAGGTCCCATGCTTGCATCGAGAGTGCCCATGGGCTAATCATCCCGAAGGGTCCTTCAGATTCCTTAGCCATTGGAGACTGCTGTGGTCGGTGATGACAGTAACGTGAGTGCCTTCGATGTACGGTCGAAATTTCCTCACTGCCCAGATTACCGCCAAGCACTCCTTCTCTGTGACGGTGTATTTGCGTTCCGCGTTACTCAGCACCCTGCTGGCAAACGCGATCGGATGCTCTTCACCGTCGAATTCCTGCGTCAGGACGGCTCCCACGGCCGAGTCGCTGGCGTCTGTCTGGAGGACGAAGGGGCGGGTGAAATCGGGACGGGCTAGGATAGGGGTCTGACTTAGGGCTTCGCGGAGAGACTCGAAGGCTTCCTGCTGTTCGGTCCCCCAGTTCCAGGGAACGTCCTTTTTCAGGAGCTCGGTCAGGGGAATTTTATCCCGCGAAAGGGTGGGTAAAAATCGGGCATACCACCCTACCATTCCCAGGAAACGGCGTAATTGCCGAAGGGTCCTGGGCGGAGGGTATGCTAGGATAGGGGCAACTTTTTCCGGGTCGGCCTTCAATCCGTCCCGGCCGATGGCGTATCCTAGATACGTTACTTCCGGGCAGAAGAATTCGCTCTTCTCCCGGTTGATGGTGAGCCCAGCGGCTCGGAAGACTTCCAGGACGATCCTCAAATACTCGAAGTGCTCCGCTTCGGTGTCGGTGGCGATGATCACGTCATCGAGATACGGCTCCCATGCCGGATCGATGAGCTGATCCATCAGCCGCTGAAACGTCGCTGGTGCGTTCGTCAGCCCGAACGGCATTCTCCTGAACTGGAAAAGTCCTCGGCCAGGAACGGCGAAGGCGGTGACAGGACGACTTTGGGGGGCTACAGGGATCTGGAAATAAGCCTGGCTCAGATCCAACTTCGAGATGAACCGGGCTAGCCGAAGGCCATCCAAGATCCGATCCATATTGGGAAGAGGGTAGGCGTCCTTCAGTGTTACCCGGTTCACGTCGCGATAGTCAATGCAGAAACGATGCTTTCCGCCTGGCTTCGGGACGATCACCGGGTTACTCAGCCAAGAGCTCTTCGTCCTCTCGATCACTCCCTCTTGGACCATCTTATCGACTTCGGCTTGGGCTATTCGGAGGAGGTACGGGGAAATTGTACGAGGCTTCTGTCGGATCGGGGGGTGCCCTTGCACGTCGATATAATGTTGCGTCAGGTTCGTTCGTCCTAACTGTCCGTCCTGTGAGGGGGATACTAACTCGTCCAGAAGGGATTCTAGACGTCTATTTGCCGAGACCGAGGCAGGTTCCAAGCCTGCAGCCTCGGGGAATGCGGGGATGCTCCAACGTGGCCCACCCGGTGTCGCGAAGCTACGCTCCGGACCACCGTGCAGGGACCACGTATCCGTTTTGTAATCCACACGCATTCCGAACAATCTCAAAAAGTCAATCCCCATAACAAATTCGTAGCCTAACGCGGCTACACGTACCTGGAGGGATTGCACTTTTCCTGCGAGATCGAAGGTCAGGGTGACTGCCCCGTCTACCGGAACTACTGCCCCGTTGGCGACCCGAACGCCCTCCACTATCGGTTGCAAGAGGAGTCCTCTCCTCCTTGCTACCTCCAGCCCGAGGTACGTTTTCGTAGAACCGGGGTCTACCAACGCCAATAGGAGTTCGCCACCCACGTTAATCCATAAGTGGTGGCGAGCATCCATACTTAAAGCTCCGATAAACATTTCTTCCCGGTCAGCCACCTCTTCCTCTTCTCGGGAAGCCATATGTTCGCACGGGAACAAGTCTGTTTCTATTTCTGTCGGGGACGGGTTGGACTCTTCCTGCCGCGCTGGTTCTACGCCCGTCATGGCACAGTCAGGCAACGGCTCGGGTCGGGGCATCTGAAGGAGGTTCTCCTTCTTTAACGACCGTCGGGAGGTACAGGGGCTTACTGTCCTCCCGACCGGGCGTTTTCCGAACGCTTTCGTTCGCAATTCCGGCATGAGTTGACGTCGCATCCGGGCCATCCACAGATCCTGCAGAATCGGCCCATCAACTGCGTGCACTCCCGGTACCGGTGTCCCGGCTGCCGGCAGTTATAACACCTCGGGCCAGGTCCTTCAGGATTGCTGGGCCGAGGTTGTTGCTGAGACGGGTTTTGGGGAATTCGTGGGGGATTCGCGGGGGGTTTTGCTGGCGGGTTTTTCCAGGTATGTGGGGAGCAAGGGGCGGATGGGGGTTTAGGTGGGGATGGGGGTTTCTGAGGCTGCTTCGCCTTCTTGGGGTAGCCGGTACGACTCTTGGTCTTTGCGGCTGAGTCGGAGGGGTTCTGGCGAGGGATTCGGCTCGGCGATGGGGGGTAGGCGGGGGAGTGGGGTAGTCCTCCTCGTACTCGGCGTGTTCGTATTCCTCTGGTTCCTCCAGGGCTGCTATCTTCATGCGGGCCTCCCGGCCACGCTGTTCGTACGATGCAGAGGGCACGAATGTCAGACCCTTTTTCGGCGGTGCCCTGTATGCCTTCGCCTTTCCCCAAAATATCTCGCGGCTGCGTCCCAGCCGCTGGAGATCGAGGAAGCTGCTCACATCCTTTCGCTGGATGTGCTCAGCGTGATCCGGGTGCAGATTCTCGCAGCATATATCCAGTTGAGTCTCTTTACTCAACGGTGGGCTCAGGTGGTTGAAGAGGGTCCGGATCTTCACGAGGAACTCCGCCATAGGCTCTCCTGGCCCCTGCGTGCGGAGTTCTATTTCCTTTCGGAGACGTTCTTGTAGGTCTCCATGGCCGAATCGTTCCCGAAAGTAGAATACGAATTCCTCGTACGAGCTCCATTCCTCTCGTTCTACTCTCAGCCATAGAAGAGCGTCACCTGTAAAAGCCTCGGGAAGGGCGTCCATCAGATCTTCTTCCGTGAGCTTCCTAGAGATACAGTATTCGTGCATCCTCCACAGGAATTCCTCGGCATCTTCGTCCGGATTCCCCGCGAATCGGGGCCCGTATCTTTGCCAATGGTCTATTCCTCTCGCATGCCTTGGCCCTTGCGAGTCGTAATTTTGTGACGAGTCCTGGTGTGATCGGAGTCGGGGAGGGGGAGGGTCTGCATGTCGCGACCGAGCCTTTGGGAGGGGTCCTATTCGGGTACTGTTCCGGGGGGTGGGTGCCGACAGGGTATACGTGTCATGCGGTGGCCACTCCTGGCTACCGCTAATCCTTAACAATCCTGTGGCAGTTGGACTAGATGTGGGGAAGGGTTGGGATGGTTGGTGGGGTGACTGGGACGGGGGAAGGGCAAAGGTGACCGCGGTACGGTCGGGGGCCGCGGTGACGTTTACTCGGGGCGCGGGTGTCGGACTATATCCTCCTGTTGCCGATCTCCGATCCCTCTGGACCGGCAGTCTTCTGGGCGATGGCGTCGGCGTTCTATCGGGGTCGTCCGGACCCCGTGCCTCTTCTTGGGACCCGTGGGGTGGCGGCGTCATCGTCCGCCTCTGTGTCGGCCGATACTCCTCGTGTGTCGGGGGTTGGTGGCTGTCAGCGGCCGATGATCCGAATAGCGTAGCAGTTAGTGGGTCGACCAATGCAGCCGCAAGCGAGAATGGGGGGGCGTCCCCCCGTTCATCCTTCCGGACATCCCAACGGATTAAGGCTCCTGGAATCCGTGTCCTTATTTCGTGCCGTATGAGACGATCCTGTACTTCGCTTTGTGTCCCGTCTGTGTTGAGACCCGCTCGGTCACAGGCTGCGAGGATGTCCCGCATCGTCTTCAACCGCTCGACCTTTTGTCGTGCGATCCTTTCTTCCGTAGCCATCAGCGAGAGGTCGGCTACATCCACTGAGAGGGGTGATGTGGGTCCTCGGCGGTGGTCTATTGGGGAAGTGGTCATAACGGGGGACGTACGGGTGGGGGTTGTGACTGTACTCGTCGTCACCGGGGTATCTGCCATGTTGCGGATATGCTAAACGCAATAAACGAAAAATTTGGGGGGTTGGGAAGGGCAAACCGCTCGCGATTACTCCGCGGCACGGTTAAAAACGGAATATAAATCTTTGGTCAAGACAAAAACCCTAAAAAATTAAGTAAAACCCCGATGGCTTCAATAACTCAATTTCTTTAAAGGAAAAATTCCGCAATAAACAAACAACGGAAAGTCTTACTCGACAATTCGTTTGTTGACTCTACTCCCTGGGACTATAACGTTACTTCGGTTTATTTGGATAAACTGACTCTAAGTTCCCAAGGGAGTGTTATTTCCCGGACTCTGACAACGCAATATTTTCCAAAAATTTCCCTTAATACCGAGAAAATTTAAGAGTTGTCGAGTCTTCTATTCTGTACTTTATTCTGCCAACTGAATAATTATTCCTTAAGGGATTCTGATTCCCAACCAAAACAATGCTATGTTCCTTAAATTATTCAGGAGGCCCCACAAAAAAAAATAGAAATTACTTGGGGATCGTTCGGGGTGTGGGGTGACCGTTCGCGAGGGACTCAGCGTCGCGGTCTTTGTTAGGGCTTCGTAACGAAAAGTATTGGGGCGAGGGGCAGCACTTCTACCAAGCGTGAAGAAAATTGGGGGGGGGGGGGGATATGCGTGGTCAGCGAGGAGAACGATAAAGCGCAAACAACAACAAAACTGGGAATTTATACCGTCATGTCAAAAGTCATCGCAAAATACACAAAAATACTAAGCGAGCAAAATCCGTGTCAGTGCAAAGCTATTCCACAGTATTTTCGGAATTGAAAAAAAAACACAAAAAAAAACAAATGGCCAGTCAATACCAATTGCAAAAAAAAAGAAACACAAGAAAAAGCAGGTACTCAATAATATTATGTCATAAAAAAAAAATCAATTCCGACAAACGAAACGAATAGCCAGTATGCGAAAATTGTAATTAAGGCAATAATTCACAAAGAAAAATCAGCTCAGTATTTTTCATTCAAGCGGTATTCCCTTAAGCAATTCTAAATGCTTCTAAATTGCCAACGCAATACCAACAAAAAAAACTATTTCAATTGCCCAAGCAATAACGCCAATTCGATTTTTAATTATTAGCGCAATAGTGCGCAAATTAATTTTTTAATTGGCAGAGCAATAACGCAAAAATCAAATTCTCAATTGCCAGAGCAATAATACAAAATTAATTTTTAATTGCCAGAGCAATAATGCAACAATTAATTTTTTCTTTAATTGCCAGAGCAATAACGCAAAATTATTTTCTCAATTGCCAACGCAATAATGCAAAATCAAATTTTAATTGCCAGTGCAATAATACAAAAATCACAATTTAAATTGCCAAGTACACAAGCAAGTATGGGTTCTAGGGGAAAAAAAAGGGTAAGTGCGGTCGCCGAAAATGTGCAGAAATATATTCCAATCGCTAACACAAAAAAAACAATTTTATTTTGTATTTAATTGTTAGCGAAACTCCAAAAAAAAAATAATCAGGTGCAACTATTAGACGGAAACTCGGTCGTCCGAATTTTTCCGATTCTCGCAAAATTCTCTAGTTGCTAGTGCCGTGGCGGGGCAGGCTATACCTGTCAAGGGGGGGGGGGGGTAATTATTATTTCGCACGAAAACGCAAAAAAAAACTATTCGGTATGAGCCGTTCACACCGAACAAATGTTTTGTCACTGAAACGAAAAATAATAATTTTCGAAAAATAATTATTATTAATTCAAAAATTAACAATAATAATTTTAACAACAATAATAGTCGTGGTGGGCTCTTTCTGAAAAAAAAAACAAAGTTTTTTCGGGCCCCACGTTGGGCGCCAATTTTATGACGGGTATCGCGTGTTAACGTGGGCGGAGGAAGGGGGAAGGGGAAACTTGATGGGTCGACAACTGAAATACAATTCAAATATTATTTATTTTACATGAATAAAGAACGGAAGCTCGATACAAAAAAAAAGTTAAGGGATAATTTACAAAAATCAATATGATGAAAATGTTTCGCAATAATAATAATAATGACTCGAATTTGACGGGTTACTGGACACGCGAAGTCCCTACTCAATTTCTCGACCCGTTTAATATTTCCTAATGTGGTACAAATTCACTTCATAAATTTCGTAAATTTATATTGGGCGCCAGCCTTTCTCGGGCAACGCGCTTAACGCGTACGCAAAGTTCGTAAACTCGAAAGAAAAAGAAAAGGTAAACTAGACAAAACCAAAACACACGCGGCCTTCGGCCGACAAGCGAGAGACTCTATACGAATTAAAATGGGGACGTCTCAGGGTATCTGGGGACGGACGGGGTTCTCAAACACAATGGCCACTTCTTGGACCACGACTATTATATTTTATCTAACAAACTCAAATTAATAATCCGCAACACAAAAATCTCAAAATACCGATTGCGCTATTTTACCGCGCCGCGATTTACTCTCGCGGCAATATCACTCGATTCGGCCGACGGCCGTGTTACACGAGGCGGCCGCGGCTACGCGCGCGCGAGGGGAATTTTCACGAGGTACACCGGGGATCCGCCACGGACACCTTTTTACACTGTTTTCGCAATATTTATAACGCAATTTCTCGACTAATTACTCGAATCGCACGCACTGATTCTAATTACCTTAATCTAGTTTACACTGTGATAAGCGACGCGCACGGAAAAGGGACGACGATCAGGAATGACGGGGGAGGGGTGAAGGGAACGAATTTTAACGGTCGCCCGTGCGACACAATTTCCCGAACTGATTCTAACGGCTTCCCCTAGCCGCTCTCGCAAAGATAAGAAAGAGGCGTACTTACAATCTTCTCGAAGACTCTTTTCTTGATCGATTTGATCTATCTCTCTCTCCATTTCCTTTGCGCTCGAATTTGCTCTGGGGCTTTTTCTTTTCTGTTCCTCGTTTGACCACGCTCCGGGACTAAGTGCCGGTCCACGCCGGCCGGCTTCCTCGTCTCGCCCAATCCCGTCCTAGACGACGGACCTCCTATCGATTTTCTTCTCGATCTTCGTGGCGCGCCCTTCCGGTCGATCGCGCTGCTGAATCCTTGTCCTCCCGAGTCGCAGAGCGCCCCAGTCGGTACGGCGCTCGCCAGCCATACCGCGCGAGAGCGGTAGTCTCTCCTGACGCGCGGTAGGCCGGAGACTCGGGAGATGGCAGTGGGATGCCCTCGGGCGGCCAGTCCACTGTCCGCGTCGTCGGGAGATGGCGTTGCTGGATCTCGAAGTCGACGGCCGGGCCGACGTGGCTCCAGTCGACAGTCCGCGTGGTCGTGCCGCGATCGCGATAAAGGGTGCGGGAAGGACGGGAGGGATAGTGTCGCGGTTTCTATAGAATAAAAATACCTTAAAAATACCTTAATATTAACATATGAATTTTCCCGATCAAGGTGCGTGGCGGAGACCGAGCCCGAGCGTGGTCACGCGGGCTTTTCTTCTAATTCCCTTGTGACGCAACGTGACAATATATATATATATATATATATATATATATATATATATATATATATATATATATATATATATATATATATATATATATATATATATTATGACGGGTATCGCGTGTTAACGTAGGCGGAGGAAGCGGGAAGGGAAAATTAATGCTGGTTCGACAAATGATAAATTCAAATATAATTTAATTAATACGAGATAACTAGGCTCGATACAAAAAAGAATGAAGTTATGTGATAAATTACAAAAACCAATAATGAAAGAAAACTCGATATAATCTAAATTAAATTCCGCAATGATAATAATTTTGACTCGAATTATTTGACGGGTTACTGGACACGCGAAGTCCCAAACGCAATTTCTCGACCCGTTTAATATTTTCTATGCTACAAATTCAATAACTTGGGCACCAGCCTTTCTCGGGCAACGTGCGTAACGCGTACTCAATCTCGAAGTAAACCGAAAGAAAAAACCAAAACATGCGCGGCCTTCGGCCGGCGAGCGAGAGACTCTATACAAATTAAAATGGGGACGTCTCAGGGTATCGGGGGCAGACGGGGTTCTCGAACACAATGGCCACTTGACTTGGCTTGACTTATTTTGAACTTAATTTTTCAATACTCGAATTAACCATACGCAAAAACAAAAAATCTCGAAATACGAATTGCGCGATTTTATCGCGCCGCGATTTATTCTCACGGGCAATGTCACCCGAGTCGGCCGACGGCCGTGCTACTCGAGGCTGGCCGCGGCTACGCGCGCGCGAGGCACACCGGGGATCCGCCACGAACACCTTTTTACACTTTATTTTTCGGCTAATGACTCTAATCGCACGCACTGATTTTAATTACTTTAATCTAGTTTACACTTTAATAAGCGACGCGCACGGAGTTGGGACGACGATTAGGACTGCCAGGGGAGGGGTGAAGGAACGGATTGTTAACGGTCGCCCGTGCGACCAATTTTCCCGAACTGACTTTAGCGGCGCACGCTGGCCGCTCTTGCGAAAGAGAAAAAGGAAGGACTTACGATTTGCGCGGAGACTCTCTCCTTGATCGATTCGATATATATTTTTCTCCTATTCTCTCAATTGTGCTCTGGGCTTTTTCGCTCTTCCTCGCTCGACCACGCTCCAGGACTAAGTGCCGGTCCACGCCAGCCGACTTCCTCGTCTCGCCCAATCCCGTAGTAGACGACGGACCTCCTATCGATTTTCGTCTCGATCGTTGTGGCTCGCCCTTTCGGTCGATCTCCTCGATAAATCTTTTCCCTCCCGAGTCGCGGAGCGCCACGGTCGGTACGGCGCTCGCCAGCCATACCGCGCGAGAGCTTCCGTCTCTCCTGACGCGCGGTAGGCCGGAGACTCGGGAGATGGCAGCTGGATGTCCTCGGGCGGCCAGTCCACTGTCCGCGTCGTCGGGAGATGGCGTTGCTGGATCTCGAAGTTGGCGGCCGGGCCGACGTGGCTCCAGTCGACAGTCCGCGTGGTCGCGTCGCGATCGTGATAAGGGGGGTGCGGGAAGGACGGGGAGGATTGTGTCGCAGCTTCTATATAAATAAAATTAACTTAAAAATATCTACAAATTAACAGTGAAACTTTCCCGAACAAAGGTGCGTGGCGGAGACTGAGCCCGAGCGTGGTCACGCGGGCTCTTTCTCTATCTCCTTTGTGACGCAACGTCACAATATATATATATATATATATATATATATATATATATTTATATATATATATATATATATATATATATATATTTAGACGGAAAGGCCGGTGAAATATAGAAAATTAAAAGCGGCAAAGTAGAGAAAAATGCTCCAGAATAATCGGTTAAAGGGCCAATCACTTAGGAAGGGGAAAAGAAACGCGGGAAAAGACGGGTATAAAGGAAGCCGTTCAGGACCCACAAAGGTCTTCTTTGACCTTGGACTTGGACTTTTCAACCTCAAACCCTGACGCAAGTAGCGAAAGAAGGTATCGGTACGAGCTGCAAAGCGAGGAAGATATCGGAGTAAGGAAAGTGTCAGGGGAAAGAGGAAGGAAAACGGAGCAAAATATAAAAGAATTGAACGATTGATATTTGACTGCTGACGGCGGCATAATTAGTGAGAAGGCAGCTTTCAAAAACCCCGAGTAAGGAACGTTGTGATGCGCTTGTGATTAAGAGGGAATGACACCTCATCGCGGTCGGTATGGTAGAACAATTATAGATTCCCAAAAATCTCTGAAACGGCTCTTCAGATCCCGTCGAAACTTTGCCAAACGACGTCAAATAGATAGACGAAGAGCTGTCTTCCCCTCAAATTTTCTGAATTTGAGAAAAAAAATGTAGATTGGCTTATCATAAACCAATCTAGTTTTTTTTTCTCAAATTCAGAAAACTTGAGGGGAAGACAGCGATTCGTCTATCTATTTGACGTCGTTTGGCAAAGTTTCGACGGGATCTGAAGAGCCGTTCCAGAGATTTTTGGGAATCTATAATTGTTCTACCATACCGACCGCGATGAGGTGTCATTCCCTCTTAAGCGCAAGTAGCGACAAGGACTCCTAACGGACACCTGAGTAAGGAACGTGCAATCAACGCAAGTAGCGAAAGGGGAGAAGCGATTGCGCTGGTCTAACGAAAATGCTGCGGTTAGGGGAAAATAGCAACAGGAAACTCGTAGAGAAAAGGAATATGAGAAACAAAACGGAGTAAGAAAATTTAAAGCCCCGAAGCGTAGAGAAAAATCTCAGCCGGCAAGAGTTATAATACATCAGGAAATAAAAATAAAGAAAGAGCAAAGGCTTAGCGCATCGAGAATTAAAGAGAGAGAGAGAAAGAGAAGAAAAACACGCGAGCAGTAGCCAAGGAAGGCCTAACTGTCAAACACGAGCGAAACATATACAAGTACACACCAACGGACATTTAAACACTGCGGCTCACTACACTCAAACACACACGTTACACATTCCCGAATACACAAAGCAAACCCATATGTAACCACGGCGAGCGCACCTAAGACACAAACACACACACACACACACACACAGACAATATATATATGCGAGCGACATAAACACATACCTTCATATACCGGCGACGAAGCGATGACACACACATATACACAAAGCGAAAATACACAAACACACATATAACGCAGCGCGGATCGAGCGAGTCTCTACACATACACGCACACACAAATAAGTAGAATATCGGACAAGCGAAGCGACCAGCGACGAACTTCAAATGTACAGCTCGATTCACAACGAATCGTACAAACGTTAGGAAGAAATTCATCAATAAATCTACGATTATTTTATGCGAAAAAGGTCGTTACTAATTTACTCCCTAATCGAGTCCCGGTAATTATTCGGAAAATGACCCCCACCCGAGAGGAGGATGGGAGGTGGGGGGGGGGGGTATAGATTTTGACCCCTGAACACGATGGTGGAGAGAAATCGCGGCGGTCACGTCCCTATAAAAAGTTATGGGGTTTTGAAAAATAATACACATTCCTTCTACGATTCGCATATGTACACGTACACATGTAGGTAAGGACTACGAGTGTTGTGTTCGATGTTTTCGTTTCTAGAACTCGACCTCGGTACGAAAATGTATCAACAAGTGCGGTAAGTATACGTGTACATGATTATAATATGTATACGATTACTGGGGACATGGAATTTTCGCCTGGTTATCGTGGTTAGTCTAATTCGATCCGTGAATAATGAAACTGTACGAATTTTTGCGTCTTGTCGATGACCGGGAGAAATTACTTAATTTTCTTTTCGAGTACAACGTGATTCGGCAACAAATTGTGTGTCGCGATTGTAAGGCAGTCATTGAAGTAAATCGGAACACTTTAAAACTCCAGTGCTCGAATAATTTTTATAAAACTGTAAATAAAAAAAGTCGGAAAATACGATCTAGTTACCGCATATCGGCATTTACGGACACCTGGTTTAGCAAAGTACACCTCAAACTCGAAACGATATGCCGCTTTCTCGCGTATTGAAAGCGAAGATTGCAGCGAAGATTGAAAACGTAAGTAATACATTTTGAACTTCAACAACCCATAACTTTTTATAGGGGGGTGACCGCCGCGATTTCTCTCCACCATCGTGTTTAGGGGGTCAAAATCTATAAATCGACCCACCTCCCACTCCCCTCCCTGGTGGGGGTCACTTTCCGAATAATTACCTATATATATATATATATATATATATATATATATATATATATATATATATATATATATATATATATATATATATATATATATATATATATATATATTGTGACGTGGCAATTTTCCGGGCTCCCCGGAAAACCCGTGATAGCGTCCCTCCCGCTCGACGCTCACCCCGAACGCGGACCCATACGAAATTAGGACCAATTTTATTCTTGTTATTTATTTGCTTGTTATTTATTTATTTATTTACGAGACACCTGCGTGCACACCCACACACACACAATGGCTAAGGATTTGGAGGAAGGGTGTGGCGGGGAGAAAACTGACGGTTCGATGGAAGGAAAAAGGGAAATGCCGACTCTGCCGACGCTCGCGGAGGCCACCGTCCGGCCAAAGCGGAATGGCGATTATTGGTGGCAGCTTCGATCCGCTCAAGCGCGTCGGTTGGGTCCCGAACTGCGTCAACAAATGCGGTTATCGAAGGACCTGCCACCAAAAACGGGCGGAACGCAAGGGAGAAACTTTCGGCAAGAGCGAAAACGACGACGAGGATCCCTCTACCGAACGTCACTCGTCGACCGCCCTCGCGTACCCTTCACACACACATGCGAACACGCACACACACACATGCGAACACGCACACACACACACATGCGAACACGCACACACACACATGCGAACACGCACACACACACATGCGAAGGCACACACACACATGGGAACACGCACACACACACATGCGAACACACACATACACATGCGAACACGTACACACACACACATGCGAACACGCACACACACACATGCGAATACACAGACGGGTGGGAACGCGCCCCACCCGGAAGAAAATTCGGAAAGGATTAAGAGAAGGGGGAGGAAGCTGACGTTCCGCTCGCGATTAGGAGATAAATAATAAGGGACTTCGCCATTGAGTGTCGAGCGGGACGGACAGCGTTCGGAGGGCCTTCTCGCGTTCAAATTGGTGCCGGTGAGTTTCGTCCAATTCGTGTTATAATGTCGCGAACTGGTGCCCTCGGCTAGTCATAACGTCCGTCGAAGTAAACTCAATGTTTCGGGCCTGGCGGCGGCCTCCGCTTCTCGGAGGCTGTGTTCTTTTTCCCTCCCCGTTTTCGGTTTTCCGTTAATTTTCTTTTGTTTTAATCGTGAGTCGCGCGGTTCGGGGTCACGGCGGAGTGCGCGCGCGTTTGTTGTTTCTGTGGGGAAAAATTAATGAATGCGAGAGTGGGTCAATGTGTGTGAGTTCGTCGATGTTAGTGTGGATCCGTGTGAATTTGTCGATGTCGGTGTGGATGCGTGACCGTCCTTTCCCCGCGGAACCGTTTTAGCTTGCGGAAAAATTGCGAAAAGAGAGAGAGGAGAATAAATTGTGATCCTTTCGTTTATTATCTCTGTGTTGTTTTTTTTTGTTATCGCGCGTGTGTGTAAATTTTCTTTGCCCCTAACCCTGCCCCTCTGCCACGACCCAAGGCTGCAGCTAGCCGGCAACTTGGGTGACCTCCGGTCGGACTTCGTCCGACCAATTTTCCCGGCGAGCCGCCACGGCGGCTGGCGCCCTTAAATAAATCGCCGGGAAAATCGGAGGTCCCTTTTGTGACACTCAGGGAAGTGAATTTTCCGTCACAATATATATAATGAGACGGAGAGATCCGTCTCACGCGCGCGTACTAAACAAACCGAGCGAAGGGCAATAATGTTTCAAGCACGGCCACGGCCGTCTCTATCTCTCGTGGGGAAATTAGCCCGACATCACACAAGTGGTGGCATCATTAGCAAGTCAAAGTCGTTCAAGGTAATTCAAGGTCACATATTAAAATAAAGTACAAAACTAAATATCTCGGATCACTACCAAATATTTGGTAGTGATCCGAGATATTTAGAATTGTGTAATCGATACTGACCTTGAACGACTTTGACCCCCTAATGTTTTTTATGCTGCTAGAGGTGCTCCACAAGAGGATTTAAAAAATGTATTATTCCATTTTAAAAAGTGGAGCGCCTGGTGGAGCGAGTGGTTCAGCGCCTCCAACGATAAAAAAAATAGGGTGGTCCAGTATGACTGTCTTCTCGAACACTGAAACTTTTGTTTGAAACAATTGTGGATATGATGAATAGTTTGAGTGCTATTTCTCTGTAACACTTCATGTGGCTCAACCTGTATATATTGTGACGTTGCGTCATAAGGAGTTTCGAGAAAAACCCCCGTGACCACGCCCGGGCTTAATCTCCGCCACGCACCTTGACCTGAAATTTATTTCTTAATTTTAAGCTAGTTTTAAGTGTTTTGTTATATAGAATCTGCGACAAATCCCTCCCGTTCCTCCCCTGTACCCCCTTTACGACGACCCGCAAATGGACCACGCGGACCGTCGACTGGGGCCACGTCGGCCTGGCTGTCAACCCGATGACGAGGAATATCGGGCTCGCCGTCCGAGGGTATCCTGCTGCCATCTCCCGAGTCGCCGGCCTACCGAGCGTCAGGAGAGACTGCAGCTCTCGCGCGGCATGGCTGGCGAGCGCCGTACCGACTGGGGCGCTCAACGACTCAGGAGAGAGAAAAGCCACCGAGAATATCGACCGGAAGAGCGAGCCACGAAGATCGAGGAGGAAAATCGATCGGAGGTCCATCGTCTAGCACGGAATTGGGCGAGACGAGGAAGCCGGCCGGCGTGGTCAAGCATTGAGTCTCCGAGCGTGGTCAGCGAAGGACGAAATGGATCGCAAGCCCGAGGGAACGAAGAGAGAGAGACGAGAAATATCCGAGGAAAAAACGATACGGGCGAGTCGATTGAGGAAGTATTCTCAGCGCAAACGTAAGTCTTTCCTCTTTTCTCTTTTGCGAGAGCGGCCTGCGACAGCCGCGTAAAGTTTGCACGAAAAAATGCGGGCGACCGTTTATTTGTTCCCTGCACCCATCCCCGGTTAATCCCGAAATCGACGTCGACTTTCCGTGCGCGTCGCAATTAAAAGAAGTGTGTAATTTAGAGTAAGAATCATAATCATCGGATCCCCCTAGTCCCTTGAGAAAATGTCTCTCACGCGCGCGTAGCCGCGGTCCGGCATCTCGTAGCCACGGCCGTCGGCCGAACCGAATGACACCTTTCGCGAAAAACATTGCGAAAGGTTGGATCGAGCAACTAGTATTTTGATATCTCCTTTTTTTTGGTACGCAGTATTAATTCAAGTATTATCAAATAAAGATTAAAATAGTCGTGGTCCAAGTGTTAAAAGGCCATCGCGTTCGAGAACCCCATCTGTCCCTGATACCCCGAGATACCCTTTTGACCTTCTAGCGAGTCTCACGCGACAAATAGCGCTAGCTTCTGTTTACCTTTTTTTTGAGTCTAACAAATTTTGCGTACGCGTCAAGCGCGTTGCCCGAGAAAGGCTGGCGCCCAACTAACCGAATTTATAAATTGAGAATATTTTGAACGCGTAACGAAATCGAGTAGGGACTTCGCATGTCCAGGAACCCGTTTAATTCGAGTCACAATTATTATTATTGCGGAATCTCATTATATCGAGTCTAACCTTATTATTGTTTTTTCGTAATTATTTCAATAACTTTTGTTTTGTATCGAGCTTTTATTTCTTTGGTGTAAATAAATCATATTTGAATTTTATCATTTGTGGAACCAGTAGTAATTTTCCCTCCCCCCTCCTCCGCCTACAGTAGCACGCGATACCCGCGTAATACATATATATTGAGACGTACAGGTCCGTCTCAGGCGCCATACCCCCACCACGAATTCAAACAAACCGACCCATTATGGGAGTAGGGGAGGGGGAAGAATAAATCATAACAACTCAAGTGGACAGGTACGACCTTTAAGGACACAAGTAAATACAAATACTCAAGGTCACAAAACAATAAGCGGAAGGAAAGACGATTGAGAGAAGAAAAAACAGAAAAGAACAAAAACAGGCGAAGGTATAAAAAGTTAGAGAGAAAAAGAAAAAAAAAGAAAAGTAAACAAAAACAGTAGAAAAAGGTAACGATAGGTAAGCAGTAAGGGAAAAAGCAAAGACGTTGGAAAGAAAACAGAAAACGCAACAAAAAACAGAGTGCATTTTATTTAAAGCATGAAAAAGGCTAACAATAAAGGGGAGGATGGGTGAATAGTAAGGGAAGGGGAACAATGAACAATAAAATATGGGCATAAAAGAGGAGGAAATTTGGAGGAACGTCACTTCTTTCCCCCTTCGTGGATCGACAAGTACCGCTCAGGAAAGTACCTCCTTATTGGAATGGAAAGCTGAGAGAGGGAGAACATTGAAAAAACGAAAGAAGAAAGAAGTCGCCTCACGAGAATCTGATTTCTTAATGTGGATTAAAAAAGTACCGCTCAGGAAAGCACCTCCTTATTGGAGCGGAAAGCTGTGAGAGGGAAAATTTAAGAGACAGATGAGAGAGAAAAAAAGAGAAGACGAATCGAAGGCATAGTTTTTTAGTCTAGAAATATGAAAACGGAGAGAGTTATAAAAATAAAAAAGAGATTACTAAAAAACATTAAGAATAAAAGGAGGAGGAATAAATTACGAGAAGATAGATATCAAATTAGTATTAGGAGAATATAGAGAGAGAGGGGGTAGGAAACTTGCGAACGACGTACACACAAACTCACACACACACCTGTAACACACAATCATAGCGACAAGGATATCAAAGGACGTGTATCAGAAGACCCTGAAGGTCAAGAGCGCATCTCAAATTCGAGCATTGACCATTGCAAGGTGCGTGGCGACCTCTGGCGTCGCGATCCATAGTTACGATAATCGATTATCAACGCGTGATAATCGATCACGCTCACGCAGAGGAATTAGGAGAAAGCGCGCCGTAGCGCCACAATCGCAACATGCCACGCCGCAAGTGACAGTACGATAGAAGAGGGGGAAGAGTCCCACGGTAAAGCGATCGCGTTCAAGCACATTTATCATTCGAGTCAATCCGCGATCCAAGTATTTGACCGACGGAGTAGCGGCGTATACTAAGCATACGAAACACACACAGCGACACAAAAAACACATAACACTTCTACACAGCGAGCTTTATATATTATATCGAGTCATTAAAGCTGAATAAATTATATTTTATTATAAAATACCACAAAACAAAAGAGTCTCAATTAATTTCATCACTGATCGAGTCCCGAACAAATACATTTTATTGTAACATATTCCGACCCGTTACAATATATATTGTAACGTGACATTTTGCCCCGTTACGAGGCACGGAGTGATTTTGGGTGACGGGTCGGATTTACGGCCCTTTTCCTCGGCCGAGGACGCAATGGGCCGCTCGATTCGCGACTCACTTGCAGGGGGGGACGGAAGGGGATCGTCATCGTCGAGAAGTATCTAGAAAATTTCAAGGTTTCACGTTTTCTTTTGTAGTTCGGACACACTCTCCATGACCTAAGACGACGAGTAAATCGCCTGCTAGGCTAATGTTTTGCGGCGAGAGCGATCAAGCGTAACATCCTAAGGAAAAGCAACGGCCGTCTCTATTGCGAGGATTGGGAGCCCGCGACCGTTGGTTCGGGTTATATTTTTGTTTTAAAGAAGGAACGAAGATCGCTGTACGTCGCGCTCTTCCCCATCGCCGATTTGTAGAGAAGAATTACAGGAGGGGGCGGGTGCTGCCCTCCCGCCCTATCTCCTTCGCCGCGGTTGACCGAAGACGGTACGCGCGGCGTTTCTCCCAAGACGCAGGCGAACGAGGAACACCATCGTTGGTGGACAAGGGGGATGCCCGAGGGGTGCTGGTTTATGACCAAACATAACGTGTTTCCCGCCCCTCGGACCTAGCGGCCTAGGAGCCGTACCCCTCCTTTCGTGTCGCGAGCGTCACAGTCCGACTAAAAATCGGCGTCTCCGTGTTGAGGCTTGGGAGGGTGGTGAGACGGGTGGCGGGTGTCGAAATTTGTGCCTTGGTCGTGGGCCCACCGAGGGACTTGAGGGACGCCTCGTCCTGTCGAGGGAGGCCTCCCCCGTGCCCGTCGCCCTCTCCCGGATCTTGGAGGAAGACGTTCGCGATGCGAACAAAAGTAGCTGCGGGAGAAGCGTCGTACGCGGTAGTTGGTGTGTGTGGTGGGGGGTCTTGGCCCGTCCCCCATGCGAATTGTCGCCGGTGTGTGAAGTTCGAAATTCGGGCACCGCGCGACAAGGGGGGGCGGGTGCCGCGAGGCACCCAATAACGCTCCTCGATATTAGGCGCAGGAGCGCACTAGTAGGGGCGGTAAAACGGGGGGAGAGTAAGGAGCGTCAGCGATCACGAAGAAGGAACATATTTCGTCAGTCGGAAGTCGAGTGCCCACGAGCCAAGTCGAGTAGACCAGGAAGGGAGTTATCACGAGTGCCCGGCCGAGGACCGTCCCCGCGACGAGGAACGAGAGGCGAGGAAGCGTGTAGCGGTGAGCCCGATCCTCGCAATTTCTTTGGGTAAGGATTGGATGTGCCCTCGCCGGTGGGATTAATTACGAGGAATACCTCGGTTTGTGTTGTCTCGCGATGGGCGAGTTTGTTTTATAGAGACCCCCCTGGCGAGAAAATGCATGTCCAACCTTTCCGTGTTGGCCAAAACTTGGTAGTGGCGCGTGCGGTCTTCTTTTCCCTTTCGCTTATAATTAATGAAGTGCGTCAGTCGAGTATGGGATTTACGAATCCCTTGCGTGCGCGAGTGGATCCGAGCGAGCGGAACAAAGGCCGATCAGGGTTCGGGTAGCGGTCGGCCCCGGGCAGCGTGTAGACGCGCCCGCGCGCTAGTGTTTACCTCGCGTTCTCTCTCTCTCTCTCTCTCTCTCGCCCGACTTCGAGTCCGCGTGCTGCCGGTTATCTTTTTTTGTTCCCTCCGAATATTGCGCGTTATAAGTTTCTGTTTCCTTCGGTGAATTGCGGCGCCCGTGTGTTAGTCCCGCGTACCTTACCTCGCGATTATTTTTCGGGTATCTCTCGTAGTTCTCATTATTTCGCGGTTAATTATTATTCTGCGGTTACCTTCGCATTAGTATTACATTCCGTTTATTCCTCGTAATTATTATTTGTCGGTTACCTTCGCAATCATTATTATATTCCGTTCATTTTTCGCAATTATTATTATATTCCGTTCATTTTTCGCAATTATTATTATATTCCGTTCATTTTTCGCAATTATTATTATATTCCGTTCATTTCTCGCAATTATTACTATTTTTCGGTCATCGGTCTCAATTATTACGGTTTTCCGGGTTCCTTCGTAATTCTGCTTACATTCCGCGTATCTATCGCAAGTATGATTATTCTTCGGTTATCTCTCACCAGTATTATGATTGTCCGACCACCTTGCCTAATTAATATCATTGCCCGGTTACCTTCGGACTCAGTTTGTCGCGCATAAAGTAGTGCCGGTTATCTTTCCCTTTAGACGAGATTCTAGGACGGGTGATTTTGTTTTGCGAACCGACCCTGCTCAAGTGCCGCCCTGACTCGACCCACTTCTACCTATTATCTCTCGCCGCAAATAGGCCTAAGCAAATGGATGTCCGAACCCGTGTCGCGCGGGTTACGCGAGCTTCACCTGCAGTAAATCAGGCTGCGTTGGCCTCGACGATGGTCTCCTACCGTGCGCCCGTTCATTGTAATTACGCGATACGTTTTATTGTTTTGTGTTATTTGGGGAACCGTCCCCGTTCTAAACCAACCCTTGCGTGCGCCCGGTTAATTGAGTTAATTAATTTTATTGTTTTGCTTATTTGGGGGAAAGCCGGCCCCGTTTCTGTTCTCCCGTATTTTTCTGTTTTGTGGGGAACCGTCCCCGTGTATTTTGAGAAGCGGCAATAAACTTGGAACTAGTTATGAATTCGATTATCTTCAACGTCTGCGTCCCTCTACCATATTCCCTCGCGTCGGTGAGCTGGGCTAGCCGGCCCGTCCTCGGTCCTCACCGTCCTCCCGCCGTCTTTCGCGTCCGTCCTCGCGGCGTGGGGAATTTGAAGTCAGTCCTGGACTGACGGTACCTAGTACCTGGCGCCCAACGCCTCGCGTCGCGAGGCGACTCAGCCTGTCGGTCGATTGCCCAGGGCCAGAGTTTCAGGTTCTCCGGGTGGGAGGAAATGCCAAGACCGGGAAGTGTGGAGGTGCACGCCGAATGCCGCGCAGGCGGGCATGCTGGTCACAATATATATATATATATATATTGTAATGAGGTCCTCTATATTTTTTCGTTGGTCGTTCTTCTCCCTATTTTCTTCCAACGATCAATACTACTGACGCATATGTGCAAGTGGCCTTTCACCAAATGTATAACGTCCGTGTACCTACATTCTGAATATCACGCATGACTTTCGACACTCTTGGGAAACTTATGACGAAGGCCCTCCGTGATCTTCATGAGCGACACTTTCACGTCCGGCCAGTCATATTAGGAACGCTTTGACTTTTCGTTCGGCAATATGCTTTCTCGAATTCTTATGAAACCGATGGCCAACGTTTCTAACATCACGTAGGCCCTTCCTCCCACCATTTCGATTTTCCCAAACTCCATCACTATAAATTACCTTCGTTCTAAGCTACGTTACTCAGTAAGTCTCCGAATACTGTACAACGTTGAATCTCTGTCCATCAATTACCTGAATAAATTCGTCTCAAGTAGCTCAATCCGTGTTAACCGAGTTATTCCGTCCTACAACCGAGTTCTGGAGCGAGTCAGCCACTCCTTTCCTCAAAAGTTATAATAAAAGTGTCCATCTCGACATTACAATTGGTGCTCAGTGTGGGGTACGCTGACTAATCAACGCTGGGAACATAGGACCGATTGACGACACTCCGAGTCTACGAGGGACGACGTTTGAAACTGGATCTACGAAAGGAATCGGTGAGTAAAGACTCATTTACTCATTATCGCGAGCCGCAAATTATAACTACCGATTCCGAAACTGACTCAGTAGATCGAACCGAAATGTCGTTATCTAACGTAAACGCAGCCATCAAAACGGCGTTCAGCCGAATAATAGACTCAGATTCACAAACCGAAATGGAAGATAACGCTTCGCGCATTACGCACGCGTTACCGGAAGATTCTTTTGAAGAGCTAACACCGAAGGAAGCGCTAGAACTAATCCGTGAATTCGATGGCAAATCTCTGGGGGTCGAAACTTTCATTACGTCAATTGAAGATGTAAGACCACAAGTGAGCCGATCAGATTACCTTCGTCGATTAATAATCACAAAAAAAATTATCGGAGACGCGGCAAGAGAAATTCAAGAGTACGAGACAAACACGTAAGAACAGCTCTATGAATGCTTACGGATCCTCTTCGGAAATCTGCAACCGGTCAGCGTTTGGAGAGACAAAAGATTGCGGATGTTTCAATAAAAAAACGAAAGTGTTTCGAGATTTACGAATAGATTTTTAGAAGTACAAAATCAACTCCGTTCCGTATTAGCTAACTCAACTCCAGACGAAACACAAAGACGATTCATTGTGGAATACGAATGCCAACAAGGGCTCGACCAATATCTGTTAGGGTTAAAAAAAGAGATTTCCACTGAAGTACGGGCTCAAAAACCGGAGAACATTCGAATGGCAATAGCTCGGGCACAAGCGGCAGAAGCCTACGACTACACAAGAAAGATGATGACGCGCAACATAAACATTACTGAAAAAAATACAGGTAGCTCAGAAATCCGCAAGCCGCCCCATCATAAATCTTTCGGGACTCCCTCAGCGGCACCGTTCTCTTCGATAATATGCCGATATTGCAATCGCATGGGTCACTCCGAACGTGACTGTCGTAAGAAAGCATACGACTCACAAAACCCCAACAGGAACGTACCACAACAATCGGGTTTTCACAACGGGCAGTCTCACAATCACCGACCAACGCGAACAACAGTCAATTATATACCGGAAGGAGAAGCAATCACTACGATACAAGAAACATCCCCCGAGTCAATGCCATCGGATCCGCTAAACGAGTGGTCAAACTTCCCACACAAACAGCTAGCAGAATAGGCTGTTTTCTTCTCGATACCGGTTCAGCAATAAATTTACTTAAAATCAGCATGTTGACAAAAGGATCGCAGATCAGTCGAAACATTAAGACACCGTTCTCCATGGGCAATGAACAACATGAATCGTTATTTGCTGCTAGGCAAGAATTTCAAGGAAAGATTCACATCTTTCACGTCATTCCCAATGACTTCCCATTAGACGAGGATGGGTTGATCGGCATTCCGTTCATGGAAAAGTACCAAACAAAAATCGGTATCGGAAGAGAAAATTACTTAATGTTCGACGATCAACGATTTGAATTCGAGAAAGTTTCTGTCACCATCCCGCCACGAACGATCTATTTTATTACGGTTCGTACGAATATCGAAAACGGAACAGCCATCACGGACGAGAACAATCCAGGAGCAACAGTGCCTTGCATCTTCGAAGCCAAGGATTACGAAACCCGAGTGCCATTTTTGAATGACTCGGAAGAACCGATGACGGTTACAATTGACCCGCTACAGGGCATTCCTTTCTGTGAAGCCGCCCGTTCGCCTGAGGAGGAGCGCCAAGACGCACCGAAGGATGTAGCTCGTGTCAATGCTATAGAGATTACGAATACTGCCGAACGTATTCACACATTAAAAGAAAACGTTCGACTCGAACACGTCCCACCAGATCAAGCAGAAAAGGTTTGGGACATCGTCTCCAGCTTTCCAGATGTATTTGCCCTACCTGGTGATCCACTCCCAGGCACAAAAATGGTCAAGCATCGGATCATCACGAGTGATGATACGCCCGTGAACACCAAACAATACAGGTACCCACCGGTTCACAAGGAAGAAATCGACAGGCAGGTAAACGAAATGCTGGAGAAAGAATTAATAGAGCCGAGTGACTCACCATACAACTCGCCGATTTGGGTGGTACCTAAGAAATCGGATGCATCAGGAAAACAGAAGTGGAGGATCGTCATTGATTTTCGAAAATTGAACGAAAAAACGACACACGACGCTTATCCTCTCCCATGCATCGACGAAATTTTGGATCAATTAGGTCGAGCAAAATATTTTACCGCATTCGATCTAGCGTCGGGATTTCATCAAATCCCAATGGACGAACGAGACAAGCAGAAGACAGCGTTTTCCACACCATCAGGTCACTATCATTACAACAGAATGCCGTTTGGATTGAAGAACGCACCCGCGACATTCCAACGCATGAATAACGCGTTGAGGGGATTGATCGGAAATACATGCTTCGTTTACTTGGACGACATTATTATTTACGGACAAACCCTCGACGAACACAATAAGAAATGAATTGACCTGCTGACCCGTCTTCGCGAGTCAGACTTGAAGTTGCAGCCCGACAAGTGCGAATTTCTACGGCCAGAATTGGAATTTTGGGGACATGTAATCTCGGAAGAAGGCGTAAAACCCAATCCAAAGAAAACAGAAGCAGTACAGAATTTTCCAAGGCCAAGTGACCAGAAGCAGATTAAACAGTTCTTAGGACTCGCTGGATATTACCGAAAATTCATAAAAGATTTCAGCAAATTAGCGAAACCACTTACAGAACTCCTGAAGAAGGATACACCATGGTCTTGGACAGACAAACAAGAACAATCTTTCAGCCTATTACGAACAGCGCTGACGACATCTCCGGTCCTCCAATATCCGGATTTCGAGGGATCTTTCGTGCTCACAACCGACGCGAGCAACCACGCCATAGGTGCAGTGCTATCGCAGGGACCCATCGGTAAAGATCGTCCCATCGCTTACGCATCACGCACTCTTAATAAAGCCGAACAACGATATTCGACGACGGAAAAAGAGATGTTGTCAATAGTCTGGGCTGTCAAGCACTTCCGCCAATATCTGTTTGGAAAGAAATTTCAAATTATTACGGATCACAAGCCGCTAATCTGGATCCTCAAAACCTCGAATCCTCCAACGAATAGTCGCCTAATGAGGCTCCGGTTAAAACTAGAGGAATACGAATACGAGGCCGTTTATAAAAAAGGAACGCTGAATACAAACGCTGACGCACTATCACGGATATACCCCGTAACAACCCGTCAAGGAAAGCACAACGGCGCTCCGAATGGGGGGGCCGAAAAGCAAGAAGTATCAGATATCGTCATCGAAGAAGAAAGCGACAACGCGGCAGACACCGAAAACACAGTGGAAAAAGAAAATGATCGAGAAGAAATGGAAAATGAAAATTTTCCCCTTTACATAGAGTTCGAACTATCGAAAGAAAGTCCACAGGTTCCTGAAATTTTGAAGGAAGCACCACCCAGGAACACACCGCGGATCAAAATAACCGACCAACTTGAAAACAGTGAAGATGAACTGCACCTCGATTTCGCAAGAGATGAAATCGAGTGGTATAACGTGTTAGCCGAAAAACTGTCGGTTACCAATGAACCTACCAAGATTTATTTAGGTTGCAAATACCTGAATGAAAATCCAGTTACAAAAATGAGAATTAAGCAGATGATCTCGTTTATTTGGTCAAGGAAAACAGAACGACCCTTTCTTTATCTTTACGACATGGAACTGTACGAGCCAGGTACAGAAGAGGAACGGATAGACATCATAAAGCAATACCACGGGACAATCGCCACAGGTTATTTCGGAGTAGCAAAGACCCTCGATCGGGTGAGGGCTGTTGCTACCTGGCCCAACCTGCAAAGAGACATCGAAGATTACATCCGTAGATGCGACACGTGCCAGAGGGTGAAGCTCGTGCGAACACAACCACGAGCAGAAGCAATCATTACTGACACACCGGAGAAAGCCAACGAAAAAATTGCATTGGACCTTGTGGGTCCACTACCTGAAACGTACGAGGGTCATAAGTACATTCTTTCTGTACAAGACCAGCTCACAAAATACATTACACTGATCCCATTAAAATCACAGGATGCCCAATCAACAGTGACAGCACTGGTTGAAAACTTTATTTACATTCACGGACAAAGGACTAATACGACGATTGACGAATACTTCGAAGGAATACGTGCGGATCACGAACGCATCGTCAAACGAGGACGCGATAATTTGATCGCAGCTAAAGAAAGATACAAGGCAGTCCAGGATGCTCACATACATCGCACTATACCCGTCTTCGCAAAAGGTGACGAGGTCCTCGTTGCTCAAGAGCGAGACAAGACACCCCTTGCCCCGAAGTGGGAAGGACCAGCCATTATTTTGGAACAAACATCAGACGTCAACTACGAGATCTTGCTTAAAAATAGAAGAAAATTAATCCACGTTAACAAATTAAAACCTTACCATAGAAACTAATCAAAAATTCTGTGCAGGCATTATGTTGCTGTTACTTCTTCCTCTCCTTGTAACGTGTGTCACATCCGAAGAATTAAGGGTGGAACCACTCGAAGGCACCGTATATATGGAAAATCTGGGAAGTGCCGTAATCTACCATCAAACCTGGACAGAAGTCAACTACGTCGACATTACCGAAATAAATCTACACCGAGATGAGCTGGATATGGCTTCGATATCTTTGTCAAGAATTTGCAACGGAACCGACAAAAAAGGGACTTGCGCCGAATCAGCATCAATCGAAATCCTTCGACAAAGGTTAAATAGGATAGACTCAAGGAGATCTAGATTAATGAACATAATTGATTATAGACCCCGTCTCCAAAGAGGTGTTTTTAATTTTATCGGCGACATTAGTAAAATTTTGTTTGGAACTTTAGGGAATTCCGATGCCGAATATTATAACGATGAGATTGATAAACTTCATACTGACAATAAGAAAATGAGTACTTTAATTCAAAACCAAACGGCGATAGTTAAAGGCATGGCATCAACACTTTCCAAAGCTATTGAGGAATTGCGCACCGAAAATCAACAACTATTGAACTCTTATGGAAAACTAAATTTTGCAGTAGCTGATAATACTAGAGATATAAAAATTAGCGCACAAGTGACTCTTCTAGAAACCCTTATAGACGAATACAGTGAATGTATCAACAATGTTTTAAATGCAGTAAACGATGGTAAACAAGGGATAATCCATCCGCAAATTTTGAATCCTGCTGACTTGGTCAGAGCACTAAAATCAATTCGAGAACAAGCCTCATCCAGTAATACTCCTCCCATACCTCTAGAAGAATCTGCCTTTGCGACAATTATTGGAATTAGCGACGTAAACGTCATGTTAAAGGATAATCGTTTTACTTATATAATTGCGGTACCAGTAATAGAAAACAATCTACTTGACGTTTTCCGTATTATCCCCATCCCTAAACAGACGGGCACATCAACTACATTTTACTATGTGAATCCGCCGGATGCGTTAATAATCATTAACGGAGCCAGGACAATGTTTACTCCGAGCAATGAGGAAGACCTCGATCACTGTAAAGAAGTAGGACCAAGACGTTTATGCAAACGTAAGAATCCTGACTATTTTGTACGTGATCCTAATAGCTGTGAAGCGGCAATCCTACAAAAGCCGACAGACATATCCGACTCCTAATGTCAAGTACTATACATAAATCTAATTAAGTCATTGTGGATTCAATTAATATCAGGAATTTCTTGGATTGTGACATCCCCATACGAAGAAACTCTCCACGTAAGTTGTGATGATCACAAAACACACCAAGCAATGCTGCGGGGCACGAATAAAATAACGATAACGGGTAATTGCATCGGGCACACCGAACACATTTTCATAATACCTAGTTACGACAAAAGAGTTATTCAAGCAACTGACATTATTCTCAACAAGACTCTTAGAGTCCCAAATCTCGAAGAAGTTCTTCGAAACCATTCAGTATCCTTGGACGATATTCAGTTGACGACCTTAGGACGACCTACGCACGTTGATCTGACTCAACTTAAGGCCCTTGGACAAACGTTAGATGAAATATCAGAAGAAGCAGCAAAAATTGGACAACATAAACGAACTAAATCATTTATAGAAACTACCTACGAAAGCATCAAGTACCTCGGATACGGTTGCACTGCAATTGTTTTCTTATATTACACGATGAGGTGCGGATTATGAGGATGCTTACTTAATTTATTTACCGGAGCATTTAAAGCTACTTGCGCTCCATGTGTCAACGTGTACAATAATTGTTTTCATCAAAACACCGAACATGTAGACTACAACGTTAATTACGATAGGGAAGAATGCGCTATGCTAGAAATGACCGGAAACCGCAACATAAGACATGCTGTGAAACCAACAGGTCGTCGGCGATCTACCAGCCTCAAGGCTTAAAGAAAATTCATCTTGTTTTATGAATTTTCTTAAATAAGGGGGGAGGTGTAATGAGGTCCTCTATATTTTTTCCTTGGTCGTTCTTCTCCCTATTTTCTTCCAACGATCAATACTACTGACGCATATGTGCAAGTGGCCTTTCACCAAATTTATAACGTCCGTGTACCTACATTCTGAATATCACGCATGACTTTCGACACTCTTGGGAAACTTATGACGAAGGCCCTCCGTGATCTTCATGAGCGACACTTTCACGTCCGGCCAGTCATATTAGGAACGCTTTGACTTTTCATTCGGCAATATGCTTTCTCAAATTCTTATGAAACCGATGGCCAACGTTTCTAACATCACGTAGGCCCTTCCTCCCACCATTTCGATTTTCCCAAACTCCATCACTATAAATTACCTTCGTTCTAAGCTAAGTTACTCAGTAAGTCTCCGAATACTGTACAACGTTGAATCTCTGTCCACCAATTACCTGAATAAATTCGTCTCAAGTAGCTCAATCCGTGTTAACCGAGTTATTCCGTCCTACAACCGAGTTCTAGAGCGAGTCAGCCACTCCTTTCCTCAAAAATTATAATAAAAGTGTCCATCCCGACATTACAATATATATATATATATATATATATATATATATATATATATATATATATATATATATATATATATATATATATATATATTGTAACGAGTTTTCTGGTCCGCACACTTCCCGGCCCGTACCGCTCCCGAAGCCTACCGGGTGTCCGAGAACCCGCCGGGTGGATGTGGGCGCCAGGTACCGGAGTACCGCCGACCGACAGTCGACTTGTGAATTTTGTCCACCCGCGCGCGGTCCCTTGATGTTGGGACACCCGGTATGGAACGGCACGACCCGGGCGGTCCAGCTAGCTCTGCTCGCTGGAGGATATGGTAGAGGGGCAGGGTCGAAGGACGAGTGTCAAGGGTGACACCTGATAGGAGGTATCCGCTGAAGTACTCAACACGTGTTAACATTATGACTGGTATTTGTTTATTGGGCCCGAGACTTGCCAATACGGCGTACAATTCATAAGGGCGCTTGACATAATTTTCCAACTTCTATCCACGCTTGGATAAGCTATTCGCGCATCGGCGACAATCTCGCGACAACCCGGACCACTCCCAGTTTCGAGGGAAATACGGCCAGGGGCGCGACGTTGGCAGTAGGGTTCTGTCCGAAGGGCGTAGGTACTGGTGTAGGCTACGGTGTAGATAATCGTTTAGGCCATCATGTCGGTACGCGTGTACTAACTCAAAAGAGCGTAGGCAATTGTGTAGGTAATTCGTGTATTAATGCAAAAGATCGTAGGCAATCGTGTAGATAATCGTGTAGGCAATCTCGTAGGTACTCGTGTACTAACTCAAGAGCGTAGGCAATGGTGTAGGTGATTCGGATATTAATGTAAAAGATCGTAGGCAATCGTGTAGATAATCGTGTAGGCAATCTCGTAGGTACTCGTGTACTAACTCAAGAGCGTAGGCAATGGTGTAGGTGATTCGGATATTAATGTAAAAGGGTGCAGGCAATTGTGTAGGTCATAGTGTATTAATGCGAAAGAGGGTAGATAATTGTGTAGATAATCGGGTATTGATGTAAAAGGGTGTAGGTAATGGTGTAGGTAATCGTATATTAATGCTAGAGAGTGTAGATAATTGTGTAGGTAATTCGGGTGCTAACTCAAAAGAGCGTAGGTAATTGTGTAGGTAATCGTGTATTAATCCGAAAGAGTGTAGGTAATTGTGTAGGTAATCGTGTATTAATGCAAAAGGGGTGTAGATAATTGTGTAGGTAATCGTGTATTAAGGCTAGAGAGTGTAGATAATTGGGCAGGTAACTCGTGTATTAATCCGAAAGAGGGTAGGTAATTGTGTAGAGAGTGTAGATAATTGTGTAGGTAATTCGGGTGCTAACTCCAAAGAGCGTAGGTAATCGTGTAGAGAGTGTAGATAATTGTGTAGGTAATTGTGTAGGTAATCGTGCATAGGCCCAGACAACGAAACTCGATTATGTATGGTCGCCGGCTCGGACACCCGATAGGTGCGCTTCGATGGGCCAAATAATGACCTAGGTGACCAAAAGCCCGAATAATGTCCACTAACTTTCCGGACACCCCGTATGTTGGCTCGAAATACAATGTATTATGGGGGTCGATCTAAAAACCAAATAATATCGACCGACTTTCCGGACACCCGATATATTCGCTAAAAACACCCTGTATTATGGTGTTCGACCGGAAGCCTAAATAATATCGACCGACTTTCCGGACACCCGATATATTCGCTCGAACTACAAGGTATTATGGTGTTCGACCGGAAGCCTAAATAATATCGACCGACTTTCCGGACACCCGATATATTCGCTCGAAATACAAGGTATTATGGTGTTCAACCGGAAGCCTAAATAATATCGACCGACTTTCCGGACACCCGATATATTCGCTCGAAATACAATTGCCGCGGGGCCGATAATAATCGGGTGAATATTACCAAGGGTTTTGCGCGAGTATAATTCTCGAGTGAGCTGGATTACGGCAACTCGTAAACAACGCGCGAGAACAAAGGAAACAAAGACAGAAGCTCAAAGGTAAACAAACGCGAGACCAAGCGCTCGATGGCCCTGAGCGCGCGGAGAGACTGGACGAGAGATATACGCACGAACTATGTCGTATTACATTTTCCCGACTCGAAATAAAATATTACTCGAAATTACATAATCTCGCGGAAATTCGTACTTTTCTTTGGGCCAATTTTCGCGGGACCCCAGCAAACATTTTTGATTTAATGCCCTAGGCTTAACGAACGATCACGTAAATTAATGATCGATAACAAAAAAACAATTCGCTAATTGACGCGATACGCAATAAAATTGACCGGAGCTTGACGGAACGACCGAGGATAAGGTACGAGCTCCCTTACAAAATTTTCTGACTGACCGGAACTTCCCCAGAGGCGGAAACCCGGAAACAAACGCGACTTTATCGCCGAAAGAGAAAAAAAACTCTCGCCGGGTTCCGGCCCTCTGGGGCACGAAATTTCCCTCCACGGGGCAATCCGTCGCCACTTGGCGCAATTACTAGACGTTAAAATGAAATTAACCCAAATTTCGAGCTCGTACCTTAAGAACGTAGAGAGACGAGAGAGATCGGGCTCACCGCTGACGAGTCGCAGCACGGAGACGCTCGCCGCCTGTCTTGAGAGGATCCCAGCTCGCCGTCGATCGGTGGTCGGGCTCGGGTGCTACGAGTGACGTGGCCGGGCGCGTGGACTCCGAAATCGTGACTAGCCCAAATCGCCGCGCTCTCGCGGTGCTCCCGGCTCTCGCGTGTCCCACTCACGCGCCCCTCCCCTCTTTTCACGCGCTCACGTGTGATCGCGTAAATCTTCGTCTAGGAGATTTTTCCCCTATTTCCCTCCGATGCCACGGCCACGGCCCGCCCTACCGCGCTACCCCGCGCGTACGCGACTATCCTCGCAGCGATTTATTGACTGCCCCTCGAACCTCTTCCCCTAGGAACCGAGGCGGGACCTCGAACGCGGGGGGGGAGGCCTCCCTCGCATTTCCCCAGCGTCCTGGGAATAGCGGTGGGCCCACGCGATATACCACCAGGTGAACTACACCCCCGGTCGCCGATCCACCGCCCCGACCCCCTTCGACGGGGCGCCGGTCTTACGCGGTCCATGAGGCCCGAGGGGACAGTAGGGATGGTGCAACTCCGGGTTGCTGAGTCGAGAGGGACGGGCGACACGGTAAACTTGGCCTTATTCTGGCGTCTCCTCCGGCATCCAATCCGCGAGCACTGTTGTCCGACGCTCGCCTGCCTCTGAGTGGAGGCGCGTGTGTGTCCTCGTGGACCAACCCGCGCGAAGTTTTGCGGAGCGCGAAACCGGAAGCCGGGACATCTCGGGTATCGATAATACGTTACTTCGGGGTAATATGGACGCGCGAGCGATCTTTCCCCGATACATCGTTTCGTCACCCATACTAATCGTCCTAAAAAAAAAAACTGTCCCAAACATTTTATTTACAGGTTAACAATTTTGTCCATTCATCCGCGGCTCACGAGCCGGTAGGTAATCACACAGGTAAGACGTGGCGGTTTCCGGAATAAAATTACAAAAAAAAGGTATAATATTCCGCCACGCCGTGAGTCGACGATTTCGGAGCCAACCCGAATCGAACCAGGACGCCTCAGGGTCGTAAACCCGACCCACTGGTCGACACCGTTTGAAAATGGACGTGACCCCTTAATTTGTCACGTCACAAACCCCCTTCCCAGAGTTTAGCCCGGATGAAATGCTTCGTAGCGGCCTGGGATGATTCCCCACCTTCGGAATCTCGGCGGTGGCTCGGGCTGGGTCCTGGGGTTTGTGTGACAGCCCCAATAGGTCCACAAAGGGTAATCGACCAGTGAGCGACGCAGCAGGGCGCTCCGGCTGAAACAAAAAGACGGCGAGCACCGATCTCGGGGCCGGGTGTTAGGCCCCTCAACACGTTCCATCCGAACGCGTTCCCCGCCTCCCTTCGATCGTTCCTTCCGGTAGATCGTTCCAGTACTTTTTCTCCCGAGGGGAAAACTCATGATCCATCCAATATGGCAAAATGAAACGGGCGAAAGAAAAGTACAGCTTAGTCAAACTGGCGAGAATAGCAAAATTAGCCAAATTAGCGAGATTAGCGAAAGTTGCAGAATTTGCGAAAGTGGCGAAATTTGCGAAGCGGTGCTACAGCGGAACGAGAATCAACTACGACAGGACATCCATGCCACAGGAAGGTAAGTAAGCAGGTAAGTATTCAAGTAGGTCTTTAACATTTGTTTATTTTCTTTCAGGTGACTCTATATAAAAACAACAGAAGGGAAAAAAAATTTTAACTTAAACGGCGTCGTTGCCGAAATAAAATTGATAATGAAGGGAAAGAAAGAGAAAAAAACAAAATAAAACAAGGGATCGATTAAATACACTGTGCGATGGCGCTCATGTCAAATAATAAAAGAAAATTAAGGCGACAAGGAAAATTCCAATGGCGGTGCCAAGGCCAGATTGAAGAAATTAAAATCGGCTAATAAGAAAGGAGAAAAAAAACTAAAACGGCGTCAGTGCCCAACACAAAAAATTATGTGTCTGGAAGTGAAAGGAAAAACAAAGAAAAGGTAAACCAATAACAAAACAAAGAAAGAGAAACAAACCAAAATAGGGCGTCAATGCCAAAAGAAGAACAGAAAGAAAAAACGAAAGGAAAAAGAGAGGAAAAAAAAACCAAAACAACACGGGACTAAGCGGCCGATCGTACAAAGTTAGGCCCCGAGGCTCCGCCCCAAGCGGTCTACGCCTGGCGGATTAGTACCGCGGGTCCATCCACGCCCGCACCCACTCGGGGGTATCGTCCGGGATGGTGGACGTGACGGTCACCGGAGCCGTGGGTTTGGTCCAGGGCGTGTATTTGGGCCCGTCGACTGGGCAGGTTCGGGTGGTTACCCCCGGTCGCCCGCACTTCCAGCAGGCCAGCTTCAGGGGCTGCGGGCACACCTGGCGGTTGTGTCCCCGGACCCCACAATTGAAGCAGACCCCGAAACGGGGCCCGGGAACCTCCGGCTCCCCGGGGTTGTTGCTCCCCTGCCGACGAGGTTGTTTCCTCGGTGGAGGCGGTCCCTCTGTCGCGGCGGAACCCTTCGTCCCCCTCGAGGGGTTGTTAGGCTGGTGGACGACCTCGGAGCCCGGGGGAGCTTCCCACTGGGTCGCCTGGGTGGTCGTGCCAGGCCGAACCTGGCAAGACTCCTCCCGGGTCAGCACCGCGGCCGTCTGGGTCGCAGCTCCCTTCGTCGGGGGGATTTCCCGGACCTCCGCCGAGGTGGCACGGCGAACCGGCTGGTTGCCTCCCTCATAGATGGGGCAGTATCCTGTGCCCCGGTGCGTGAGGATCTTGACCTGGGTGGCCAAGGCCGCGCCGAACCCGGGGCGCAGGAACTCCAGGGCGGCCAATTCCCTCGCGAAGGGCCGGATCGTGTCCCATACAGGGTCCTTGCTGAGGACGGGGAGGACCACCTGCTGGATGGCGTCGTGGACCTCCTGCAACTCGGGAGGAACCTCGAGCGGCGGCGCTTCCTCGCGCGTCCCAGGGTCATTGGTGAGGACCTCCTCCAACTCTCTGACCAGGGCGTCCTCCTCCTCGGAGCCGTCGTCCAGCACAACGGTTGGCCCGACGGGAGAGTCCGGCGTCTCCCTCGCTTGTAACTCCTCATCTTCTACCGTCGAGTCGGGAGTAGGAGTTGTCTCCATCCGTTCCACGGGTGGAGCCGTCTCCCGCGTTCCTCGTCGGGGCCCTGGGCGGCGCATTTTCTCGGCAGGCGGGCGGGGTGTTAGACACACACAAAAAAAAATAACAAAATGATCTGTGGACAAAGACGAGGTACGGTAAAGCGGGATGCACAAGCAGCAAGCATAGATACGGTAGCCACAACATGCAACAATACGGTTTTAACGACAGAGGTGAGGTCCGTAGTCTAGGTAGATAATAGGGTGCGTTCTTAGAAAGGCCGATAGCCACAAGCATAGCAACAAGTAACGGATCTAGGTAGGTATTCAGGTAAGGTAAGCAGTCTAGGTAGGTAATAAGGTAAGTTCCTAGAGCGGTAGGTAGCAGCAAGCGCGATTAATAGGTAAATAGTCTAGGTAGGTAACCAGGTAAGTTCCTAGATAGGTAAATGGCAACAAGCGTGATCAATAGGTAAATAGTCTAGGTAGGTACTAAAGTAAGGTAAGTAGTCTATGTAGGCAATAAGGTAAGGTAGGTAGCCTAGGTAGGCAATAAGGTAAGTTCCTAGAGCGTTAGATAGCAACAAGCGTAGCAAATCGGTAAAGCGGTATATTTCGGGGTGGTCAGCCGGGTAAGCGTGAAAGGAGACTCCCTTTTGGCGACTTAAGCCACGTAGGGCTTTATATCCTGTACGTGCACCTTCCCTTTCCAGGGGCCATTCGGGTCGAACAGCTCCACTACCACGGAGGACAGGTTGCGGCTAACCACGAACGGTCCATGGTATCGTGGTGCCAATTTGGCTGAAAAATGCTGCGCTCCGGACGAGAGGACACGTAAACGCTTCAGCACTAAGTCCCCTACGACGTAGTTACGCTCTCTCCGCCTACGGTTGTAATATTTGGCCTGTGAACGATGTGCCGCGTCCAGAGAGTGTTTTACCAGATGTCGGATACCCTCGAGGCTCTCCATCCGTTGCTGCCAGGCCTTTGGTTGGTTGGAGATTACCTCCAGGTCTGGCGACTGTTGGGTCAGCGCGCTAGGCAAGGGTTCTCGGCCGAGGTTGAGGTACGCCGGACTTGTCCGTAGGGAGCTGTGATATGCCGTGTATCACAGCTCCCGCCGTATAGGCAAAGCGTAGCGCGGGGAGGTGGACGTCCCACTCACGGTGATCCCCCTCAAGGTAAGCCATGAGCATGGTCTTAAGGACCCTATTCACCCTTTCTACGGGGTTGGCCTGAGGGTGGTACGGCGGGGTGGTATGATGCCGGATACCGACCCGTTCAGTCAAGGATTGTATGTCACGGTTATTGAACTCGGTCCCGTTGTCGGTTAATAGGACTCGCGGGGCCCCCCAACGGCACACAATGAGGTCTTCTAACATTTCCGCTATTTTCTTACCGGTGGCCTTACGCAAGGGCACGCACTCTACCCATTTCGAGAAAAGGTCCTGAAAGACAAGTATAAACGCGAAACCGGATTTGCTGGTAGGTAGGGGTCCCATTATATCGGCAGCGACTGTATCCCAGGGTTGCTGCAATACCCGCTTCCCCATCAAACCGACCGGGCTGGCCTGCTCCACCTTGCAACGCTGACAAATCTCACATTTCCGGACGTAGTAGGCTACGTCCCTGAACATGTTTGGCCAGTAATAGCGCAAGCTGAGACGGCGGAACGTCTTGTCGATCCCCAGATGTCCGGCCTGCGGTTCGTCGTGGGACTCGGTCAAGACGCGAAGGCGCAACTCTTTTGGCAATACTAGCTTCCATGCGTCCAGGTCCGGTACCTCGTCCGCATGAAAACCCAGCGCCCGGTGGTAATAGAGATGTGCACCCTCGACCCGCCAATCCGGGTGCTGATCGGGGTTGCGCACCACTTCCCGATACCTCTGGTTATACCAGGGGTCCTGGATAGCGGTTCCCTCCGTCAGCACGGCGCAGGGTTCTTCTGGGATGCGCGAAAGGGCATCGGGCACGTGGTGCAACGCTCCTTTACGGTGTATCACCTCATAGTCGTACTCCTGCATTTCCAAGGCCCAACGTCCTAAACGGCCGGTCGGGTTTTTTAGATTGTGGAGCCAGCGAAGACTGGAATGGTCCGTGATCACAGTGAAATGGTAACCTTCCAGATAGCAACGGAACTTCCGAATGGCCCAGATCACAGCTAGGCATTCTTGTTCCGTTGTGGTGTAATTTTTCTCCACGGGGTTGAGGGAACGGCTGGCGTAGGCGATGACGTGCTCTACTTCATCCATGGTTTGAGTTAGTATCACATTAACTTATATAACATTAACTTTAGCACCGCACCTGAATGAACACAATCGTCGGTATCTCGTGGTATTATGTCGTATAACGGCTAACGCGCGAATGTCTCGCTCCCTGTGTCTACTCGACGTCTCCTTTAGTCGTGTACATAACAGATCCATGATGTACACGACTGGGAGACTAAGTTTGATACGGTTTCAAACTTACATCCCCCACTTGGCGCTAAACGGTTGGGAGATGAGTGGTAGGGAATCAGTTTAATAGCATGGTAAATCTGGCTTTCATTTTTCTTTTGTCCCCTGCCTATTATATATATTAAGTTTAATATTTTTTCTTTTATTTTGTAAGGGCCTGTTCTAATTGGGTCTAATTTGTTTCTGTTTAACTTGTTACTATTTTGTATATATACTAAGTCTCCTACGTTGTACTCGATATTAATTGTATTCTTATCATAGAAGGTCTTATTCTGTTCGTGGATCTTTTTTGAATTTTGATACGCTATTAATCTGTTATCTTTCAATTTATCTTCGTTCTTGTAGTTAAGTTCGCTTGGTAAGATTGACTTATCTCTTCCAGTTAGTAAATAATTCGGTGTAAAGCCGGTTGAACTGTGGATAGTGTTATTGTATTCTTCCACACATTCTTCTGGTATGGACGATTTTTGCTCTCAAATATTTTGCATCGTATCCTATTGACCAGCGTTCGGTTGGTTCTTTCATAGTTTATCTTTCATAGGTGCATCTAAGTTTATCTTTCTAGTTTTTAAGTGTTGTTAAAACTCTCTTGAATTAATCCTTGCGTATTGATCTGTAAGTAAAGTCTGTATAATGTTCTTATTTTTTATTTAGTCTACTAATTTTATAAAGTCTTTTACGATTTGCGTTTTTGACGTCGAAATAAAAGCATATCTCGTGAAATGGTCAATCAGCAAGTGTAGATATCTTTTTTTACTTGTATTGCCTGCAAAGCCTCCTATTGTGTCTAATGCAACGATTTCGAATGGTTCGGAGGCTGGGCCCAGTTGTGATAATGGAGCTTTGAAGTTACCAATTCTAGTTTTATTCTTTATACACGTTTTGCAGGCGCGACATATCATTTATATGTGTTAATGCATATTTTTAAAATAGATTTTATGGGTAATTGTTAATGTTAATTGTTTCGTTCCTATATGTCCTTGTTTGTTGTGTATGTGTTTGATTAATTCAATACCAAATTCCTCAGTTAACCAAATTTTCCTTCCATTATTCAGTGTTTTATAAATTATATTATTTTCAATTTCATATTTATTATCGGGCTTCAATTGTTTTTGGTTGTCAGCGATTTCATCCAGTTTTAGAATGTTTACTATTTTTATTCTTGATGTTTCATCTTCTCTAATGTCTCCTTCTAATACCGGGTTACGTGATAAACAATCTACATCTTGGTTATTTTTCCCGGGGTTATATCATATTTCAAAATCAAATTGAGACAGGTAATTTAAAATTTGTCTCAATTCTGGATCATTAAATTTTTTTATATTGAAGTTTTCCAGTGCTTTGTGGTCTGTGAAAACCGTAAATTTTTGTCCTATTAGATAGTATTGCCAATATAAAATTGCCTCTTTTATAGCAAGACACTCAATATAAATTGCTCTTTTTGTCTTTTGTGATTCTGTTAATGTGAGATTGTGTCTTTTGTGATTATGTTGCGTGAGAAGAAAAATACTGGTTTTATTTTTCCATCTCATGGGTTTTGTTTTAATATTGCCCCAACTCCTTGTAGGCAGGCATCAGTATAAATTTTGATTGATATGGTTGGGTCAAATATTGCCAGAATCGGGTCTGAGCATAATTATTCTTTTATTTTTTTGAAACTCTTGGCAACCTTTTGACCATTTAAATTCTATGTTTTTTCTCAATAGATTATGGAGTGGCTCCAGAAGTATAGTTGATTTGGGAATGTATTCCAGGGAATGTATTCCAATTTATTTTCCCCAGGAATTGTCTAAAGAGTCGCCTCGTCTGTAGTGTTGGAAAATTCTTAAAATAAATTACATTATCGTTTAACGGTCTTACACAATTATTTCCTATTTCGTGACCCAAATATGCTATTTTGGTCACGAAGTCAAATATTCTTGAATAAATCAAAATGTCATCAATGTAGTTTACTGCGAAGGTCTCTAACTGATTTTTCCTTATTATGCTTGACAAAATTCGTTGAAAAATTGCCGGCGACGATTTTAATCCGAATGGTAAACAACACCATTGCCATTGCCCATGATGGGTTATGAACGCTGTTTTGTACCTATCTTTGATACGTAACGGAATCGACCAAAACGCCGAGTTCACATCTAGCTTTGTGAAATATTTACAATTTCTCGCTCGTAACGTTAAATCATCGAGCACGGACTGTATTTGTTTTGAGTTTTATGTTTACCTTCGTTTCTCTCACCCGCGTTGTTATTGTATTTACTTTTCGTAGGGTCTATTTGTCTGAGTGTTGACATTAAATCTTCCATGTTCGTTAAATGTTTTCTATTTAATCGTGCTCTAATAAAGTTAGGTAGCGTTATCACTATCAGGTTTATTTGAGAACGGATAGTTAAATTCGAATCCACGTCTAGCAACATGTTTCTTTTTTTCAATGCAAACTCCAAAAAGGATCCGTTTAGATATTTAAGCGTGTAAGCGTACGCGATTTCGGACCATGACTTTTGGCCGAACGTGTCTATGAATGAATTATTCCAGAGTTCCCAGGCATGTGATAATAAGTTTGTTTTTAGAAGTATTGAAAACCACTCCAAAGCTGGGCCTTCTAAGAATAGCCTCAAAACTTCTGGGAATCTGTTTTCTTTTATATCGAGCCTTTTACATTCTGTTACAAACATCTCTGCCATGATTCAGCATTAAAATTCTTCCCATTAAATTTTTCTAGTATTATGTTTTTCGCAACGGAATGGATTGGTTTTTCGTGTGTCTGTCTTTCGGTAGTAGGGCTTTGCGCTGAGGTCGGTGAATCAGCCTGGGCCTCTTCTAGATAATACCCGTTGAAAACGACATTACCTTCATAGTCTAAAAAAGTTTCTTTCAGTTTTCCTTCCACTAGGGTTATGATCACGTTTCGGAACTTGTTGCGTGTCTTCAAACTTTTGACGACTCCCTTCGTCACTGCATTTTCAAAAAGTTGTGGATGTTGGTCACTCGTTTGCAGCTCTCGAGGAAATTTGAAAAGTTCTGGTTGGCCCACCAATTGGATAGTTTGGACGTTAACTACCGTAGTTTTAGTATCTGCAGCCTCCGATGCGAAGTGGAATATTGCCTTTATAACACCCATATTGTGTTGATTTATAAGTCTCGAAATCAGAGACTTGATAAAGTCGAGGAAAGGTGGAGTAATCACGACATGTCAAGTTGCAGTAAATAACTGTAATTAAAATTCCCAAAGTTACAAAATGACGTTTACACTAACATAGTATCACATTAACTTATATTACATTAACTTTAGCACCGCACCTGAATCAACACAATCGTCGGTATCTCGTGGTATTATGCCGTATGACGGGTAACGCGCGAATGTCTCGCTCCCTGTGTCTACTCGACGTCTCCTTTAGTCGTGTACATAACAGATCCGTGATGTACACGACTGGGAAACTAAGTTTGATACGGTTTCAAACTTACATACACACACACTCACACACACGCACGCACGCACGCACGCACGCACGCACACACACACACACACACGCACGCACGCGCGCGCGCACGCACGCACGCACGCACATATGTTTTATTGTGTTTCGTAAAGGTGCTGACTTCGCTGCAGAACTCGGTGGTAGGAGGCGATTAACTCGGTTTACACAATAATTAACTGCTTGAGACGTTTAGTATAAAATTAAAGACACATAGTGCGGCACAGAGTTTCGGATATCGACTGACTGCTCCTGCAGTGTCGGAGGGAGTTTTATAGGCGAATTCTTGGGTAGAAAAGTGTTATACCGTGGGAAGGAATTTTGGGGGAAACGCCTGGAAACTTCGAGGGAAAAAGAGCACACGTGTGACTCTGGAGTCCAGGAAAAGCAGCTGCGTTTGTTAAGTAGGTCCGTGGGGAGTATCCAATAAAAAGGCCATAGGAGAAGATTTGGGAAATAGTCACGAAAACGATGCGTGGGAGAGGATCGGAATGCAGTCGACAATACCTGCATCCTGGGAAAGTCGAAGGACACGGTGCCGAGCGTTTGGGAAACGATCAGTCATGGTGTAGGAGAGACCGTGGGAAAGGAAAAGAATGTCCCTATTACACCTCCCTCCTATTTTAAGAAAATTCATGAATAGAAGCGATATGAATTTTCTCAGGCTTTGGGGCAACTGGGTCGACGTCGATTCGGATGCTTTGCGAGGTGCACAACATTGTTTCGATTAACGTTTGTCAGAGCCGCAGTTTCCTCTGGGGTATAACTTATGGTATAGTCAATATGATCTGAACTATTCTTATGGAAACAATTATTGTAAATGTTGATACATGGTGAACAAGTAGAACGTAATATCTTTCCGAAAAGACCTAATAGACATCCGCATAATCCTATTCTTAAATTTATGAGCATTATGATCATACAAATGCATGCGTATCCTAGGTACTTAAGACCAATTTCCGCAGATTCGAAGAGGTTTTGTTTCGACGGTGACGTCCAACTTTCTCGGTATCGGTGGCTATTTCATCTAAGGTCTGTCCTAAAGATTTTAATTGCGTCACATCTATATGTGTGGGTCGTCCGAATGTCGTTAACTGTAAGTCGCCTAAACGTATAGAGTGGTTACTCAAAAGATTGTCTAGTTGTGGCGTTAAAAGAGTCTTATTTACCATCACATCGGTGGTCTGGACAATTTTCCTTTCAAGTCCTGGTCTGATGAAAATGTCTTCCGTATGTCCGAGGCAATCTCCAGATATTGTTACCTTATTAATACCACGCAAGATCGTCTGCCGCAACTTATGATCCTCGCAAGTAAGATATAGCGTTTCTTCGACCGGGGACGTTACAATCCATGAATTCCCGCTCTTTAACTGAATCCATAATGATTTCGCTAACTTAGTAAAAAGTATTTGGCATTGAGAATCAGAAATGTCTGTAGGTTGTCGTAATATAATGGCTTCGCAATTGTTGGGGTTATTAATGGCGTAGTCTGGACTTTTACGTTTGCATAGAAGTCTTGGGCCTACCTTTTTGCATTTATCTAATTCGTTATCGTTACTTGGAGTGAAGATCGTTTTGGCATTGTTTGTGATGATTATCGAATCAGGCGGGTTCAGATAATAGAATGTGGTCGAGTGCGATTTCCTTTGTGGAAGTGGAATCAGTCGATAAGGTCGATATTTTCTACTACAGGTACTTTAATTATGTATGAAAAACGGTTATCATTAATTATTACGCTAACATCACTAATTTCTATTATAACTGCGAAAGCAGACTCTTCTAACGATACGGGTGGCGTATCGCTAGAAATCGTTTGTTCCCGTATAGAGCGTAGCGCTTTAACTAAATCTGTTGGATTCAGAATTTGAGGATGGACAATCCCTTGTTTCCTATCGTTAACAGCATTTAAAACGTTATTAAGATTCTCACTATATTCATCGATGAGAGTTTCTAAGAGTAGTTCATCGTATAGACGCTGGGTATCATTGCTTACACTCTGCATTGAATCGGAAAAAGTTGAATTCAAGCCTCTTACTATTGTAGTTTGGTTACGAACTAGAGCGCTGAGCCTTTCATTATCATTGTGAATCTTATCAATCTCTTGATTATAATATTCTGCGTCCGCATTTCCTAACGTACCAAATAAAACTTTGCTTACGTCACCAATGAAGTTGAAGACTCCTCTTTTCAAACGCGGTACATAATTAATAATGTTCATGAGCCTTGATCTGCGAAGATCAATCCGATTTAATCTTTGTCGTAAAACTTCGATCGTTGGAGATTCTAACCATCTTTTCGATGCCTTGGTAGCATTGCAGATCCTCGACAGCGTTCTGGCAATTTTGAATAGCTCGTCTCGGTAAATTTAGTTCGGTGAGGTCCACGTAGTTTACGACGGTCCAACTTTGATGGTACATTACCACCTCACCCAGATGGTCTAGGTAGATTGGCCCCTCGATTGGTTGTACTTCGAGAAACTCGGAAGCTGCACAGCTCAGCATGAGCAGGATGAAGAGTACCGACATAGTTCCTATGCATAAATGTGATTAGTTTCTGTAATATGGTTTTAATTTATTAACGTGGATTAACTTTTTCCTATTGTTGAGGAGAATTTCATAGTTAACATCTGAATTTCGGTCGATTATTATTGCGGGCCCTTCCCATTTTGGAGCAAGGGGAGATTTGTCTCGTTCTTGTGCTACGAGCACTTCATCTCCCTTTTCAAATACTGGAGAAGGTCCGCAGATGTGTGCGTCTTGGTTTGATTTATATTTTTATTTCGAATGAACGAGGTAATCGCGTCCTTGCTTTAAAATACGCTCATGATCCGCTCGAAGTCCTTCAAAGTATTGATCGATGGTAACGTTGGTTCGATGAATCGGCAGATTATTAGGAATGTTCGGTTTGCGACCCAACTGCATTTCGAAAGGTGTTAGATGTGTTCCTTCGTGTTTGGCTGTGTTATATGCCATAGTTACGAACTTCAATTTCTTGCCCCAGTCTTCTCTATTGTCGTGAATAAGTGCTTTTATCTGCTCCTTGATAGGCCCGTGTGCTCTTTCAAGACTTCCGTTACTTTGTGGATGAAATGATGTGGTCGTCATATGGTCAATCTTAAAAAGTTTCTCTGAATGTTTAAATGTTTGACTGATAAAATTCCGTCCTCCATCTGTCAAAATCTTCCTAGGGGCACCGTGGATGTAGATAAAATGTTCAACCAGCGCGTTTACCGTGGCTTGAGCATCTTGGGTTTTCAACGGTATAAGAGTTATGTACTTTGTCAACTGGTCCTGTATAAACATGATGTATTTATGACCCTCGTCGGATTCAGGTAGTGGTCCGACAAGATCAAGGGCTATTTTGTCGTTTGGTATTTCCGGTGTATCCGTTATAACAGCTTCTGCTCGTGGTCGTATCCTTACGAGCTTGATTTTCTGGCACGTATCGCATTTCCTTATGTAGTCTTCAATGTTTTTTGCATGTTAGGCCAGGTAGCAATAGCCTTCACCCGTTCGAGAGTTTTGGCTACCCCGAAGTGTCCTGTGGCCGTCATCTCATGGTATTGTTTTATGATATTGAGTCGTTCTTCCTCGGTACCTGCTTCGTATGGTTCTGCATCGTACAGGTAAAGTAAAGGGCGGTTTTTTCTTCTTGACCAAATAAAATTAATCACTTGTTTAAGTCTGATCTTTGTTGCTGGGTGAATGCTCAAATATTCGCATCCCAGATATACTTTTGTCGGTTTATCAATCTTCTGTAGCGGTTTAGATAAATTATTGAACCATTCTATTTCTTCGTTTGAAAAGTCGATGTATAATCCTTCTTTAGCCTCTGTGGCAGAATCTGTGATTTTAATTGTCGTAATGTCCTTAGGTGGGGTTTTTTCTGTAATTTCTGTTACGCAAGGGCTACTTGTCGTGAGTTCGAACTCAATGTATAAAGGAGGTTCTTCATCTTCAGTGTTTTATAATTGTTGTTCAGCTTCTTCTTCGTTAGGCGTAGCATCGGCAATAACTTCCGATGCGTTTTCCTCGTCACTCGACTGGGGGCTCGCACGTGATTGCCCTCGAGTAGTGACCGCATAGATTCGTGAAAACGCATCTGCATTCGTGTTAAGAGATCCTTTCTTGTATACGGGATCGTACTCGTATTCCACTAGCTTCATTCGAAGTCTCATCAATCGGCTGTTGGTCGGAGGGTCAGTGGCTTTCAAGATCCATATAAGAGGTTTATGGTCTGTGACTATTTGGAACCTTTTTCCATAAATGTATTGACGAAAATGTTTTACGGCCCATGATATTGCCAACATTTCCTTCTCTGTCGTTGAGTAACGCTGTTCGGCTTTATTTAAAGTGCGAGAGGCGTAGCAAACAGGTCGGTCTTTTCCGATGGTGCCTTGAGATAGGACTGCCCCTATTGCATGGTTACTAGCATCGGTGGTCAAAATGAAAGGCTGCGTAAAGTCCGGATATTGTAGAACAGGTGCTGTATTCAATGCAGTACGTAGTAAGTTAAAGGCTTGTTCCTCTTTGTCGGTCCAGATCCATTCTTTGTCCTTCTTCAGTAGTTCTGTCAGTGGTTTTGCGATTTTACTGAATTCTTTTTAACATTTTCTATAGTAGCCGGCGAGCCCTAAACATTGTTTTATTTCCTTCGGATCGCGTGGCTTTGGAAACTTCATAACTGCTTCTGTTTTCTTGGGGTTTGGCTGGACGCCGTTCTCTGAGATGACATGACCGAGAAACTCCAGTTCTGGTCTCAGAAATTCGCACTTGTCTGGTTGAAGCTTCAGGTCAGCTTCGCGGGGCCGCCTCAATACGTCGATTAGTTTTTTGTTGTGATCTTCCAGCGTTTTCCCATCAATAATGATGTCATCTAAATAAACAAAAAAAGGCGTTGCCAATGAGTCCGCGTAACCCGTTGTTCATCATCCGCTGAAATGTTGGAGGTGCGTTTTTCAAGCCGAATGGCATCCGATTGTAGTGATAGTGACCGTTGGGCGTGGAAAATGCGGTTTTCGGCTTATCTCTTTCGTCCATGAGTCAATGAGTTCATTCGAAAGTCAATCACTATGCGCCATTTCTTTTGTCCCGAAGCATCGGTTTTCTTTGGAACAACCCATAAAGGTGCGTTATACGGTGAGTCGCTTGCTTCTATAAGTTTCTTCTCCAACATCTCGTTCACTTGCTTGTCGATTTCCTCTTTATGAGCGGGAGGGTACCTGTATTGTTTGACGTTCACTTGCACGTCATCGCTGGTGATGATGCGGTGTTTGACCGCTTTCGTACCTGGCAATGGGTCACCAGGTAACGCAAATACGTCTGGATAGGATGAGATAATGTCCCATAGTTTTTCCGCCTGTTCACGCGGGACATGTTCGAGGCGTACGTTTTCTTGCAGCATGCGGAGGCCTCCGCTGAATTTATATTTTCTATGTGATAGATTTGAACTGCGCTCGAAGTTGCATCTTGGTGCGCCTCCTTGGAGAATTGGCTAAACTCCTCTATAAGGATGCCACGCAGTAAATTCAATGTAACCATGATTGGTTCTTCCGAGTCGTTTATTACCGGCACTCGGGTTTGATAGTCCTTGGCTTCATACACGCAAGGCACTACCGATTCCATATTGTCCTCAGCTGTGATAGCTGGCCCATTTGCGATATTAGTCCTTTATTAGGCCTTTATCCAATATATGGTTCTAGGTGGGACGATAACGTTCGTTGATTTTTCGAATTCGAATCGATTTTCATTAAATTGTAGGAAGTCCTCTTTTCCTATACCAATAAGCGTCTGATATTCCTCCATAAAAGGAAGACCAATTAATCCATCTTCTTCCAAAGGGAAATCGTTCGGAATTACGTGAAAGATATGTGTTTTCCCCATGAAGTCTTGTCTCGCAGCAAAAAGGGATTTGTGCAGATCGTTACACATTGTAAATTCTGTTTTCAGTTTCCTATTGATTTGTGATGAGGCTGTAAGCATGTTTTCCTTCAATAAGTTTATGGCAGATCCTGTGTCAAGTAGGAATTCTCCCATTCTTGTTGCGGGCTCCGTGCATAACTTGCCCACTCGTTTACCGGGTCTGATGGCGTTGATTCGGGGGATGTTTGTTCGGTAGGTTGGTTTATCGTTTCTCCCGCTGGTATGTGATTGACGGCTTGGTGTATGGGAGGTCGCGGTGGAATTGAGCTGTTTCGAAAACCCGACTGTTGTTGACGTGGTGATTGTGTGTCATACATTTTTTTTCGACATTCTCGTTCAACGTATCCTGACCGGTTACAGTAGCGACAAATTATTGGTGTACGTTGTGAAGGTGGGACAGTTGAGGGCCCATTTGAATAGACTTTAAGGGGGGTCATTCCACCTACGTTCTTTTCCCCGATGTTAAGGTTTCGTGTCATCATTTCTCGCGTGAAATCGTAAGCCTCAGCTGCCTGGGCCGTGGCTATAGCTGCTCGAATGTTTTCGGGTTTTTGTGCGCGTACTTCTGTCGAGATCTCATTTCTAAGGCCCAACAGATATTGCTCAAGGCCTTGCTCACGCTCATATTCTATTACGAATCTTCGTTTCATTTCATTCGTTGTAGAGTTCGCAAGGACTGATAACACTTGATTTTGTATTTCGAGAAACCGATTTGTAAATTTCGAAACTGATTCCGACTTGCCCTGAAACGTTCGTGCCCGTTTGTCTCGCCACACGCTTACCGGTTGCAAATTCCCGTACAGTATCCGAAGACCCTCGTAAAGTTTTTCGTATGTGTCTGTTTCGTACTCCTGGATTTCCCTTGCCGCGTCTCCGTTTATTTTCGTTGCGATTATGAGTCTACGAAGGTATTCTGTCCGAGATACCTGCAGACGTACGTCTTCGATTGATGCAATGAATGTTTCGACCCCAATATTTTTTCCGTCAAAATCTTTAATGAGTTCCAATGCATCTTTAGGTGTTAATTCTTCGAGATGGTTTTCCGAGGTTTCACTTTCAGCTCGCGACAACTCATTTTCGATTTGTGAATTTGTTTTGTTTATCGCGGATTTTATTGTTGCGTTGACGTTTGATAGCGACATCTCGTTTGTCATGACAGAGTCTGTATCCGAATCGGTGGTAATGATCGAAGGTTCGCGATATTGAGTAAATGAGTTATTACTCACCGATTTCTTATGTGTGTCCAGCCTTAGTTCTTTGTCTCTTGCAGATTGTCGTGTCGTTGATCGGTCCTATGTTCTTAGCGTTGGTAAGCCAGCAACCCCACACTTAGCACCAAATCGTGATGTCGTCGGGGCTCAGTTTTTATTGTGTTTCGTAAAGGTGCTGACTTCGCTGCAGAACTCGGTGGTAGGAGGCGATTAACTCGGTTTACACAATAATTAACTGCTTGAGACGTTTATTATAAAATTAAAGACACATAGTGCGGCACAGAGTTTTGGATATCGACTGACTGCTCCTCCAGTGTCAGAGAGAGTTTTATAGCCGAATTCTTGGGTAGAAAAGTGTTATAGCGTGGGAAGGAATTTTGGGGGAAACGCCTGGAAACTTCGAGGGAAAAAGAGCACACGTGTGATTCTGGATTCCAGGAAAAGCAGCTGCGTTTGTTAAGTAGGTCCGTGGGGAGTATCCAACAAAAAGGCCATAGGAGAAGATTTGGGAAATAGTCACGAAAACGCTGCGTGGAAGAGGATCGGAATGCAGTCGACAATACCTGCATCCTGGGAAAGTCGAAGGACACGGTGCCGAGCGTTTGGGAAACGATAAGTCATGGTGTAGGAGAGACCGTGGGAAAGGAAAAGAATGTGTATATATATATATATATATATATATATATATATATATATATATATATATATATATTGTAACGTGGCAAAACTCGAGCCCGTTTCTTTCAGCTCGCTCCAGCACTCACGAGGCGATTCCAGGGCCAGCTAATGAAATTAGGATTATTTTCGAATTATTTTATGAAAATTTATTTCATATTCCGCGCCTCGGGTGAGAGAGAGAAAGAGAGAGCCACCGATGTTGGACAGCGAGGGAAGCATCGTCGTCGGCGATCCTCGGCATCGCGCGTTAACAGAGAGACGTCGGCAGGGATTCTCCTGCGCGACAGAAATCATGGACAAGGAGCGTCTACCCGAAACCAATCGCGACTGGACGAAAACAACATCAAGGAAATGGAACATTTCCCAGCGTCGCCGCCTTTCAAGATGCAGCTCTCGAGTCATTTCGAGCTGTGGAAGAAAATTGCCATCGTAGGTTCTCGAACGCGGGAAGTGAGTACCGCTGAGAGACCGCGTCACCTTTCGCGCTCTCGCGTATCGCTCAACGCTACGACGTTGCGAGAGACAGTGCAAGAAATATTCAAATGCCGTAAAAGGCCGAACGTTCGCGAATTTACGAAATCGTCACGATTAGGTAGGGGTGTCGCTAACGACGGCGTGAGAGACACGTTACTCGAGGCACTTTTCGTTGAGTTTTGGAGCAAGCTGGATCGTCGATCGATATTTCCGATACCGCGCGGTGAAAAATCACGAGCCGTACACCTGGTTCGTCCGAAGGGAACATCTTGGAACATCGGTGAGCTCTTTCGTCCGAGGGACTAAATTGTGATGGGTAGTTCGTGCATTCTGTTCGTAGATTTTCGTGTAATTATTCTTCGCGTCCGAGTTACCGGCGTGAGAATACAAATTATATTTTGTCACGTGCTCCGGGTTCGGCGGTTCCCGAAGAAGAGTGGCCGTTTCTTTGAGGTCGGCGAAAATTGTATTGTCGTGTGTAGAGCCGCGAGACATGCTCGTCTTTCTCTCGAACGGCCGTGAGCCGTGGCCGCGACAATCTTTTTCAAAATTATATCCTTCATTATTTTTCTATTCCCGTGAACGCGCATTGAGGCTAAAACCCACGGGAAGTTGCCTTTCGTTACCGTCGTACGCGGGATGCTATCGTGCATGTGAGTGAGAGAGTTAGTGTACGGGGGAAAAGACAATGTATTCGCTAGATAGACCGGTTTGGGTTGGTACCGGATTGCTAAGTCGAAGTTTTGGATGATCTTCTTTCCCCGGGAATTTATTCCTTGCAAAGCTCGCGATCGAGAGCTTTCCCGCAACGTGTTAATGTGCGTGTGTGAATGTACGAGCGTGTGAGAGCCAGAGCGAGATCCTAAGTGTGGGAAAATTGTTGAAGAAAATTATCGTTAAATTTCATTGGTTCACGGGACGAGAGGTTTCCTCCGAGATCTTCGGTTTTTCCTCTCTTAGCTGAGTTTCGTTATTTAAATAAAAGTAGTAGATTTTGGTTCCCGGATATCTCGAATTCTGAGTTGAACTTTATTTTTTGTTCTGTTTCCTCCGGATACCGACGTTAATTTCACCCAGTCCCTCTCCCGTTTACGAAAGCTGCAGCTAGGACGGATCGACGTATCGCATTGGCGATATCCGAGATGTCCCGGACTTTCGGTTCCGCGCTCCGCAAAATCTCGTGCAGGTTGGTCCAAGGGGACAACACGCGCCTCCACTCAAAGGCAGGCGAGCGTCGGACAACCGTGCTCGCAGATTGGATGCCAGAGGGGACGCCGGAATAAGGCCAAGATTACCGTGTCGCCCATCCCTCTCGACTCAGCAACCCGCAGTTGCACCGTCCCTACTGTCCCCTCGGGCCTCATGGACCGCGTGTGACCGGCGCCCTGTCGTAGGGGGTCGGGCGGTGGATCGGCGATCGGGGGTGTAGTTAACCTGGTGGTATATCGCGTCGGCCCACCGCCATTTCCAGGTCGCTGGAAAAATGCGAGGGAGGCCGCCCTCCCCGCGTTCGAGAAGAGGTCCGAGGGGCAGTTCCATATTCGCTGCAAGGACAGTCGCGTACGCGCGGGGTAGCGCGGTAGTGAGGCCGTGGCCGTGGAATCGGAGGGAGAAAGGGGAAAATCTTCGAGACGGAAATAACGCGATCACACGTGAGCGCGTGAAAAGAGGGGAGGGGCGTGGGAGTGGGGCACGCGAGAGCCAGGAGCACCGCGAGAGCGCGGACAATTAGGCAGTCACGTTTTCGGAGTTCACGAGCCCAGCCGCGTCATCCCGGAAGAGTACCATCGACCGAGATTATAAACGATCCTCTCGACCAAACCGGCAACCGTCTCCGTGCTGCGAACTCTTAAGCCGTGAGGCCGATCTCTCTCGTCTCTCTACTTCCCTAAGGTACGAGCGCCGAAATCCAGCTCACTCGAGAATTATATTCGCGCGAAACCCTTCATAATATTCGTTCAATTATTATCGACCTCGCTACAATTGTGTTTCGAGCGAATATACTGGGTGTTCGGAAAGTCGGTTAACATTATTCGGGTATCCGGTCACCCACCATTATACATTGTATTTCATTATATGGATTTCCGGTCACCCACCATAATACATTGTATTTCGAGCGAATGTACGGGGTGTCCGGAAAGTCAGTCGGCATTATTCGGGTATCCGGTCACCCACCATAACACCTTGTGATTCGAGCGAATATAAGGGGTGTCCGGAAAGTCAGTCGAAATTATTCGTACTTCCGGTCACCCACTATAATACATTGTATTTCGAGCGAATATACGGGGTGTCCGGAAAGTCAGTCGACATTATTCGGGTATCCGGTCACCCACCATAATACCTTGTGTTCCGAGCGAGTATACAAGGTGTCCGGAAAGTCAGTCGACATTATTCGGACCTTCGGTCCACTAGGTCATTAGTTGGCATATTGAAGCAGATATATCGGGTGTCCGAGTCGGCGACCATACATAATCAAGTTTCGTTGTCTGGGCCTATACCAAGTTCATCCACGCACACCTACACGATTACCTACACAAATGCGTACGCCCTTCGGAGCTAGCTATACGATTATCTACAGAGTTGCCTACACTTTTTGAGTTGGTACACGATTACTTACACCAATGCCTACACTCTGTAGAGTTAGAACACAATTACCTACATAACTGCCTATACTCTTTTGAGTTAGTACACGATTACCTGCACAAATGCCTACACTCTCCTGAGTTCGTACACAATTACCTACCCAAATGCCTACACTCTTCTGAGTTCGTACACGAATACCTACACGAATGCCTACACTCCTTTGAGTTAGTACACGATTACCTACACCAATGTCTACATTCATTTGAGTTAGTACACCATAACCAACACACTGGCCTACGCTCTTCGGGGTCAGTTACCCGATTGCCTACACCGTTATCTACACAATTAAATAAGCCCTTCGGACAGAACCCAACTACCAACGTCACCCGGGATAGTGGTGCGGTCGTACGGTTATCGGTCCCAGGTGCTGAGAACATCGCGCCCTCGGCCTTATTTCCCTTGAAACTGGGGGTTATCGGGATTGCTGCCCGTAGACTACCGACGCATGGATAGATCTTGGAGATTTGTATCGAGCGACCCATGAATTGTATCCCTTATTGGCGGGACCTCGGGCCCAATAAACGACTACCAATCATATTATTAAGCATGTGTTCATTAATTCAGCGTACACCACATATCATGGTTGAGCGGATGAGGTATCCTTGATACTCGTCCTTCGACCCTGCCCCTCTGCCATATCCTCCGGCGAGCAGAGCTAGCTGGACCGCCTGGCTCATGCCGTTCCACACCGGGTGTCCCAACTTTGAGGAACCGCGCTCGAGTGGGTAAAATAAAAAGTCGACCCCCGGTCGGCGGTACACCGGTACCTGGCACCCACGTCCACTCGGCGGGTTCTCGGACACCCGGTAGGCTTCGGGAGCGGTACGAGCCCAGAAGTGTGCGGACCAGAAAACCCGTTACAATATATATTGAGACGGAAAAGACCGTCTCATAAACCAACCAAGAAACTATCGCCCCAAGGATATTCAGGAGCCAACCGAATTCGAGGAAGGGAAGGGGTAAAAGAGAAAAACAGACCAAGAGATCCGCCATGTTGGTCGAACCAACGTTAATTAAATTAATGGCGGACAAGAACAGAGAAGGACTAACGGTCACCCAAATAAATTCAGCCGTTACACTAATCAAATTAAGGGGAAAGAGAAACCGGCAGAAACCGGACAAACCAACTAATTGAATTAAAGACGGATAAGAAGGGGATTTGAAAAGCGGTAAAATCAGGGTATAAAAGGACAAGATTTTTGGAGAAAAGACACTCTTTGAGTCCCTCGTGGATCGACAAGTACGATCGGACAAAGTACATCCCTCGCGGATCGGAAACGTCGGGTACATGGAACGTTGAAAAACAAGAGAAACACGGAGTCGCGCCTAAAAAGCATTAGAAAGATCGCCTCTTTGAGTCCCTCGTGGATCGACAAGTACGATTGGACAAAGTACATCCCTCGCGGATCGGAAACGTCTGATACATGGAACGTTGAAAAACAAGAGAAACACGGAGTCGCGCCTAAAAAGCATTAGAAAGATCGACTCTTTGAGTCCCTCGTTGATCGACAAGTACGATTGGACAAAGTACATCCCTCGCGGATCGGAAACGTCTGATACATGGAACGTTGAAAAACAAGAGAAACACGGAGTCGCGCCTAAAAAGCATTAGAAAGATCGACTCTTTGAGTCCCTCGTGGATCGACAAGTACGATTGGACAAAGTACATCCCTCGCGGATCGGAAACGTCTGATACATGGAACGTTGAAAAACAAGGAAAAAACGGAGTCGCGCCTAAAAGGCTTTTGGAAGGAATTAAAATAAATTTATTTTTACGAGAAAATACTGGAAAATCAAAGAAAAATAAAAAGAACAATAAGGAAAGTTAATTACTTAAGGGGAGCGAACAATTATCGAAAATAGAGAGAAAAATTAGAGCAGGAGAAAATAGGATCAGAGAAGGTAGCATGGCGAGTGAGCGTTGCGAATAGATGTAAGGGAAAATATTAAATTTGAAAAATAAAAGAAATATTATATTAGGAAATAAGGAAGAGTACGCTATAGTCATACGAGACACATACACACACCCATACACACACACAGACACCAACCACACACACACCGTGATCATCGAGTTATATGGATCAGGATTACAGAAAGGACAAGGAGGTATTCCTAAATTACGAGAGCGCCGAAATCTATACAAAAAAGGGTCCGTCGAGTGCTCGCGGCACATTGCTCGATTAGACTATCCTAGACCAGTCGGTGGCGACATCGCACGCCAAGATCAAGGACCGAGCGTTTAATTATCGACGCGCGATAATCGATCGGGAGAGAGCATCGATCCCCGCGGCGCGAAGGGCCGAGCTATAGTAGGGAAATAAATCGCGGTGCGTGACGAGAGAGAGCGCGCGCGCACGGCCCGTAGATCGAGAGTCGCGAAACAGGGAATAATCAATATCGATCCATGATAACCGACCACGCCGAACCAAATGTACCATGCGAATAAAGAGTAATTGACCGACCGAGAAAAACATTGCGGAAAATACAAAGACAACACAAACAACACACTACACTCACACATAGCGTTATTATTATTTTATTATTTTTACATTATATAGAGCCATAAAAACTTGAATAAATTGCACTTTTTGTTAAAATACCCAAAACACCTGAGTTTCAATTAATTTCTTCCCTGTTCGAGTCCCCGAACCTATAAATTTATCTGTAACGAAAGAACACCCGTTACAATATATATATATATATATATATATATATATATGCACCGGCCGTATGATGTATATGAGACGTATAGGTACGTCTCAGGTGCGAGCTGCTCCTGAAACGCGAAGGCCGACAATGTTATTGTGGCCGGTCATTGCCTTCGTGCGATCTCCTATCTCTCGATGGGCATATTGGAAATCAAAAAGAGTCAAGTGGGGGGGAAAAGATTCGAGAAAATTCGACGAACGACCAAGACACTTGGGAAGGGGAACAAAAAGGCGGCAAAAGATGAGTGTAAAAGAGCCGTTCTGGGGCCACAAAATGGTCTTCTGCTTTCGACCTCCAACCCTGACGCAAGTAGCGAAAGACGGTATTGGTACGAGCTGCAAAGCGAGGAAGATATTGGAGTAAGGAAAGCGTCAGGGGAAAGAGGAAGGAAAAGGAGCGAAAAAGAGAGACATTATTGGTTGACATTTCACTGCTCATTGTGGCATTAATAGTGAAAAGGCAGCGTTCAATAATCCCGATTAAGGAACGTGTGATTCGGCGCAAGTAGCGAAAGAGAGAGTCCTAACGGATACCCGATTAAGGAACGTGCCAATTAACGCAAGTAGCGAAAGGGAGAGGTGAATGCGCTCGAGTAACGAAAATGCTGCGATTAAGAGAGAAATGAAAACAGAAGTCTCATAGAATAATAAAAAGAAAAGAGATAAAAAGGAGTAGAGAACCTTAAAGTCGCGAGGATTCAAAACAAATCTAGCTGACGAGAGTCAGAAACGTCGAAGCAAGGAAGGAAAGAGAGGCGGATGACAGCCGGCTCGCACCGAGAGATAGAGAGAGAGACGAAGAAATACATAGGTAGTGACCGCAGCAGAGAGAGAGAGAGAGAGACGACGAACAAATACATGGGTAGTGACCGCAGCAGGCCGAGCTGTCGAATATGACAGACACGCGAGCGAAACAAATATACCAGAACACACCAACACAAATGCACATTTAAACACTGCGCGCGACAGAAACACACACATACAAAACCTATCTGCGAGCGACGTTCAACGTTAGGCCGAAAACCACAGAAATAATGAACGATGTGGATTCCACGTTGAAATCCATCATTATAGGAATAAACAAATTAATATATGAACAACGGCAGGAGAGATCTACAACGCAAGAATAGATAAGAGCACACGACAATGTGTGTGCTGGAAGAAACCTACGGACGCAAGAAGAAATAAAAAAGGCGTTACAGGAAGAAGTGAAGCAAGCAGAAGCACGAACCGAGCGAAAAATCATCATCACCCAAAAACTGACGGAGAAAAACCACGAGGAACTGAGAAAGAAGAGCGAAGAAGAATGGAAGAAAATCGATGAGCGTTTCAAACGCGCCATGGACGGTATAAGCTCGTTCGCACAGACTTCTCAGAGCATGGGGAGTGCCATCAACGAGAATACTCGAAGAATTCACGAATGCGAGGACGCACTGAAACAACGAGGAAACGAATCCATACAAAACATTACATGGAGCGGTGGATTAAATACAAGTCAAATGTATGCAGCCAAACAAAAACCCCCAATATTCAACGGCGATGGTAAAGAAAGACCGATGAGATTTTTCAAGGAATTCGAGGAATTTTGGCGATTCACTGGAGGAGGAGACCTTCATTATATGATAAGTCAATCCCTTTGAGAGGCCGCCAAAGACTGGTGGTGTGTGATGGGTGAAGGAGTTCAAACGATCCAAGAATTCGCCACAAAATTTGAGGAGAGATATTGGAGCCAGTAAATACAGGATAAAGTCCGTCGAAATTTGGAGTTCAGGGCCTATTAGTGGGATGGCCACAAAAAGACCCGGGCAGAATATGCCACCCGAATCTTCGGCAACGCGAAGGATCTCACAGAGAAAATCAGGGACGAAGAAATTGTAAAGAAACTTGCGAAACACTTTGATGAGCACATACGGATGGCAGTCAGGGTCAGCGGAATGAAAAACTTCGAAGACTTTCTGGAATTACTGGAGGGAACAGATGGAGATGGCCCCCTTAATGGGAAACGGATGTTCCCAAAGGTAGATGGAGAAACACTGGAAAAAACGGGAGCAGGGAAACAATCACTCACAGACGGCCTTGGGAAAAGCCAGGTGACTGGTACCAACCGAGGTGGCAAGGACCCCCGCCATGGCAGAACCAAGCTAACCAACAAAACACACCACTTAACCCAAATGCAGCTGTCTGGAAAAATCCAGGAGGTTTTAACAGAGAAAAAACATGGGTGGAGCCTCGAACGGGGTCTGAACAACGAAACCCACCAGAAGTCACCACAGAAAAATCAACCGCGGGAAACGAGTGATGGTTGCGTCCGTAATGGTTAATTCCATGGAGGGGTTACCACGAGGCGCAACCAGTGACGAGGAGGAAATTAATGAGGTTTTCGAGGAGGAAAGGAAGAGGCGGCAAAAGAATAAAAAAAAGAGAAAAGAAGAAAAAGAATAATGCAACACCACGACCAGAAGAAACAAAAATAGGAGCGATCGAAATCGGTACACAAAGCCGAACAAAAGAAGAAACGAAGAATAGGGAATAGGAAGAAAAGGACCCAAATTTTGGAAGGACAGCGGAAAATTCAATCCAAGAGACGACCGCGTCATTACCACCCCGGAATACCTCAATGGAGAGACGCGGAATTCCCGAATAATAATCAAGTCAAGAAAAAGGAAAGTGACATTTTTAAAAGCCCTCGAGAGTTCCTACGAGAGGATAGTAAGAGTCGAATCGCAATTGGGAGAATCTATCCCAAGTGTGCCGAATTAATAATTAAAATGGAACGTCAAGAAATACCGACTCTTATTGATAGCGGAAGTGAGGCAACATGTATCTCAGGAGAAACATACGATAAATTCAAAGAGAATTACAACAAATGCCCAATCTTACCAGTATTAAAGACCAATTTAAAGGGGGCATTTGGCGGAAATGCAGGGAAGATGGGGTTTCAAATAATGATCGAAGCCGAAGTGCATGGACACAAAGGAATATTACAAATATTCGTTGTGCCGTCACTTCAGAGGGAAGCGATTTTGGGTATCGACGGCATGATGGAACTCGAAATAATAGTAGATACCATGCTCAGAGAGATTCGGGTCGGGGATACGATGGTTGCAGTCCACGCCGATAGTCGATGGCTACAAAAAAGAGAAATAGAATGCGCATCAATAACCGAGGCAAAGTCCCAGGACGATGGATCAACGACAGAACTGACGGCGGAGGAGGTAGATGACAAATTAAGGGAATGCTTGGATATACCAGAAAATACCAACACGTATTTGATAGGCGACCCGGGGGCATGAAGGAATATGTTTATCACCTGGAACTACAAGAGGCAGAACCATATGTTCACAAATCATATCCGGTACCCATGATGTACCGAAACAAGGTGAACGAAGAAATAAAAAAAATGATGCAACACGGCGTGATCGAACGAGCCACGAGCCGGTACATGAATCCCCTGGTAACGGTGATAAAAAAGATGGATCAGTTAGGTTGTGCCTAGATACCAGACAACTCAACAAATACTTAATTGAGGATCACGATGCCGCACCGCCCACAGAGGAAATTTTTCAACAATGTGGCGGAATAAAAGTAATGTCCAGTTTAGAAATGACGAGCTTCTGGCAGATTCCACTCCATGAAGCTTCAAGGAAATACACCGCGTTCCTCCGCGAAGGGAAATGCTACCAGTTTACCGTCGCAGCTTTTGGACTAAAAACAAGCACGGCAAGCCTGATAAAAGGGTTAGACATCGTGTTACAATGACTAGGGGAGTCCGTGATACATTTTGTGGACCACTTACTATGTCTATCAAGAGATCATTGGCAACATCTGCAACATTTAGAAAAAAATAAATTCGAGAATGAATCAGCATGGAATGACAGTGAACTCAAGGAAATCAGCATTTTTTAAAAAAGAGGTGACCTTCCTGGGACATATTTTGAACATGGAAGGCATAAAACCACATCCGGATAAGGTAAAAGCTATTAAGGACTTCCCCAAGCCAAAAAACCTCAAACAACTCCGAGGATTCCTGGGCCTCGTCAACTTCTATGCGAAATTCTCAAGTCAACACGCCAAGGAAATAATACCATTATTAGGGCTGTTAAAAAAGAGACAAATCTGGCAATGGGGCGAGAATGAAGAAAGGGCACTGATACGAGTAAAAAAATTGTTCCTGGAGTCAGTCATGTTAAAACATCCCGACATAAACAGGCCCTACCTGCTGACAACGAATGCGAGTGATTATGCACTCGGAGCAACCCTGAGCCAATATAACAGCCAGGAACAAGAAGAAATAATCATGTTCGCGAGCAGAACCCTAGAAGGGGCGGAAATAGGATTCATGACCACTGAAAAGGAATTGCTGGCCATCGTATGGGCACTAAACAAATTTCGAACCTACCTATTGGGGGCAAGGATTCGGATAATAACGGATCATAAAGCTCTGATATTTCTCAAAACCTGTCGATTTACAGGGGAACGTTTATTAAGATGGGCTCTCCTTCTACAAGACTACGATCTAGAAGTAGAGCATCGTCCAGGAGCAAAGAACAAAGTGGCCGACGCCTTAAGTCGACCACCAGAGTGATTGGACCTAAGCACAGTGGGAAACAACATATTAACGACGGTGTTAGCAAAGCAACCATCGGAAAGGTTGATACAAGAATTAGAGGCAGTGGGGGACCTACAAAAGGAGCAAGGAAATCTGAAAGGGCTATGGGAAAAATATGGAGACGAAAAGGAAAAAGGGAAGAACCGTGTCCATAAGGACTGCCTGCAAAAACAAACAAGAAATGGATTATGGGAGGTAATACTGCCGGAAAGGCTAGCGGAAAACTGATAAAGGAGATCCACGAGATATATGGACATCAAGGGGCAAGAAAAATCTTCCGCATGTGGGACGAAGACTTTGTCTACCCTCACTTCACGAGACGCGTACGGCAGATTTTATCAACGTGTGACACATGCCAAAGGGACAAGGTACCTGTGCACAACTGCCACGCCAAGATGCAAACAGTCATTCCAGAAGGGCCAAGAGGTCTGTTCTCCATCGATTTTTATGGGCCTCTACCAACATCAGTATACCAGGGCCGGTACAAAACACATATTAGTAACCATAGACGCATTTACCAAATATGTGGTTCTCTAACCCTTAAAAAGGCAGATGCGGCAACAACAATACGGAAAATATTTGGGGACTATATCCCCAAATACGGAAAACCAAAGAGAATCCAATTCGACCACGGCACACAATTCACCTCGAAGAAATGGCTGGACAAAATCAAGATGGAGAAAATACAAGCTATATTCTCATCAATTAGACACCCACAAGGCAATATTGTCGAAAGAGTCAATAGAGAATTGGGCCGGTTTTTCGGACTTTCCCCACAAACAATCACTCAGGATGGTTCAAATGGATGCCAATAGTACAGGAGTGCATAAACCAAACGCACCATGAAACAACCGAGTTTGCACCACAAGAATTACATCAAGAGAAAAAACCATACCGCGTGTGGAGGGAATTAATCTTCGGAATGAGAGAGAACAAGGGAAACAAGGAGATGACGCATGAAGAAAAAATAAAATTAGTAAGAGAACGGATAAAAAAAAGGATGGGCACGGGCAGAAAGATTCAACCAAACCCACAAATTATCTCAATTTCAAGAAGGAGAGCTCGCGTTGGCCCGGGCATTAAACGTCTCAGAGTCTGCAAAACAAATCACAGCGAAATTCCTTCCCCTCTATGAAGGACCCTACAAAATCAAGAAGTGTGTAGGGATAGCAACATATTTACTGGTAGATCCAGCAACAAAAAAAGATCGAGGGAAATTTCATGCGAGTCTGTTGAAGAGATATCTACAAGGAGGGAACGAACCCGAGGAGGAGGAGCATAAAAGGAAACAAGCACAAATAACAAACAGCAACAAGGACGACCCAATTTCAGTGACGACGCCGAACTAATTAGGAGGGGAGAAGAGAATGAAAGCGAGGCGCGAAACGTTCAGGAGTCGACAAAATGAAACGGGTCACAATAATTCCAGAAGAAAAACAAGAAGTGAAAGTCGAAGGCCAAATCAGATGGCAACTTATAAGAGTGGACACACAGAAAATAAAATCGAGAAAAGGAAAATGGAAGAAATATATCAAACGATATAGAAGACGGAGCGCGGTAAAGGAAAAAAAAAAAGGAACACAAAATTAAAACTTAAGAACTGTTCGAGGTGACGGACAGAAACATTATCGGATGGTATCCGGGCAAGGCACTAGGGGTATAAAAAAAACAATCATCATAATAATTACAATAAGCTCTCAAGGAGGAAACGAGGTGACCAACAGCACAGCAATCGGGAGTCCCAAACGAATCGTCGGGACTCCCGTCGAAATCGGAATGTCGAGCCACTATTATCGAAATTTTCCGGGGAAAAATTTGGCAGGAGTTTGCCGAGGTGTGGAGATCGTAGCAATACGCGATATCACCCACTACCACGTCCAACTGCAAGAAGCAAACGACCTCATTAGAAGGATGGAAGAGACACCAAAAAATCACCCGGAAGATCACCCGGTGGTGGAGGAGGAGCTGTTTGAGGGTGCAAATATCCTCGTCACCCAGGGGGACGAGCTCTCCCGAGCAACTGTTGTGAGGAAGGTCGGCAGGAAGTACGAGGTATGGCTCGGAGACTGGGGAATCATTGCATGAGTCCATCAGGATGAATGCTACTCGACCACCCGCGGACTACTCCATGTACCGTACCAGGCGATTGCCTGCGCCCTGAGGGACGTAAAGCCCGTAAAGGAGTTGTGGACCGAGGATGAAGAAACAAAAATATCCGAATTCCTGGACAGAAAGAAGTGGACGGTGGAATATTGTGTGGATATATATTCTCGAGGTCGAAGCAACGAGGGGAGGGCTCTGAATCAGCCTGACTCTGGAAGGAAGCCAAAATTGCAAAGAGGAGAAGCTGAGCCAGATGCTACTCTCGAAAGGATGGGTGACTCCGAACAGTCAACCCGAGAATTTCTGCTGGACAGACGTGGGAGAAAAAATGAGCGAGCCAAGGGTTCGTTGGAGAAATGAAAAAAATTTCACCCACGCCAGTCGAGAGGGAACAGAACTACGAGTCAGGTGACGGAGATGGGCACCGAAATGGACGAGCGAGCCGGCATGATAAACTAACGGGACGAGGAAGGCCAGGGAGACGAGGACGAAGAATGGGTTTCCGATTCCTGCAACAGCGGGGAGAGCTACGAGGTGTGTGATTGAGTGTAGTGAGCCGCAGTGTATAAATGTACATTTGGGTTGGTGTGTTCTGGTATATGTGTTTCGCTCGCGTATCTGTCATATTCGACAGCTCGGCCTACCGCGGCCACTGCCCATGTCTTTGTTCGTCTCTCTCTCTATCTCTCGGTGCGAGCCGGCTGTTATCCCCCTCTCTTTCTTCCCTTGCTTCGGCGTTTCTGACTCCCGTCAGCTGGATTTGTTTTGAATCCTCGTGACTTTAAATTGCTCTACTCCTTTTTATCTCTTTTATTTTTATTATTCTATGAGACTTCCGTTTTCATTTCTCCCTTAATCGCAGCATTTTCGTTACTCAAGCGCAATCACTTTTCCCTTTCGCTACGTGCGTTAATTGGCACGCTCCTTAATCGGGTATCCCTTAGAACTCCCTTTCACTACTTGCGCCGAATCACACGTTTCTTAATCGGGATTATTGAACGCTGCGTTTTCACTATTAATGCCGCAATGAGCAGTGAAATGTCAACCAATATTGTCTCTCTTATTTCGCTCCTTTTCCTTCCTCTTTCCCCTGACGCTTGCCTTACTCCGATATCTTTCTCGCTTTGCAGCTCGTACCAATACCTTCTTTCGCTACTTGCGTCAGGGTTGGAGGTCGAAAACAGAAGACCCTTTTGTGGCCTCCGAACGGCTCTTTTATACTCATCTTTTGCCGCCTTTTTGTTCCCCTTCCCAAGTGTCTTGGTCGGTTGTCGAATTTTCTCGAATCTTTTTCCCTCCACTTGACTCTTTTTGATTTCCAATATGCCCATCGAGAGATAGGAGATCGCACGAAGGCAATGACCGGCCACAATAACATTGTCGGCCTTCGCGTTTCGGGAGCAGCTCGCACCGGATACGTCTCAATATATATATATATATATATATATATATATATATATATATATATATATATATATATATATATATATATATATATATATATATACACATATATACATATATATATATATATATATATATATATACATATATATATATATATATATATATATATATATATATATATATATATATATATATATATATATATACAGGGTGTCCCATTTTAATCTTACACCTGAATTTTCTTGAAAAATATTGCTCGGACGAAATATTGTGTGGAACAAAACTTCTAGGGATTGAAGGGGGACGTTTGAAAAAAATTTATTTGAGGAGCCAAAATTCAAAATGGCGGCGTTACAAAGGCTGACATGTTTTTTTCAAACGGAAACATAACTTTTTTTTATTGCTAAAAAATTTATCAGCTGAAAACTAAAAACTTTTGTTGAAAATTTTTTTTGATAAAGTTCATAGTTTTCAAGTGAGAACATTATATTCAATTATTTCAGATGTATCCAGGATTTGTGTGTGTGTGTGTGTGTGTGTGTGTGTGTGTGTGTGTGTGTGTGTGTGTGTGTGTGTGTGTGTGTGTGTGTGTGTGTGTGTGTGAGTGTGTGTGTGTGTGTGTGTGTGTGTGTGTGTGTGTGGGTGTGTGTGTGTGTGTTTCTACTCATCGTGATCAAAGTTCGTCAAGGATTTAAAGAAACACGTTTTTGGGCCTGAAAATGGCACAAACGCTATTAAAATGGAAGAAAACTATTTTTCATCGATTTTTCTCCAAAATTTTCTCATGAAATATCGTCCAAATTTGAAAACAAAAAAACAAAATTTTCAACAAAAAAATTTGATCCTTTTTTTGTTCAAGTGGTAATACATTCGAAAATACAACATTGAGCGGCTTACCGTGAGACATTTAGTCTAATTGTCCCTACCACCGGCATTTGCGTTAGCCAAAGCGTAGGAGGTTGCATGGCTGAGTCTGTTGCAGACCATTCGCGTTACCCAGAATACACCACGTGGAGGTTGTCTGTCATGCAGACTGTGCGCGAGCTGAAGCCTGACTTGGCGATACTCTCGGAACCATATAGACATCTAGACACGCAACCTTGGGAATCTGACGCAAGTCGGAAGGCCGCAATTTGGTCCTGCGGAAAACTTCCATTTCAGGATCTTGCGAGTCGGCCAGAAACTGGTTTTGTGAGAATAAAAGTCAAAGGAGTTCATTTCTACAGTTGATACGCACCGCCTAGTCTGACGACTTATGAGTTTGAGAATTTTCTCGACAACTTAGTCACAGACGCTAAACAACGCTTCCCGGTAGCCATAGCCGGAGATTACAACGCGTGGGCTGTGGAATGGGGTAGTAAAGTGACGAACAGGAAGAGCCAAGCTCTGCTTGAGGCTATGTCCTTATTGGATGTAGTACCACTTAATGCAGGCACAAAGCCCTCTTTTGTTAAAGGTGAAGCCTCCTCTATAGTGGACCTCACTTTTGTGAGTAGTAGCCTGGTAAGAGGAAACCAGTGCCACTGGGTAGTCAGTGATATCTACACTCACAGTGATCATCAAGCGATTCTCTGGGAGATTCGCGGTGACTTCAGCAGAACAGCGAAGGCACCGAAGACAAACGGGAAGGGCTGGAAAGTGAAAATGTTGGACGCGGACTTGTTTCGTGAAACTTTTGACACCAGCCCCCTCGCAGCGGAAAGTGCAACCGAGAAGGTCGAGGTGGTCATGCAGAGGGTTACCGAAGCATGCGATGCCACAATGCCACGGAAACGTAATGTCGACTTCCGACCCGAGGTACACTGGTGGAGCGAACAAATTGCCGGCCTCCGAAGGGAGTGTCATCGAACTCGCCGCCTAGCGCAATGAGCTCGAGACAAACGCTCGTTCCCCGATTTGGAAGAACAGCACAGGATGGCGCGCTTGAAGCTTAAAAAGGCTATCAAGCAGAGTGAAGCTGAAAGCTGGGGCGAACTGCTCAGCGAGGTGGAAGATGCTCCCTGGGGCAGGCCGTACAAAGTAGTAATGACTCGGCTGAAAAGCCAGCCAATGCCATCGCCTGTGGACGCAGCTCTGCTGGAAAAGATTGTTTCACATCTGTTCCCTGAGCAACCCGAGGAGGATTATCAGCTCGAAGAGGACGTCGATGAAGACATCCCAGCCATTACTGAAGAAGAGCTTCTGAAGGCGATTACCAGGGTGGGCAACAATAAAGCCCCCGGCATGGATGGGATACCCAACATCGCACTCAAGGCAGCGATCAAGTTGGCACCGGCAATATTCCTGGGCATGTGCAATGCGTGTCTCAAGGAAGGAATCTTCCCGGACAAGTGGAAGTGGCAGAAGCTAGTGCTCCTCCCGAAAGGGAAAAAGCCACCGGACGAACCTTCATCCTATCGTCCGCTCTGTATACTGGATACCGCGGGAAAGATCTTCGAGCGCATCACCCATAACAGAATTGAGACGGTCGTGGACCCTCTACTGGCGGAGGGCCAGTTTGGCTTCAGAAAGGAGCGCTCTACTCTGGATGCCATTAATACAGTGGTGAAGCAGGCGCAGGAGTCAACTGCGGGGAAACGATGGGCAAGAGGGTCCAAGAAGTACTGCGCAGTTGTCGCTCTCGACGTCAAAAAAGCTTTCAACTCGGCGATATGGAAGTGTATCATGGATGCCCTAAAAACATTAGGTGTACCATGGTACCTACGGAGAATAGTGGCGAGTTACCTATGTAATAGGTGGCCCATGTACGACACAGAGGATGGACCAAAGACGTATAGGGTGACTGGAGAAGTTCCTCAGGGCTCTGTACTTGGACCGCTTCTGTGGATCATCATGTACAATGATCTGCTGCTATTAAAATTGCCGAAAGGAGTGTCCATCGTAGCGTTCGCAGATGACGCGGCGCTGATTGTCATCGCCAAATTCCTGGAGCAAATCACCGCACTCTTCGCCGAAGCTTTCGCCAAGATAAAGGAATGGATGTCTTCTGTTGGACTGCATCTTGCAGCCCACAAAACAGAAGTACTCCTCGTATCCAGCAGGAAGGTGATGGAAACGGTGACGCTCAGGGTTGGAAACTCCGAAATCACATCCCAACCGTTCATTCGGTACCTGGGTGTGATTCTCGACGCAAGGCTGAACTTCAAAGAGCAAACCGAGCAGATCAGCAGAAAGGCCGCTGGGGTGGCTACCACACTGGCGCGACTCATGCCTAATGTTGGTGGCCCCAGACAGAAGAGGAGGAAACTGCTGTCATCAGTGACGACCTCAGTGCTCACCTATGGCATACCCATATGGGCTGATGCACTGAAAATCCAGGAGTACCGCAGGAAGGCTGCAGCAACGTATCGCGTCAGTGCCTTGAGGGTAGCCTGTGCGTTTCGCACTGTCTCCGAGGACGCTATCAACGTTATCGCGGGAATGCTGCCCATTGAGGTGCTTGCCGAGGAGCGTAGATCGATGTACCAGCAGAAGGGAGCTAGAAACCCCAGTTATGCAAGGACAGAAGCGAGAGCAACCAGTCTCAACCAGTGGCAGACGATGTGGAATGCTTCTCCCAAGGGAAGGTGGACACATCGACTAATCCCGAAGGTGGATATATGGGTGAACCGTCTACACGGGGAGCTCAACTATTATCTCACTCAAGTGATCTCAGGACACGGCTGTTTTCGGGCTTATCTCTGTAAGTTTAATTATGAAGATTCTCCGGACTGCCCAGCATGTGTAGCAGTCGAGGAGAACGCTGAACATGCATTGTTCCAATGCCCACGTTTTAGTGCCTCCCGCGCGATAGTCGAGGATCAGCTGGAGACACGCATCACCCCGGACAACCTGGTTGAGTTGATGCTGAAGTCAGCAGACGCATGGACAGCGGTATCGGCTTATGCTGCCGCAGTGATGAAGGAGTTGCGACGTGCAGAACGTGCGAGGAAGAAGACGACGCCGGAAGACCAGGCAGCCATAGATTAAATCAGCGACACGAACCCCTAAACCCCTCATAACATCTAGAGTGGAACGGGGGATGTAAGGTCGTCTGACAACACTGCAGGAAGAGCTACGGCTAAAGCCTCTCCCGCGATGTAATACCTAGCGGTCGTCCCGCGGGAGAATTTGTAAGGCCACAGAGGAATGGGGGTTTTTAGTCGGTGCAAGCCCGACACACGGCAATTATTTGCTACGGTGCGGAGGCATTTTCCCGCTAAACCTCTTTAAAAAAAAACACACATACACATCCACACACATACACGCACACACACACACAAATCCTGGATACATCTGAAATAATTGAAAATGATGTTCTAACTTGAAAACTATGAACTTTATCAAAACATTTTTTCAACAAAAGTTTTTAGTTATCAGCTGACAAATTTTTTGGCAATAATAAAAGTTATGTTTCCGTTTGAAAAAAACATGTCAGCATTTTGAATTTTGGCTCCACAAATAAATGTTTTTCAAACGTCCCTAGAAGTTTTGTTCCACACAATAGTTCGTCCGAGCAATAATTTTCGAGAAAATTCAGGTGTAAGATTAAAATGGGACACCCTGTATATATTGTGACCCTTGTATATAGCATGCCCGCCTTCGCGGCTTTCGGCGTGCACCTCCACACTTCCCGGTCTTGACATTTCCTCCCGCCTGGTATAACATAACCCACAAAATAACAGAGAAATACGAAAGAACAGAAACGGGGCCGGTTTTTCCCCAAATAACCAAAACAATAAAACTAATTAACTTAATTAACCGGGCGCACGCAAGGATTTGTTTAGAACGGGGACTGTTCCCCAAATAACCCAAAACAATAAAACGGATCGCATAATTACAATGAACGGGCGCACGGGAGGGGACCATCGTCGAGGCCAACGCAGCCTGATTTAATTCGCCTGGTCAACGCAGGTGAAGTTCGCGTAACACGCGCGACACGGGTTCGGACATCCATTCGCTTAGGCATGTTTGCGGCGAGAGACAATGAGTAGAAGTGGGTCGAGTCAGATCGGAACTTGAGCAGGGTCGGTCCGCAAAACAAAATCATCCGTCCTATACTCTCTCCTAAATGGAGAGATAACCGGTACTACTTTACGCGCGACAAACTGAGTCAGAAGGTAACCGCGAGAGAAAAGAAAGGTAATCAAAGCTACATGTCGGATAACCGGGAGGTAGTCGCCAGGTAAACGGGAGATACGCGATTGTCGATGGACGGGCGCGGGTAGGCCGTCGAAGAACGCGCGTATTACGTGACGTGGAATGCGAGACACGTGGTCTGGACGCGTAAATTACCGACCGACAAACGAGGGGTAATGAATCCCGGGTAACCGAACTGACGAGTGGCGGGCGGCCAATCGTCAATGACAACCGAAAGAGAACCGAAAGGTAGCTGAGAGAAAATCGTAACGCGAAGAAATAGCGAGTCGATAACCGAAAGATAACCGTTAGGTAACCGAGAGAAAATCGTAACGCGAAGAAATAACGAGTAGATAACCGAAAGATAACCGTTAAATGACCGAGAGAAAATCGTAACGCGAAGAAATAACGAGTAGATAACCGAAAAATAACCGTGAAGTAAGGTACGCGGGACTAACGCACGGGTACCGAAATTCACCGAAGGAAACAGAAATTTATATCGCGCACCATCTTGAGAGAACGAAAAAGATAGCCGGCAACACGCGGACTCGAAGACGTGCGAGCGAGAGAGAGAGCACGCGAGGTAAACACTCGCGCGCGGGCGCGTCTACACGGACAATGACCGGCCTTTGTTCCGACCGCTCGGGCCCACTCGCGCACGCAAGGGATTCGTAAATCCCAGATTCGACTGACGCACTTCATTAATTACAAACGAAAGGGAAAAGAATACCGCACGCACAACTATCACGTTTTTGGGCCAACACGGAAGGGTTGGATGTGCATTTTCTCACCAGGGGGGTCTCTACAAAACAAACTCGCCTATCGCGAGACAATATAAACCGAGGCGTTCCTCGTAATTAATCCCACCGGCGAGGGCACATCCAATCCTTACCCAAAGATATTGCGAGGATCAGGCTCACCGCTACGCGTTTCTTCGCCTCTCGTTCCTCGTCGCGGAGAAGGTCCTCGGCCGGGCACTCGTAACTACTTCCTTCTTGGACTACTCGTCTTGACTCGTGGGCACTCGACTTCCGACTAACGAAATATGTTCCTTTGTCGCGATCGCTGACGCTCCTCACTCTCCCCCAGTTTTTACCGCCCCTCCTAAGGCGCTCGTGCGCCTATTATCTAGGAGCGTTATTGGATGCCTCGCGGTACCCGCCCCGGGTCCCGGCCCGTACCCGGGCCGAGACCCCCCACCACACACCCCAACTACCGCGTACGGCGCTTCTACCGCAGCTACTATCGTTTGCATCGCGAACGTCTTCCTCCAAGATCCGGGAGGGGGCGACGGGCACGGGGGAGGCCTCCCTCGACAGGACGAGGCGTTCCTCAAGTCCCTCGGTGGGCCCACGACTAAAGCACACATTACAACACCCGCCACCCGTCACACCACCCTCCCAAGCCTCAACACGGAGGCGCCGATTTTTAGTCGGACTGTGACGCTCGCGACCCGAAAGGACGGGTACGGCTCCTAGGCCGCTAGGTCCGAGGGGCGGGAAACACGTTATATTTGGTCATAAACCAGCACCCCTCGGGCATCCCCCTTGTCCACAACCGACGGTGTTCCTCGGTCGCCTGCCTCTTGGGAGAAACGCCGCGCGTACCGTCTTCGGTCAACCGCGGTGAAGGAGATAGGGGGGAGAGCAGCGCCCGCCCCTCCTCGCAGTTATTCTCTACAAATCGGCGATGGGGAAGAGCGCGACGTACCGCGATCTCCGTTCCCTATTCAAAACGAAAATATTGCCCGATCCAACGGTCGCGGGCTTCCAATCCTCGCAATAGAAACGGCCGTTGCTTTTCTCAGAATTTTACGCTGGATCGCTCTCGCCGCAAAACATTGGCCAAACAGGCGGTTTACTCGTCGTCTTAGGACATGGAGAGTGTGTCCGAACTACGAAAGAAAACGTGAAACATAGAAATTTCCAGATACTGCTCGACGATGACGATCCCCCCCCCCCCCCAACAATTGAGTCGGGAATCGAACGGCCCATTGCGTCCTCGGCCGAGGAAAAGGGTCGTAAATCCGACCCGTCACCCAAAATCGCTCCGTGCCTCGTAACGGGGCAAAATGTCACGTTACAATATATATATATATATATATATATATATATATATATTGTGACGTGATTTTTTAAGTCACGTCACAGAAAGGCTACCGACGATTTAGTCGTGCTCTCGATGCCCGGGTTACGACCCCTTCGTATATGTTACGGGCCTTTCCTCCAGTATGTTTGTTTGGTAGCGTTTTAGGTTTGGGTTTCGTTGTTGTTCTGGTGAGGTTGGCGTGCGAAACTCGGTCGAGCGGCGTGTCGCTCAACGTACCGAGCAATCCCGACCGAGGGACGCACCCAACGAGGCTTTCGGGGAATCGGTGCACGCCCGGCTGAGATGCCGGCGCCCCATCGCAGTGGTGCATCGTGCTGACGAACGGGCCGTTTGGGTTACGGGTGGAGGCGGGAGACCTCCGCGCCGCGCTTCTAGAGAGAAGCTTTGCCTGCTCTCGCATGGTGACCCGGGGATGCGATCCCCGAGAGCCTCCATGTTACCTAGGAGGAAAGGTCCCGATCTGTTACCGTTCCGCTTGCGGGGTACTCGGGCAGGAAATATAGATTCCGTAAGGAATATTCTTCCAGAATATTCTAGCTCCCGAAATAATATTTCAGCTCACGAATATTGTAAGAAAATGTTCTCGCTCGAAGTAGCTTTCTCGCATGAGATGAGCGCGCGAGCGTATTTACATTTTTTTTCGATAATCGCGCTCGACAATGATCTCGCTCGCTGGCCTTCGCCGCGCGAGGTATAGTTGACGATCGATTTTGCTCTCGGACGAGGTCCGTCGGTGAGTTCCGCTCCTGACGCCGTGTGAGACAGACGTGTTCCTCCACGGGTCCTGTTCGCGATCCCGTGCCCGGAAGGCGGGTCCTTCCGGACGGAGATAAGTTCCCGTGGTTCGAAAACAACCAGCTCCCGCAAAATAAAATAAAACAATTTGTTTATTTTTGTTATTTTTTTAATTGTTCTCGCGTATCTGACATCTCGTACGCTACTCCTGGTGAATCCCGACCCCTCTACCACGACTCACAGCCTGAGCGGCCGTGCTCTCCCGCAACCGTCCCCCCGGGTAAGTGCATCCAGATAGTCCGGTTATGATTCCGGCGAAACAAAAATCAGGGAGGTCTCCCGACTCCCAGGACATACCGGTTAGGGTTCCGGTGAAACAAAAATCGCGGAGTCCTCCAGCTCCGATGGTGGGTCAGGGCGGATCCCTCTGGCCCCAGGGCATACCGGTTGAGAAATCCGGTGACAATAAAATTCTCTGGCGCCCCGGGTAGTGCGGATGCACTCACGCGGGGTGGACGGCCGAAGGTGACGGTTCCCGCACCTAGCTCTCGTATTCACGTTCTCGATTTCGTGGTAAGTAAAAATAATCCCCGTCACAAATGGCGCCCAACGTGGGGCCACGCCGGCGAGTAGCGGTTCCCGGTTAAGGTTTAAGGGGAAGCGCGAGGAAAAGAGAGGAAGGGATGATAATGGTAATAATTAAATTATTAATCATTTTTTTTTCCTTTTTCTTTCGCTCTCTCCGCCTTTCTTGCTCTCGATTTTTAATCTCATCTCGAGATTGTTCCCGCGTGAGTGTTCCATTCCCGGTCCCGTTCCTCATCCTCAAAAGGCTCTCGAATATGTTCTCGTGAAGAGTCCGAGATCTCTGAAAATTTTCGTTCGCGAAAAATATGAGGTCTCAGACTGTAGCTTCGCGCTGGCTCGACGCGCTAGGCCTAGGGAGGCCGCGGTGCGCGGGGCGGGCAGCGCTAGCGCTCTCGGGAATCGTAACAGATTTTCAACCCGGTTACGAATTTCCAAAGGTTCCCCCCCCCCCCCCCCCGAGCCCTTCCTCACGGTCTCGGGAGTCGAAGGATCGCTCGATCGCGCTCATTAGTACGCGATTTCTCGAACGATTAACATCGGAAAATCCGCGACACCCTTCGACGAGCTCTCGAATACCTAAAAGAAAAGTAAGTTCTCGACATTGTTCTCGCGAGTTATTTTTTTTTGGTTTGCTCCGTTCTCGACCCGCCTTCTTCGATCACCCGTCGGATAGAAAAAGAAACGAGGGGGTTCTCGTAGCGGAGTGCGCGTAACCGCGATCGGGAAAGGACCTCCCTCGCGGAGTGGCCTTCCCACCCCGCTGGTGTTCCCGTCGGGTTTTCTCACGCCGTAGAAAACCCAGAGAAAAAAAAAGTGCTCCCGCGAAATTTCCTCGTTTTCGGAGGAAAGTGCTCTCGCTGGCTTCCCCCCTTAAGGGGAGGAGAATTGCGCTCCCTACGAGTTGAACTTTTTTGTTCTCTTTTCTTCTGTTTTGTGTGTTTTGTGCTGTCGGTGCCGTTCTGTGTTGTTTTACGTGAGTTTCATTGTGCTCTCGCTCCCGCTACCACGGATCGCCGCCAAAAGGATTAGCCGCTCAGCGCCGGTGAGTCCCGACGTAGTCGGAGAGTGGTTGATTTAGCTTCTTCTTTTTTTTAAATCTTATTTTCTTTTCTTTTTTTAATTTTTTTTTGTTGCGATCATCCATTCACTCGATACGTGGAGATCACGAGACGGGGCTAGCTCGGCCTCGTCGATCTCGTTCACCGGGAGCTTTCGGGAAATCGTCGACCCCGGAACGCCACCGCGGCTCACGAACACCGGTGACTCGCCCGGTACGGTATATCGGGTGTCCCCGAGGCGGGACGAGTCCTCCGGCACCACCGTTCCCGAAGCGAGTTAGACCGAGGGAAATTATTATTAACATTTTTTTTTTATTTTTTTTTATTTATGTTTTTTTCGTTCGAAAAATTTCCCTCGCTCGCTCTCGCTCCATCGAGCCCCCTCGACGGGAGGGAATAAAATTCCCTCGCTCTCGCAGATCCGAATAAAATAATTCGGATCGAGGGAAATTATTATTGAATTTTTTTTATTTTTTTTTCCTTTCGTTCGAAAAATTTCCCTCGCTCGCTCTCGCTCCGTCGAGTTCCCTCGACGGGAGGGAATAAAATTCCCTCGCTCTCGCGGATCCGAATTAAATAATTCGGATCGAGGGAAATTATTATTGAATTTATTTTTTTTTCTTTTATTTTTTTTTCTTTCGAAAAAATTTCCCTCGCTTGTTCTCGCTCCGTCGAGTTCCCTCGACGGGAGGGAATAAAATTCCCTCGCTCTCGCGGATCCGAATTAAATAATTCGGATCGAGGGAAATTATCATTGAATTTATTTTTTTTTCTTTCGAAAAATTTCCCTCGCTTGTTCTCGCTCCGTCGAGTTCCCTCGACGGGAGGGAATAAAATTCCCTTGCTCTCGCGGATCCGAATTAAATAATTCGGATCGAGGGAAATTATCATTGAATTTTTTTTTTTTTTTTTCTTTCGCAAAATTTCCCTCGCTTTTTCTCGCTCCGTCGAGTTCCCTCGACGGGAGGGAATAAGAGTCCCTCGCTCTCGCGGATCCGAATTAAATAATTCGGATCGAGGGAAATTATTATTGCATTTTTTTAAATTTTTTTTCTTTCTTGAAAAATTTCCCTCGCTTGCTCTCGCTCCGTCGAGTTCCCTCGACGGGAGGAAATAAAATTCCCTCGCTCTCGCGGATCCGGATAGAATAATTCGGATCGAGGGAAATTATTATTGAATTTATTTTTTTTTTTGAAAAATTTCCCTCGCTCGCTATCGCCCAGTCGAATTCCCTCGACGGGAGGAAATAGAATTTCCTCGTTCTCGGGGGGCGGATTCTCCCTAGCTCCCGTTTAAAGTCGGTACGCCACCACACTCCGAGTACGCCAAGGACACTCTTCATGGCGACCGGAGGCGCGATACCGAAGGTCCCGCCACGGCTCTCGGAAAACGCTAACGATTCGTCAGATGACGTGATCCCGATTGGGGACCTGACGCTGGGCCCACGGGCCCGCGCCGCAGGGCTGCCGACCCGAATGGATAGCACCCGGGCCGTCGATGGGCGACGCCCGGCGCGGCCCCGAAGCTCCTGGTGGAGCGACCCGGTCTCCGTCGCCGACAGGGACCGGCGCTCTTCGGTGAGGCTGACAGGGGATTTACCCCCTCTGGCCCCAAGCTTCCGAGGGGGCGGAAGACCCCAACCTACCGGACCCGGTCGTAGGGTTGTACCCTTAAACCGGAGTGATCTCGAGTCGTCGAGTGACGAACTGGTTCCGCGTCGGGGTAGGAGATTTTTATCTCCTCACCGAGTCCTCCCAGAGGTACGCCGATGGGAGGCCACGTTCTCGGGTCGTCACGGTGAGGACGTAGAGGACTTCCTCTCACTCATCGACGAGGGGCGCGTCCTGGCCCATATTCGGGATGAGGACCTGCTCCTAACGCTCTCGTTTTGCCTCAAGGGTATAGCGCGGACTTGGTACCGCCAAGCCCGAGGCACGCGCTCGAATTGGCAGGCCGCGAAAGTCGCATTTCGCGAGCGTTTCGCAGACCCTGACTACCAGATCGCGCTCCGCGAAGAGATTTCGTGCCGGACTCAAGGCGAGTCCGAATCTGCTCTCGTCTACCTGAGCTGCATGAGCGGCCTATTCTCCCGTCTGGATCCAGCCTGGACGGAGCGAGAGCAGGTACGCTCCGCTCATCGTAACATGCTACCGTCATTCCGTCTGGTCACTCCTTTGCAGGACCACTGGACGATGAAAGATCTCGAGCGTGTGGCTGCACGTCAGGAGAGAATCCTGAGCAGCATGAGTACGCACCGCGTACCGCCGAAGCCAGAGGCCTCCCTCTGTCCGGCGTACGCTTACCGTGAGCCGCGGCAGAAGCCGCGTGTATCCCGCCGCTCCGGCTTCTACCTCATGCAGAGCCCGGCAGCGATCGCTCACGAAACGGCCTCCTCTTGCGAGGAGGACGCTCCGGAGATGCTCGATGCGCTGTTGCCCCAGCGCAACAAACGGGCATCAGGTCACGTAAAGGCGACGCAGGGGCACAGTCCCTCGCGGTCTACCCCGCCTCGCCGGTCGTTCTCGAGGCCTCCCAAGGGCCAATTCCGGAAAGACAAGGCCGATAACGCCGCGTGGAAGCTACCGAGTGGTCCTCCAGGCACCACCCCCGTTACCGAACCATCGAGTGTGCCCTGCTGCTGGAATTGCGGCAAAACGGACCACCGACACAGAGAGTGCCCGGACCCCCGGCGCCTCTTTTGTTAGCGTTGTGGTCAGTCGGGCGTGTCCACGAGCCGTTGCCCCTTCTGCAGTCGGGGAAACGGTCGAGGAGGCGAGTGAGGAAATCTCCTCCGCCTCCCAGGACTAGCCTCGACCATCAGACTTTCTCGTGTAGCTCCCGTGTAGCGACGCTACGCCAACAGGCTACCGAACGTAAAAAACGGCGAAGGCGACAGCTACGTAGTCGACAAGCTACCGACACGACCCCTCCAGAGGAGGATTCTCCTCTCGAGCAGGTCGTCGTAAATTCGGCCTCCGACCAGAGCGCTATAGCGTTCCGGGTTCAACCACTTTTGGATGGAAAACCCGTAAGAGCTCTCGTGGACTCAGGCGCAACTAAGACCTTTATCAGCCCCGTTCTCATTGAATGGTTGGCAGCTCTCGGCACGGAAACGATAAGGATCCCACCGCGATCAGTAGTGGTCGCGAATGGTCAAATCGAAACCGTGCACCTAGCTTCCCGTGCGCCTTTGCTCCTTAATGGCCGTCCGGTCACGATTCTCGCGCATCACCTGCACTCGCTCTCGGAAAATCTAATCCTTGGATTAGATAGCTTACGGGCAGCCCGGATGGTGGTGGACTTTTACAGCGAGTCCTGGTGGTTTCGCGACACACCAGAGACCCTGTACGCCTTCAGCCCGGAAGCCGGCACGCCCCGCATCACTATGTGTTGTGGGTTGTGTACGCCAGATCCCGATGAGGTAGCCCGTCTAGACGAGCTCCTCAATGCTCACGTGCCACACCTACCGGCTGAGTCGGCAGTTACCTCACTCGTTGCACATAGCATCGATGTGGGGGACAGCCCCCCGGTGAAGCAGCGGCCATATCCCGTGACTCCGGTCATCCGCGACATTATGTGGGCGGAGGTGGATCGGATGCTCTCGACTGACATAATCGAACCGTCAAGTAGCGACTGGGCTAGCCCAGTCGTGATGGTCAAGAAGCCGAACGGTAAATACCGTTTCTGCATCGATTATAGAAGGGTTAACGCGGTCACGAAGAAGGATGCTTACCCCATCCCGAACATGACCGGTATTCTCGATGAGTTGAGACAGGCTAATTACATCTCGACTCTCGATTTGAGTCACGCGTATTGGCAGGTCCCAATGGATCCCGCTTCTCGCGAAGTTACCGCTTTTGTTGTGCCGGGCCGAGGCTTGTTTCAATTCAAGCGGATGCCTTACGGCTTAACAAATGCTCCTGCAACGTTCCAGCGGATGCTGGACCGGCTTATCGGTGTGGATATGTATCCACACGTTTTCGTTTACCTGGATGACATTATCATTGTCACCAGGACTTTCGAAGAGCACCTTGTGTGGCTTCGGAAGGTTCTCGCTAAGATCTCGGAAGCGGGGCTGGCAATTAACCGCGAGAAGAGCGAATTTTGTCGCCCCCAGGTTCGCTATCTCGGCTTCTTGGTGAACCGCCAAGGCCTAGAGATTGATCCCGACAAATTGGCTCCCGTACTTGATTATCCCGAACCGCGGAACATTCGGCAACTGCGTCGGTTCCTCGGCATGGCGTCGTGGTACCGTCGCTTTATACCGGAATTCGCGACCATCGCCGAACCTCTGACTCGCCTTACCAAGAAGGACGTCGAGTGGCGATGGGATCCCGAACAACAGAATGCTCTCGATAAATTGAAGCGGTGCCTGACGAGCGCTCCGACGCTCGCCTGTCCCGATCTCTCGCTCCCGTTCACGCTGCAGACTGATGCTAGCGGCGTGGGTCTCGGTGTCGTCCTCACGCAGGTGATTGATGGGCACGAACGAGTTATCGCTTACGCGAGCCGCGCTCTTACTGCGCCGGAACGGAAATACTCCGTGACGGAGCAAGAGTGCCTCGCTGTGCTCTGGTCCATACGGAAATTCCGTTGCTACCTGGAGGGGTACAGCTTCACGGTGATCTCTGATCACAGCAGCCTTAAGTGGTTGCACAATTTGAAGAACCCCACTGGTCGGTTAGCGCGGTGGGCGTTGGAGTTACGGGAGTACAGTTTCACCATAGTCCATCGAAAAGGCGCACTGCACCACGTTCCCGATGCGCTCTCGAGGATCCCTGAGGGTCACGATGACGCCTTGGCGTGCATCCAGGACACTCGGGACCAATGGTACCGTCGCCGGGTCCGCGATGTCGAGCGGGTCCCGGATAAGTTCCCGGATTGGAAGATAGTTGAGGGTCGACTGTACTATCATCGACCCTCCTACTTGGCTGATCTCGAGTTTGAGGATCTCGATGCGTGGAAGCTCGTGCTTCCCCGCGAGCTCCGGCAGCGTGCTCTTAATGAGTGCCACTCTGGCGGTCTGGCGACCGCCTATTACTGGCCTTGTCTTTTTAAAGACGTAGTGGTTCACGTACGGCAGTGTGACACCTGCCAACGCTGCAAAGTCGAGCAGCGAGCTCCCGCCGGTCTCATGGGCCATCGCATTGTCGAAGAGCCCTGGATGACCATAGCTACCGACATTATGGGGCCGATCACTCCCGGGCGATCTGGCCACTCATATGTTCTCGTAATCCAGGATCTCTACACTAAGTGGATAGAGGTCCAGCCCCTTCGCAGGGCAAACGGAAAAGCTATCGCAAAGGCTCTCGATGACCTGGTCGTCGCCCGTTGGGGGGCGCCTAAGGTACTGATCACGGACAATGGCACTGAGTTCGACAACCGCGACATACGCGAGTTGACTGAACGCGTGGGGATACGGCATAGCACCACCCCGCCGTATCACCCCCAAGCCAATCCTACCGAGCGGGTGAATCGCGTGGTGAAAACCATGATTCGCGCCTTCCTGGAGGGTAACCATCGGGAATGGGACGCACACCTGCACGAATTCCGGTTTGCGTACAATACGGCGCATCACAGCTCTCTACAGGCTACGCCTGCGTTCGCGAACTTCGGCCGCGAACCCTCGCCAGCGACGTCGCTGCGACGGGAGGCCGAGGGCGATCCCGACATCGCTCCACGTCCTCCTGAGGAGTGGGTGAGGCGTATGGCCCGACTCGACACATTGAGGACGGCTTTTACGCATGCTCTCGATGAAGCGTTCCAGAAGCAATCGGAACAGTATAATCTCCATCGCCGAGATCGTACGTTCCAGGTTGGCGATCTCGTGTTGCGCCGTGCGCATCGGCTCTCGTCTACAGCCAAGAGATTGACTGCTGCTCTCGAGCCCCCGTATGAGGGGCCTCTGTTGATCTCGAAACGGCTCTCGCGGGTAGTTTACGAACTATCCGATCTCGACGGGCGATCGAAAGGGAAAATTTCCGTGCAGGACTTAAAACCCTACCGAACCCCATGATACCGCACTAATCATTGTTTTGATTGCAGGATCCCGAACATGTCTTCCGGTGCAACCACTCCCGAGCGGGAAGTGGTAGATTTGGAGGGCGAGGAGGCGACCGGCGGACCGTGGCTCGACCACTTGGTCCGGTTCGGCGCCAAGCTCCCGCGGTCGGAGGCGGCCATTCCGTCGCCCCCACCCATATCGTGGGCCCCGGGGGAGATGCTCCGGGCGTGCGTGGCTAAGCTCCGAGACTCAGAGCCTCGGGACGGCGAGTCCGCGGAGGGCCTCATTGAGGCCATCCGAGACTTGGCCCACGACGCTATGGGTCCGGGGCGGGCCAGCCGACCGGTGTACTCCCCGGTCTCGATGGCCGCGGAAGACCAGGAGGCCGAGGAGGTCCATGAACTCCCGACGCCCGCGGACGGAGACCCGATGACCCCGGGGACGGCGCCTGAACCGCCTACGCTGGCGCGGGTGACGGCCCCGGCGACCGACCGCCGACCCCCAGGCGCGGGCACTCACCGCTATAGTGAGTGCCCGCGGGGCCCTCCGACAGCCACCTTCTGCCGTCGGTGCGGACGAAAGGGTAAAACCCTGCGGACGTGCCCGCGTTGCAGTGAAGGTTGGCGGGAGGCGGGCCCGTATGTCTCGCAGGCCGGCCGCAACGTCCCGCGGGAAGAGCTGAAGGTGATGTGAGCGGAAGCCCGCAACGCGCGGCCGCCGCCGCCGGCCTCCCCACCGGCGACGACGGTCGAGCCCATTCCCAGCCCTTCGGGCTAGAAGTCCCGGAGGCGACGTAGGGGTGGCAAGGGCAGGCGGGGTAACTCGCAGGCCCGTGCGGTTAAATCCTAAGCCGGCCCCTGCGAGCTCTCGCATCGGAGCCCCGATTCCCCGATTTTCGGAGGATTCGAGATGGCCCGAGTTCTCGGTATGTGGGTCTTTGGCCCTACCTCTCGTGTGAGGCGGCAACGCCCCACAGTTCTCGCAATACAGGCGTTAGCCTGGGTTCTCGCGCGGGGCGGCAACGCCCCGCAGTTCACGCCATGAGGGGCCTCCGGCCCCAGTTCTCGTGCAGGACCATGATGTCCCGCAGTTCCCGCGATAGGGGGGGCTAAGCCCCTGATTTCCCGGTGAGGAAAATAAACATCACAGTTCCCGTGAGTCGCGACGACGCGGCTCGGTTCTCGGCACTAATTACCCCGGAGAAGGGGATGGAAAACTTGGAGCAGTTCCCGTAGAGTTCTCGGAGCCACCACCGAAGTAAGGACACTCCGGCTGATTTGGTAAGTCCGATTCTGGTTCGATTGTTCCGTCCTTGGTGGTAGTACTTGTGGATCGTTTGGTCCAATAATTTCTCGCGTCGCAGGGCGGTTATTCGTCCGCGGCAGATCTCGGTCTCTTCCCCATTTTATAGCTACCGAATTGTAACGGGAGAAGACGACTATGCTATCGTTTACGCAAAAATATTTTTTTTTGTTTTGTTTTTGTGCGATTTTATATTCTCGTGCTGGGGGGCGATTAGTCGCCCACGGTAGATCCCGATCTCTCCCACCTTAAGGCTACCGACTGTAACGGGAGAGATACAAATTTAGCCATTAAATACGGATAATTGTTTGTGTTCTGGTTTTCTTTCTCGCGCTGCGGGTACTTGGTTTCCCGCAGTAGATCTCGGTCCTTCCCACCGTTTTGAGCTACCGACTACAAATGGGAGGGACAATGATTGCTACCTTATGCATCTCAGCTAAGGCTCTTGCTCAGCAGAGATCGCGTAGTTCCCTGATCGTAACCACCCTTAAGGGGTGGGGAGTTGTGACGTGATTTTTTAAGTCACGTCACAGAAAGGCTACCGACGATTTAGTCGTGCTCTCGATGCCCGGGTTACGACCCCTTCGTATATGATACGGGCCTTTCCTCCAGTATGTTTGTTTGGTAGCGTTTTAGGTTTGGGTTTCGTTGTTGTTCTGGTGAGGTTGGCGTGCGAAACTCGGTCGAGCGGCGTGTCGCTCAACGTACCGAGCAATCCCGACCGAGGGACGCACCCAACGAGGCTTTCGGGGAATCGGTGCACGCCCGGCTGAGATGCCGGCGCCCCATCGCAGTGGTGCATCGTGCTGACGAACGGGCCGTTTGGGTTACGGGTGGAGGCGGGAGACCTCCGCGCCGCGCTTCTAGAGAGAAGCTTTGCCCGCTCTCGCATGGTGACCCGGGGATGCGATCCCCGAGAGCCTCCATGTTACTTAGGAGGAAAGGTCCCGATCTGTTACCGTTCCGCTTGCGGGGTACTCGGGCAGGAAATATAGATTCCGTAAGGAATATTCTTCCAGAATATTCTAGCTCCCGAAATAATATTTCAGCTCACGAATATTGTAAGAAAATGTTCTCGCTCGAAGTAGCTTTCTCGCATGAGATGAGCGCGCGAGCGTATTTACATTTTTTTCGATAATCGCGCTCGACAATGATCTCGCTCGCTGGCCTTCGCCGCGCGAGGTATAGTTGACGACCGATTTTGCTCTCGGACGAGGTCCGTCGGTGAGTTCCGCTCCTGACGCCGTGTGAGACAGACGTGTTCCTCCACGGGTCCTGTTCGCGATCCCGTGCCCGGAAGGCGGGTCCTTCCGGACGGAGATAAGTTCCCGTGGTTCGAAAACAACCAGCTCCCGCAAAATAAAATAAAGCAATTTGTTTGTTTTTGTCTTTTTTTTATTGTTCCCGCGTATCTGACATCTCGTACGCTACTCCTGGTGAATCCCGACCCCTCTACCACGACTCACAGCCTGAGCGGCCGTGCTCTCCCGCAACCGTCCCCCCGGGTAAGTGCATCCAGATAGTCCGGTTATGATTCCGGCGAAACAAAAATCAGGGAGGTCTCCCGACTCCCAGGACATACCGGTTAGGGTTCCGGTGAAACAAAAATCGCGGAGTCCTCCAGCTCCGATGGTGGGTCAGGGCGGATCCCTCTGGCCCCAGGGCATACCGGTTGAGAAATCCGGTGACAATAAAATTCTCTGGCGCCCCGGGTAGTGCGGATGCACTCACGCGGGGTGGACGGCCGAAGGTAACGGTTCCCGCACCTAGCTCTCGTATTCACGTTCTTGATTTCGTGGTAAGTAAAAATAATCCCCGTCACAATATATATATATATATATATATATATATATATATATATATATATATTGTGACCAATTTTCCGGGGGGAAACGGGAGAAGGATACTTGGAGATCCACGAGGCCACAAAATCCCGTCCTCGTCCTTCCCGACGATTTATTTTTATAGGGCGCCAGCCGAAAATCGGCTCGCCGGGATGGAGGGAGGGGGGACGGGAATACCCGGCTCGGCTGCAGCCCTGGGGAAATTGGTAGAGGGGGGGGGGGGGGGGGTGCGTTGCACGAATACTGCCACGGGAAGTAAGAAAACGACAGCGCCCGACTCGAGTCTAAAATTTCGTCTTGCGATTTTCTATTTCAATTTTCAAAAGAACACAATCCGCCCGACAATCAAACGATTCCCGAGACGGGACGATGCGACAAGGGACTAAGACGGATGTTCACACACGCACACGCGGCCGGGACCTACACTCACTTACACTTTACCGCGAGCTCGTCTCGGCCTCTCCTCACTCTCGCCTAACAGCCTTAAGGATTTCAAAATAACACCGGGCCCCCGCTACTCGGTTACCCGGCCGAGCTAGAATTAATTCGTTGACGCGACAAGAACTCGCCCGGCCGCCACACTCACTCCCTCGATTCCCGAAACGACGACCGTCCTCAGCGACAGAACCGGGATTATCCCTCAGGTCCTACCGCGGATTCGGAGGATCGTCGACGGGAAACCACTCGTAATACGCACTCTCACACACATACGCGACAACAACAATTTTCGGGAACTTGCCCGACGCGAAAAATGGAGACCCCCCGCGCGCGACCACGACGCGGATCCCACGGCGGGATGCGATGACACGACCCTCCCACCGGGATTCCCTTCAGTGACGCGAAAAGGTCGCGGCCGCGGCGGCACCGAGATCGAGGATCGAATCCACGGTCGACAGCCACCGAGCCGATACGAGGAAGCGCGGCTTGGCTCACCCGGAGATTTTTTGCTGGACCGCGTACTTCTGATTGCCCACGTCCGTCCGGCTCGACACCTCGCAGGAAGCTGCCCCGTCCGGCACGCGAGCCAACGCGCCGGCTCCCTCTTACGTGGGCCACGTGATCTCCCGTATAGAGGGCGGGCGCGCGTGCTCTGGTGCCGCGCCACGGGACTAGCGCGCGCGAATATAAATTACGTTCAACAATCCCGAGGAAGATCGTGCGCGGACGACTCGCTGTACGACACGATCGGACGCGACGGTGGGCCTACGACCCGTACGTAGACGGGCGGGAGGTGAGCGGGTATGCGTTCGCCGTCTCCTATTGCGTAGACGAATTCGGGCGCGTTCGCAATCCGCGCGACGCTTCGTTATGCCCGGTGTCCGGTGTCCCTCTCTCCTCCTCAGCTTGACACCCTCGCCGCATTCGCTTCCGATGGCGCGACCGTCTACCAAACCTCGTCCTCTCTCTCTTCCTCGCGAAGACCGCAGAAATTACATAAGAAAAAAAAAGAAAACGATGGGAGGGGTTAACTATTGCAATATTTTCGTTTAGGGGACCCCCACGGAAGCTCGTCGTGGTCGCGGTGTCGGCCCCGAGCCGGAGGGACACCTCGACTCCGCGCACCGGGCGGGGGCGTCCAATTTATTCCCGTCACAATGTGTATATATATATATATATATATATATATATATATATATATATATATATATATATATATATATATTGTAACGGGTCGAAAACTCGTCACAATAAATTTATTTGTTCGAGACTCGGTCAAGGAATAAATTAATTGAGACTCGGGTATTTTGGGTGGTAATTTACAATACAAATCATTTATTGAATCAAGGATGTGTGCGGCCGTGTAGATGACAAGTAGCGTTGGAGATTCGGCTTCGGTCCGGCCAATAGGGGATTTTCGAAGGTCAGCGATGGAAATAAAAGATGTTTTTCTTTTATTTACGTTTCGGCGCTCTGACTCGGGTCCTCTTCAGAAATTATATTTTTCTGTATAAATTATGATACACAAATTTTACCACTCACGTTTGAAAGAGTTATATACATGAGCGTTTTATGCTATGTTTCCGTTATATAAGGGTCGTGTCATCTTGTATAACAATTATGTTACTTCTGTTTTGGTTATAGCTATATCAATATGATATGAATAATTTCTTATATTGCGTTAATTATTTTCATATATCGGTGTTTGAAATGTGTGATGTGTGAGAAAGAGGGTTATTATATTATGGAATTATAAAGAGATGAAATATGAGAAATAACTAACGTCGATGTTGTTGATATTTCGGGATTTTTCCGTATATTCGGAAGGTTATTTCCAAAAACAATATTTATGGAAATAAATAATGTTTCGTGGGATAATACTCAATAGATATAGATTTTATCGTTTTTCAGCGATTCTTCTTATCTGTAATGGATAAATAATTATAAAAACGTTTTGTGTTTTAATAGTGAACATATAATGTAAGTGATTTATTTGAAAGAAATTTTACAAATTTAATTTTAATTAAATTTTTTTAGAAACTGAGTAGTGTATTAATTTCCTGAAGCTTATTAGAGTCTCTGTACTGTGAATCGGGGGTGACAGATCCTTTAGGCAGTGACGTGTCAAGGAAAATAAAATAGGTGCGTCAAGTTAGGGGTATTGAAAATTAATTTATAATGTCCTTAAAATTAGCTTATAATGTCAATATATTAATTAATTTATAGTGTCGATAATTTCAAAATTGTTATGTGAGGTAAAGTATTGTAAACTGTTTTTAGTTTTAAGGCTCTCACGGCTCTTTATGTAATGAGAAGAGTATGTGGCTTCCGGATAGAAGCCGTGTTGAGGATCAGCGTTGTGCCGAAGTTTCGCAAACGTTACAGTCTGCATCATCAGGGCTGAGAGCTCCGATACTGAAGCTCTCGTGTCTCAGGTATTCCTTTTATAGTTGCAGTCATCGTTCCAGATCGGTGCACCAGCCAATCAGATGTTTTAATCGATCAGCTGGTCAATTAAAAAACCGGGAGGACGGTGTGCCAAATAGGATTGCCGTGACGTGACTCTAGTTCTGTTTAGATTGTCCGGATGTTTTCGGATTTCCAAGCCTTCTCGGTGTTTCCTGGAAAAATAGCTGTTTGATGGGGCCAGACCTTGGGCTTTGTCGAACTGGATGGCATGACCAGTCTCCATCCAATGTTCGACCAGCGCTCATTGTACCCGATTCAGTATCGGAGCTCTCAGCCCTCATGAAAATGTTTTAATAGTTATATCATAGAGTTATAGATTGAGCTTAGTTTTGTATGTCAATTCTAAAATGTATGGCGTTGGAGTGTGCCTTGATTTGGATCATTTCTAGGATTAGTATTTTTTTTAGCCAATTTTCATTGTTTAAAATCTTTACATTGTCAAATTGAAAGTCGTGTTTTTGTTCTATTGCATGTTGTGCTAAAGCGGTGTGTATTGTGGTAGTGTGTTTTAGGCTATTTTTGTGTTCTTTTACTCTGGTTTCGACGTATCTTTTGGTTTGGCCGATGTATGTGGCACTGCAGTATTTACAGTCGATTTTGTAAACTATGGTAGATTTTTGGTTGTTATTTATTTAGTCTTTGGTGGAGCCAATAATCGATGAAATGTTGTGTTTGTTGTTTGTGACTAATGTTATGTTGTATTGTTGGAAGAGACGAATTAGTTGATGATGTATTTTTTTGTGTAAGGAAGATTTATTATTCTGGAATAATCAAAGTTGTTGTTATTCGTTTTTTGATTGTTGCTTGTGGACAGCCGATGTTTTATTATTTTTTCTGTGATAGAGATTGGATAGCAATTTTGTGTCGTCGTATTACTAATGAGTTTGAGATTTTCTTTGTGAAATGAATGATGAGATAATTTTATTGCTCTGTCAACTAGCATGTAGATTATGGCTTTTTTTGGGGAAGTGGGTGGTGTGAAAAAAAAATTTATGAAAATGCCTGACCAGGTTGGTTTCCTATACCAATTTGTGATAATTGAGTTTTGTTTATGGATTAAAAGTAGATCAAGAAACGGGATTTTGTTGTTTACTTCGTTTTCAGATGTAAATTGTAATTTTGGATTATAAGAGTTAAAAATCTTTTTGGTGGATTAAATTTTGTTTGTTGGTAGAGCAATAATAATATCATCATCATATTTTTTATATAGTGGTAATGAAAATTTTAGTTTTTCCAGACAATTTGTTTCAAGATCAATCATGACGATGTGGGATAGTATTGGAGCCAGAGGTGAGCCCATAGGTAACCCTGAGATTTGTTGGTAAATTTTATCTTGGAATGTGAAGAACGTTGAGACCATGATGTATTCTATGGCTTTAATTATTTCATGTAAAGAAAATGCTTTTGAGAATAGATTTGATCGTTTTTGAATAATTAGTTGTAATGTTCGAGAGTGAATGTTTTAAGTGGAAACTATCTTTGACGTGTGAAATCGTCGTAATGATTAATTTAGGGAGTTTAGATTGTATAAATTCAGCTAGTTTGTGTGTTGGACTATTTATTGATAAACCTATTGGACGAAGTGGATAATTAATTTTGTGAATTTTTTGCAAGCAACAAATACGGGATAGGTTGCAATTTTCAGCTTTTAAGTATTTGAATTTTGTTTCATCAATGGTTTTTAAGATTTTCCATCTTGAGAGAATATTGTTAATGCCTCTTTGTAGAGTGTTGATGGAATTTCAATTTGTTAATTTGGAAATTGTAGCATTTGCGAGTAAATCATGAGTTTTTGTAATGTAATCTGATTTTTTAAGAATGACTGTTGAATTTCCTTTGTCAGCTCGTGTAACTAAAAGTTGAGGGTTGTTTTTTAAAAATGAGGACATGTGTTTTATGATTTGACTAGTGTTGGAGAATGATGTTGGAATATTTACTTTGTTTAAGATTTTAGTCAATCTGGTTCTAATTTCGATTTGTCTAGGTTCGTCGAGTGAAAAATCCAGTTTGGACTCAAGTTCGGAGATTGATTTGTCGATGTGAGTTTTTATGTTTGAGAGTTTGAGGTAAGGAAAACAGAACTTTTCACCCAGAGACAAGAATGTGGAAATGTGTAGCGGCATGTCAATGTTCGAGAGATTTATGAGCCAATCTTGGTTTAATTTAATGTGATTGTTGAATTTATATTGTTCAGAGGATCAGTGGAAAGATTATTATTTGTGTCATGTTGTCTGTTAGTAAGTGTTGAGTATAAGATGTTGTGATTTTGTGTTGTTTGATTTGTGTTTTGATAATTTAGGTGATGTATGTTGTTTTGGTTCATATGTGTTTGTGATGATATTGTTCTTAAAAACTCTCCATGGTTGAAAATGTGATGATGTATGTTCTTGGTTTGTTGAAATCTAAAATTTTTGAGTTTTTTTTGTGTTTTTCATATGAGAGTTTTGACAGTTTGTTTAGTTTCATTTTTTCTAAAGTGAAAAATCTTTCATTAATATTGTTTTGAGTCTTGTTGGTTGATTCTCCATTCTATTCTATTTTTTGGTTCAGTATTTTTATTCAAAAGTTGAGATCATCGTTTTCTATGTTTAGTAATGATTTGTGGAATTTGTGATATTCTATTAAGTTTTAATTTACCTTTGTTACCGGAAATTTGAATATTCAAGTGTTTGGAAAAAATGTGTTTCGGTATCAAGCCTTCTTGTCCACATTTAAGTAAAAAACGAAGTTGTTTTAGGCGAGTCTTCGTGGCAGTGTCGTGTTTCCAATTCTTGAACGCTGCTAAGGTGAAATATCCGAAGAGTTGTAGTATCTCGCCGAAGAAGGTCAATAGGTCTGTTTATAGCCAGTCGACTTAAAATGAATCAAGAATGTGTGCGGCCGTGTAGATGACAAGTTGGGTTGGAGATTCGGCTTCGGTCCGGCCAATAAGGGATTTTCCAAGGTCAGCGATGGAAATAAAAGATGTTATTTGTACAGAAAAATTATATTTTTCTGTATACATTATGACACACAAATTTTACCAATCACGTTTGAAAGAGTTATATACATGAGCGTTTTATGCTATGATTCCGTTGTATAAGTGTTGTGTCATTTTGTATAACAAATATGTTAATTCTGTGTTGGTTATAGCTATATTAATATGATATGAATAATTCCTTATATTGCGTTAATCATCACTGTCGTAGCTGTTATCCCGTATGTCGTCGTTTATGATCGTCTCCATTGTCGTTGTTTTCGTACTCGTCGATGTTCCGTTGGCGGTGTCCGTGGATGACGTGGATTAAATGTCCCGGGTATCGTTATTGTTGTTGTTTGTGGATTGTTTCTCTGTTTCCCTCTGGATGTAGATGTCCCCGTAGCGGCTCCCTTTCCCTCGATCCTTGGTGGTCCCGAGTTTGGGATTCCCGCCGCTAGCTCAAACTTTAGGTACATGTCGGCCAACCAGATTCCTCGATTTGGGCCTTCGTTCTCGAGATACAGGTCTATTACGACGATGTTTCGGTTGGCCGCCTTTCTCCAGATTTTCATCGCCCAGGTAGTTCCTTCCACTGTCGCCCTGGCATAAAAAAGTTCTTCCCTCCAAATCTCGTCTCTTGGGGCGAGGTCCCCATGGGTGGCGGGAATTGCTTGATAGGGGCATATGAGTGCCGCCATTGAAGCTGTAAAACCCTCCTTTTGCTTGGTGGTCACCCACATCCTCCAATCACCAAGCCACAATCTCCAATCTCCATTGGCGTCGATGGACTCCAGGGTGGCTCGACGGAATTTTTCCTCCTGCCGGTAGAGGACCGCTCGGCCTGGCGATCCCTCCTCCTCTAGGATCGAGGGGATCACGGGTTCTCCGAGAGGCATCCACTGCCATATCCGGATAATTGCCGTATCTCTTCCGTCGTTTAGATGCACATATATCTCGTTGGGGTGGACTACTCCCGCCACTGTTACTCCCTCGTACTCTTCTCTAAGGGTCTCTGTTTCGTAGTTTCTAAACAATGTCGTTCTGCGTTTGACTGTTGACTGATTAGAGATTGTTTGATTTTCGATACGATGGTCCTCCCCTCTCTCTTAATATCCCAATGATTTCCCGGGGTACCATCCTTTAATATTTCCATCGTTCACCTCGAATTTTTTTCGTGCTGTCGTCTCTTCGGCGGTCCTCGTGTTGCTCGCCTGCGATTTCTTCTCCTGGTTTTTGCCTACGTTGATATTTGAAGATCGTTCCGAGGTGCGGGCCTTCCTTATATATCCCTCATTCCTTTTTTTCGATTGTTGGGTTTACGAGATTGTCTTACTCCTGTATAATTTCTTCTGTATTATTTTCCGGACTTGCCGATAGATAGCGTTTCATGAGACTTCCATGAAATTTTCCTCGCTCTCGTTTCGCCTTCGGATCTTCAATTAAATATTTCGCTTGCCCCACACATTTTTTTATACGATATGGCCCTTCGTATAGTGGGTTGTTTTGTGCGCTGCATTAAATTTTCTGCCCGTCTTCTTCTCTTTCGCTGTATTCTTTCTCGTACTAATTCTATGTTTTCCGTAGGTGAGGACTTCGTTTTAGTCCTACTTCAGCGCCAGTATGCATTCTCTCCACATTCGATATGGCTTCGTTTTGAGCTGCAGTTCCATTGGGGTGAATTTAGTCGTTTCGTGTTGCGTTTCATTTATGCAGTCCTGGACGACCGGTATTTATCGATACTATCCGGAATGCTTATCTTGCAAGAAGGTTTAAAAAAACGACTAAGTTCTCTGTTCACTCGTTCAACGATGTTTCCTTGTGGATGTCGAATTGATGAGAATATTCCTTGTATGTTCTCTTTTTCTAGACGTACGAGCCAAATTTTAGAGGTGAACTGCGTCCCATGATCAAATTGGAGCCTTCTTGGTTTTCCGTACTTTGGCACGTAATCTTCGAAAATTCTATTAATCGTTGCGCCCGTGTTCGGCCTTTTGAGAGGGTACAGTTGCACGAATTTTGTGAAGGCGTCTATCGTGACCAGAATGTGCTGTACTCCCCCCACCAATTTTGGTAATGGTCCATAGAAGTCTATGGAGATTAAGTCGCCTGGACCCTCGGGCATGATCGTCTGCATTTCTGCGTTGTTCGTTTGGATTGCCACTTTGACTCTTTGACAGAGGTCACATTCGGCTACGACTTGCCTTATTATTTTTGCCATCCGCGGGCAAGTGAAGTCTTCTTTTAATATGTAGAAAACCTTCCGAGCACCTGGGTGTCCATATATCTCATGACATTCTTCTATGGGAGGGTTACTTAATTCATCCGGCAGTACGACCTTCCATTTACCCGTCCTATTATATTTTTGTAGATATCCCTTTTCACAGCGGTATTTCTTACTACCTTCTTTGTCGTCGCACATTTCCCATATTGCTTGTAGGTTTGATTGTTCCTTTTGAATTTGTCCGATTCGTTGGAATTGCTGCTTAATTTCTCCTGTGGGTTTTCTGGCGAGTATGGCGGTGAGAGCCACCCTCCCAGGTGTGCGCTGGTGATCACTGCTCTCGAACTCGTATAGTCTACTCAGTGCGTCCGCTGCTTCATTTCTTTTCTTCGGACAATGCTCCACTTCAAAATCGTAGTCCTGGATTAGAAGAGTCCATCTTAACATCCGATCTCCTACGAAGCGGCACGTTTTTAAGAAGGTTGGTGCCTTGTGATCGGTAATGATTTTTATTCTTGCCCCGAATAAATAGGTTCGGAATTTTTGGAGCGCCCATATGATTGCAAGGAGCTCTTTTTCTGTTGTTGTGTAACCAATTTCTGCTCATTTAAACGTGCGGCTTGCGAAAGATATGACGTCCATTTCTCCATTCTTGTCCTCCTGGCTGAAGACTGCTCAAACGGCGTAGTCACTTGCGTCCGTGGTGAGTACGTATTTATTCTTCGGGTCTGCGTGTCTCAGAATGACCTTTTCAATGAAGAGTTGTTTGATCCTTCCGAATGCTTTTTCCTCTTCTTCATTCCACTTCCATTCTTGTCCCTTTTTCAGCAGGCTCAGCAGCGGCACAGTTTCTTTTGCATGTTTATTCGTGAATTAGAAGTTGATCAGCCCCAAAAATCCACGGTGCTGTTTTATATTTCGCGGACGCGGGTATTCATGGATTGCATTTATCTTCTCTGGCTGTGGCTTTATTCCAGATGTCGTTAATATGTGCCTTATGAACGCGACTTCTTGTTGGGAAAATTTCGATTTGTTAAAGTTCAGTGTCACTTTGTTCACGCTAATTCTTTCGAAAAGCTGTTGAAGGTGCCTCAAATGTTGTGCTTCGTCCTTTGATAGGCATAGTAGGTCGTCCACAAAATTGATCACTGATCCCCCCAGATCTTGTAGGTCAATGTCGAGTCGTCTTATTAGGCTGGCCGTGCTCGTTTTAGCCCGAAGGGTGTTATCGTAAATTGGTAGCATTTGCCGTCATGGAGGAACGCGGTGTATGGTCGCGATTCCTCATCCAACGGAATTTGCCAGAAGCTGCTTGTCATGTACAGACTTGACATGACCTTAGCACTTGCACACCTCTGGACAATTTCATCGGTTGGTGGTGCCATGTCGTGGTTTTCTATTAGGAATTTATTCAGTTGCCTTGCATAGTCTGATTGACCCGTCTTTTTTCCTCCTGTACGTTCTCTCGATATTGGATTGGTACCGGATATGACCGATGCATATATAGCTCTGGATCTTTTAGCACTAATTTGTGAGTGTAGACTTCCATGTGTCGCGGTTTTCGGTTAAAAATATGCCTGTAGTCACTTATTAGGCTTTCAAAGTTGTTTCCGACAATCGCTGGCAGATTTGGACACTCCCTTAATTTTTGGTCGACTTCTTCAGTTCATTGTCCGTACTGGTTTCTATCGCCGCCATGCGTATTTGTTTTTCCGTGTCTGGTTTTTCTCGCTGCCAAATCCACCTTCCCTCATCTAATTCTGCGGCGATCTCCTTCTGTACACGGATGACTCCTTGAATTGCGTCTACTTCCATCTGAAGTTCCACCATTCCATCGATACCTAAAATTGCATTTTTGCTCATTTTTGCTATGAATAATAACTGCAGCACTCCTTTTGCTTTGTAGAGCTCTGCGTCGCTCATTATCTGTTTTTATTTATTCCTCCCGATTTTCCTCCGAATGCCCCTATGGCTTCGGTGTCGGTGACCGGGATTATTGGACAGTTGTAGAACTCGTTCTTGTATCGTTGTTAGGAGTTCTCTGATATTGCCGAAACCTCGCTTCCACTGTATATACGAATTTCCACGGTGAGCCCTTCTATCCTTATGAGAAGTGTTGGGCATCGCGGCTGTATCTTTTTCGTGAGGCTTCCTCCTCCGGCGTCTTTCATGAGAAATTCTCGTGATTCTTCATATATGTTGCTAGCGTATTTTGTTTAATCCGTTTTCTTCTTTGTCTTTCCAGATTTTTTCCTGTATACTTTCCCTGGTTATTACTTGTTCCATTTGGACTTGGCTCCTCGGTAGTTCTTCCTGGTTTCTTCATTTGATTCTATTGCCCAGTGTGGTTCCCTGTTATTTTTTGTTTCTTCTCTTGGTTCGTTTCGTTGCCTTTTTAACGCCCGAATTTGTTCGTTGTCAGTGATGGTGATCTTTCTTTTTTTCTTTCTTCTTTTTGTTCCGCTTCATCCGGGAGATTGCTTCTTCCATTGCCTCTTGGATCTCTTCCTCTTCCGTTGCGCCTCGTGATGGTTCGATCGTTTTCATGACTGCCATCGTTTCGGGCGCAAGCTCTAGCAGTTTCCCTGGTTCTGTGACTGTCCTGCTAATTGCCCATTCTGCGTGCTGGATGTTGGTGCTTCCGGTTGCTCTCTCGGGAGCGTATGTCTGACCACTGGTCCCCGGGGATTACCTGGATTCCACGGAGATGCAGCAGGGTTCAGGTCAGGCCCAAATCTTTTTCCCTACTGTTATTGATTTTGAAAAGGTGGTCATGGTCCTTGCCACCCTGCATACTCAGGTTTCCTTTGCTGGTATGCTCCCTGCGGCCGTGATCTCCCGAATGTCCCGAATCTTTTGTTTTCCCATGGGTTGTTTGATTGCCATACTGGACTGATGGGTTCCTGTCGACGGGGCATGGATCTTTGGGCATTCAGTGGCCCTGCGCCGTCCATACTTTCCAATAGTTCCAGGAAAAAATCGATTGTTCTCATTCCGCTGACGCGCACCGCCATCCTGATTGATTCATCAAAATGGTTTGCCAATTTCCGGATGATCATTTCGTCTTCTGGGCCTTGGCTGAGATCCTTGGCATTCTCGAAAATTTGATTTGTATACACTACTTTGGTCGTTTGATGTCCATCCCACTCATACGCCCCGAATTCCAGATTTCTGCTAATTTTATCCTGGATCTCTTGACTCCAATAACGTGCCCGGATTTTTTCCTTGAAGTCTTCGATTGTCTGTACTCTGTCTTCGACAATTCTCCACCAATCCTTTGCCGTTCCTTGAAGTGATTAGCTAATGAGATAGTGGAGGTCGGTGTTTCCGGTGATTCTCCAGAATTCCACAAAGTCTTTAAAAAATCGGATTGGTCTTTCTCTGCGTCGCCATTATATGTAGGTGATTTTTGTTTTGCAGCGTATGCCTGACTAACGTTGAGCCCCATTCCCCATGTGGTGTTGCACATGGTGGCCGACGGTCAGGCTCGAATATTTTTTTCGCATTCCGTGATTCGCTTCGAATGGTCTGTGACAACTTCTCCCACCTCCTTCGACGAATGAAGGAGGTTGGATATCGTCCTTCTAATGACTTCCACCCGGGTATCAAAATCATCCTGTTTCACATGATTTTCTTTTCTGATCTTATCTTGGTTTCTTTCGATTATTTTCTGGGCAATGATGAGTTTCCGTTCAGTCCGTTCTTCGATCTTGTTAATCTCGTTTGCCATTTTTTTTATTTGTTTCTTCCTGTGGTTGACGCGACCTCATGATGCATCGATCATCTTGCTGTTTGATTTTAACTTTGGTGGTGACGCGTTCTCTTCTTTGTTCATTGCGGATATTATTCATGGCATTTATGAGGGCCTTTGTAAGTTCGCTGTCCTCATTTCCTGTCGCATCAAGGTCGACTGTATTTTGGCTACCGTCAAATGTTTCCTCATTTGCTCTTTCCTCTTGCCTGGGTCCTATGGCCGACAATCGGCCAATATTTCGCCGATCTCGTTGACGGGCCTCTTCTAGTAACCCGTCCGATGTCGTTGATTCCCAGTTAAGGCAGTCTTCGTTATTTCGCAGTTCCATACAAAAAAATTATTACCACCTCTTTATGAGTCTTTCTTTATTATGATCGAGTCCCTGTTCGGGCGCCAAATGTAACGGGTCGAAAACTCGTCACAATAAATTTATTTGTTCGAGCCTCGATCAGGGAATAAATTAATTGAGACTCAGGTATCTTGGGTGGTAATTTACAATAAAAATAATTTATTCAACTTTATGGATGCGATACAATTTTATTTAACGACGTGTATGAGTGTCATGTGTTGTTTGTGTTGTTTTTCGTGTAATTCATCCCTAACTGATGCGTCGGTCGATAAAGATTTGCGGGTTTACCTGAATGGTAAACGTTCTCGAGTGCGGCCGGTATTGATTACCATGCGTCAGTAACCGGAACCTCTTCCTTACTCGCATCGACGCTCGGAGCGCGATGGATCGTGACGCCGTAGTTCGCGGCGCGCTGGCTCGTCACGGTCGATACTCGCTCTTTGTTTATGTTCTCGGTGTATGCGTGTCTTCTAATTTCGCTGTGTGTGTATGATTTCGCACCTCCTCTTACCTCCTGTCCCTTTATATTCTCCTGATATAATTTTTCTATCCAACTTAGAATAAATCGCTCCTTTTCGCTATTAAGGGGGGATTGTCTTTTTTTTCGCAAAATTTACCGCTTTTTGGGAATTTTTTCGTGAAGAAAGTATACAACGGAAAACTTGTGAAACTTGGCATATAGTTTTATTGATCTGTTTACTACAAACAAAAAAAATTTTAAACAATTTCATCAAAAAATACGCCTCCCACCCCCCTCGACGCGCGATGGTCCTTTTTTTATGGTGTGCACGATTACAGCCTTCACGTTTATCCTGCAACAAAAACCCAAAAAGCATTTTACTTTAGACACATATAGCTATCGTTCGATGAAGGGAAAAAAAAATTGACGATTTGGTGACGTTTTGAACTTGAAGTATCGATTTTTCGAAAAAAATTCATCGATTTTTTGTTATAAATAAAAAACTATTAAACGTATCGCTTTTTTGCTTCATCAAACGATAAGAGGATGTCAGCTGAGCATTCTGTCCAAATTTGAAGGCAATCGGTTGAATAGTTTTTGAGAAATCGTGCACACCAGTTGTGAAAAAGCTGTTTCGAGAAAAACGCGTTTAAGGGGGGATTTTTTGATAAAATTGTTTGTATGTAGTAAACAGATCAATAAAACTATATGCCAAGTTTCACAAGTTTTCCGTTGTATACTTTCTTCACAAAAAAATTCCCAAAAAGCGGTAAATTTTGCGAAAAAAAGACAATCCCCCCTTAACTAATTATTCAATAATTCTTTTTATTTACTCCGTTTTTTCTTCATCTGCGGGTTGGTATTCGCGAGAGGTTCCCGATTTTATCTAACTAATTTTTTTTTTTTATGATTTTCCCTCGTATTCCTCTCGTGCTCCCCTCCCTTAAATCAATAAACGTGTGAAGTTCAATGAAGAAATTATGTTTTCCTTTTTTTTAAAAATATTCTTGCTCCTTTCAGGTTCCCATTCTTTTTCTCTCCTCCTTACACACAATTCGCGGAATGTGAAAGTGCTTTTTGTAAGCAGACGACTCCACTCCGTCCGTTGTTTCGGTTTTCCTCGGTCACACTTTCCCTACCCTTGGGGGCTGGTATTCGCGTCACCTCGTACTTCTCGATTCTCCAGAGCAAGAAGAGGCGGAGGAGTGCGTTTCTTCCAAAATACCGGTCCTTATATACTACAATTTTACCGCCTTTTAATACCCCTTCTCCCATAATTCCTGTTATTGTTAATTTTGTTTCTTTCTAAATAAATGTTACCTCTATTCTATCTGTGTGGGTTCCTTTGTTTTCCTTTTCAGTATTTTTCTGTTCACTGTCTCTCTGTTCACTTATATTTTTGTTCCTCTGTGGGTCCTTTAATTGCCCTTGAGTTTTTGCTTCGGTAGGTTCTCCCCCCCTCTATTATTCCTATCGTGAAGTCGGTTGCTTTGACTACGTGGTGGGGGCTATTTATTTCAGAGACGTCCCCGTCCGCCTCAATATATATATTGTTACGTCCTAGCTCAACCCAGTTTATTAAAAATGTAACGAACATTAAATTCATAAAAACCATCAAGAGAACGTAGAAAATGTATCGCTGTCGCAAGACTCGCGGGTTACCCGAGACTCAGGCTATAGGAAGTTTGCGTTACCGAAGACCCGGGCAGCGCAGTCTCATCCATGAAGTATAGCGTCTGCAAGATCGCGCCTGTGGGAATAGAGCGACCAAGTTGCTTCCACGACATCAGCGATTTTCCCCACCTGTAAAGCAACAATAAAATGGAACCAAGAGTCTCCGGCAGTCAGTCTAAGATTCGCGGGCTCACGACAACGTTGGAGCTTCCTCCAACCTAAGTCTTCTAGGAGACTTGGATTGGAAGTTCTTTCAAAATTGAAATATAAAATTAGTGCGAAGTTAAATATGACAAAAGTCATTCGTGCGCGGTCCGCGAGGGAACTCTTCAAGTTTTCTCTCACCGGAGTCCCCTCAAAGGGAGACCCGGCTTTTCGATCCTATTGTCCAAATTGTATTGTAACGCCTAATTATATTCAATAAAGTAAGTTTAATTGTTAAAAGACAGAATCCCGCGTAGTTTACTTTTATTGCGACGACAGAAGATTGCGGCCTGTCACCGCTCCACCAACAAAAGCTACAAGAGGGAGAAATCTATTCCTCAATAGACAACAAAAGGGAGGTGAAGTGTTTAAATCGGAATTAAATAATGAATAGTCGCCAGCACAGTATGCTCCTATCCCCGGTCCGTGCCTACGCACCCAAAAGAGGAGCAAATCATATTGCTCGTATAACTCGAGGTTGCATCCCGTGCCGATAAAATAAGCACAAACCTTGGACGTAACATTTTTGGTGACAGCGGTGGGATTCATCTCCCTGGCGACATTTCATAAAATTAATCGAAGAAACAAAAAATGTATTGAAATAATAACGGTTACAAGACTTCCGTTTCCGGTATGAGTGTGAGTGGACGAAAGTGAGAAAACGGCGAAAGAAAAGAGGAGAAAGGTGAGGACGTGGGGGTCAGGAAAAAAGTGATAGTGCGGGAACAGGTGAAGCAGAAGAAAGAGAGACGAGTAGAAAGGTAGCAACACAGGGAGCAGGACACAGTGAGAGGAGAAGAAGGAAAACAGGTGAGAAAAGAGGTTAGGAAAGAACGGCTGGAGAGGGGCGGTGAAGTTGAGCGGGGCGGAGCAAGGAGGAAGGCGCGCGGAGACAAGAGAACAGTGGCGGCAGAACGGAGTGGATAGGAAGCAGAAGGAGAAAGGAAGAAGGAAAGGCAGGTAGGTAAAACAGAGAGGGGAGAAAGCGGACCGACGGGTAAGAAAGATAGGTAGGACGGTAAGACAGAGAGGAGAGAAAGCTACTCGGCGGGTAAGAAGAAGGAAGGAATGTGCGACACGGCAAGGGGAAGGGAGGAGCGCGAAGAGGAGATCGGACGAACGGGCGAGGAAGGGAGAGAGGAGGAGGAAATGGTAAGGAGAAAGGGAAGAAAGGCGAACGCGGAAAGGCTCAGGATGGAAAGGAGCGCGAGTGTAGGAGAAATAAGTGTACTATGGAAAAGGAAGAGGGTGCAGATGGAGGAAAAGGAGCAGGAGGGAAAGGAAGCCTTCCTGAAAAGCAGGAAGGTGCAGCGGTCGCCGGAGACAGGGACACAGGAGGGAGGTAATATCGAAAAAATGCTTAAGGAGATGAGGGAGGAGGTCCGAAGGGATATGGCGGAGGTCAAGGGGCAAGGAAGAAAAGTCGAGGAAGAAGTGGGAAGGATGAGGGGGGAGATGAAGCAGGCGGAGGTAAGATGGAAAAGGGAAAATGAGGCGATGGAGAAAAGGATAAGGGAAGTGGAAGGGAGGATGATGAAGGTGGAAAAACAAGAGAAGGAGATAGAAGAAATAGGGGAGAGATTAAGAGAGCTGGAGAGAGAAGAGGGGAGGGGCGGGTGGAAAGGGGGGGGAAGAGAAGAAACGGAGGAAAAGGAGGGGGGAGGACAGACGGAAAGAAGGGTCAAGGAAATGGAAAGGAAAATGGAGATGAGAGAAAGAGAGGAAAGACGAAGGAACTTCATAGTAAGGGGGGCAACAAAGGAGGGGACAATAAAGCAGACGGTGGAGAAATTGATGGAGAGAATTGGAGCGCAAGGGAGGGCGGAGGAGGTGAGAGAGATAGGGAAAGGAGTAGAACACAGGAAAGAGATAATGATTGAAGTAAGAATGGAAAACGTAGAGGGGAAGAAAGAGGTTATGAGGAAGAAGAGGGAATTAAGAGGGAGAAAGGAAAGGATAGAGGATGACCTGACGTGGGAAGAAAGAAAGATGCAGTGGAAACTGAGAAGGGTAGGGGAAGAAGAAGAAAGGAGGGGAAAAAGGGTAAAAGTGGGGTATGGGAGGTTGATTGTAGAAGGGACCACGTGGTTCTGGGATGAAAGAAGCGAAAGATTGAGAGATTGGAGTGGAAAGGGGAGAGAAACAGAGGGAGGAGACGGAGGGAGGGAGGAGATGAGGGGAGAGGGGAAGTACCAAAAAACTAGTAGAGAGGGGGGAAGAAGAGGGAAAGAAAAGGGAGAAGAGGGAAAAGGAAGGGGGCAGATAGAGGATCGTGTTCTGGAATGTGGCAGGCCTCGCGAATAAGGACGAAGAGTTTTGGAAGGGACTGGGAGAATGGGAGGTGGTAATGATGATGGAGACCTGGATAGAGGAAAAGAAGGGGATGAGAAGGGGATGAGGAAGGAGAATTTACGTACACAGGGGGGAGAGGGGACACGGTAATTGATTATGTGATGGGGGATAGGAAAACAAGGGAAGGGGTGGAGAGTATGAGGGTAGGAGATAGGGTAGAGTCAGATCATCACCCACTGATAGTAACAATAAAGAAAGAGAAAAGAGAAAGGAAAAAGCAAAAGAAGAAGGAAAGAAGGGAAGGAAGCGGAAGGTGGTCGGAAAAAATGAAAGAGGACTACGGGAGAAGGATAGAGGAGACGGGAGTGGAGGGGGGAGAGTTACAACAAACGGTAAAAGAAATAATGGAAAAACTGAAAGAAGCAATGAAAGCGGGGGAGGAGGAAGGGGGTAGAGAGAGAAGAGAGACGAGGGAGGGATGGTGGGACGAGGATTGTAGGGAAAAAAAGGGGGAGGTAAGAGCGGAGTTGAGGAGATGGAGAAAAGGAAAGGGCACAAAGGAGGCGTACAAGGAGAGGAAGAGGGAGTGCGGGGAGTTATGTGAAAAGAAAAAAGAGGAGGAGAGAGAAAGAAGAATAAGAGAGGTAGCGGAGGCAAAGACTGAGAACAAGGTGTGGGAGATAGTAAATAGAGGGAGAAAGAAAAGAAGTGGAATAAATGAAAAGATAGAGAGAGAGAGGAATGGAAAAGGTACGTTATAGGGCTATTAGGAGGGACGGAAAGAGGAGGGAGGAAGGGCGAAGAGAGACAGAGAAACGGGGACACGGAAGAGGAACTAGGAAAGGAGGAACTGAGAAGGGCGGTGGGAAGGCTGAAAGAGGGAAAGGCAATGGGAGGCGATGAAATACCAAATGAAGCGTGGAAATGGGGAGGGGGAAAGACGGTGGAATGGGCCTGGGAGATATGTAGAAGGGTGTGGAGAGGGGAGGGTTGGCCAGAGGAATGGAAGGAGGGGATAATAGTCCCAATAGTGAAAAAGGGCAAGGGACCAGAGTAGAGGAGTACAGGGAGGTGACGTTGATGCCCTCGCTATACAAGGTGTATGCGGGAGTGTTGGCGAAAAGACTAGAAGAAGAAGCGGAAGCGATAGGGGCGGTGCCACAAAACCAGACAGGTTTTAGAAGAGGGATGGGAACGATGGATAACATATACGTGCTAAATCACATCATAGGAAAGCAGGTGGGGAAAAGGAAGGGAAAACTGGTAGCGCTATTTATAGATTTGAGAGCGGCCTTCGATACGGTGGATAGGAAGGAGTTGTGGAAGGCGATGGAGGAGAGAGGGATAAGAAAGGGACTGAGAGAAAGGACAAAGGAGGTATACGTAGAGACAAGGAGCAGAGTGAAAGCAGGGGGGGAGACAGGAGAAGCCTTTTGGACGGACAGAGGAGTTAGGCAGGGATGTCCGCTGAGCCCGCTGCTGTTTAACCTGCTGACAGCGGATTTGGGGGTGGAGCTTAGAAAGGGGCAGTGGGGGGGGAGTCAAGGTAGGGGAGAGTACAATATACTCGTTAGCATACGCGGACTGTGATAAGGAGACTAGAGAAATACTTTGAGAGGAAAAGGCTGGAGGTGAATGTGGGAAAGACGAAGGTAATGAGGTTTAGGAAAGGAGGGGGGAGGTACAAGAAAAAATAGTGGAAATGGAGGGGGGAAAGGATGGAGGAAGTGAAGGAATTCAGATATTTGGGATACGTATTCACTAGGAACGGGGGTCAGGAAGCTCACATTAAGGATAGGGTGAAAAAGGCGGGTACGGTAATGAAGCAGGTTTGGGGATTAGGGAAAAGGGAATTCGGCAAAGACGTGGAAAGGAGATTGTGGCTGTTCGACACGCTGGTCTGGACGGTGATGGGGTACGGGGCGGAGATTTGGGGGTGGGAGGAAAGAGCAGCAATGGAAGGGGTGCAGGATAGGTTTTTGAAATGGACTGTGGGGATAGAATGGAGAACACCGGGGTATTTGGTGAGGGAGGAAATGAAGAGAGATAAAATAGGAACCAGGGCAGGGAGGAGGGCATGGAATTTCGAGGAAAAGCTGAGAAAGGGAGGGGGGAGTGAGTGTGCAAGGAGGTGCTGGGGAGAAATCAGGGAAAGAGAGGGAAGGGGGGTGCAGGGAAGAGCGAAATGGGAGAAAGGCAGGGAAGAGTTTAGGTGGGTCGGAGGGGGAGCGGAAGAGGGGAGGCAGGAGCAGGAAAGTGGGGGGGGGTATGAAAGGAAGGAGAAGGAGGACAGGGAGAGCCAGGAAAGGGAGAGGTGGGAAAAGATAAGAGAGTCGAGGTACAACCGTTGGTATAAGGAAGTGAGAACGAGAAAGGTCCCACGGTATTTAAAGGAAGGATGGGGAGAAGAGAGGTACAGGAGAATAGCGAGATTCAGAATGGGAAATGAGATGAAGGAAGGGAGAGGAGGAGAAGGAGGAGAGGGAGGAGAAGGAGACAGAGGAAGACAGAGAATGCAGGGTATGTGGGGAAGAGGTAGAATCGTGGGAACACGCGCTGGACAGGTGTGGAGGGGGGAGCGAAAAGGAATAGGGGAGAGGATAAGGGAGATACTGGACGAGGGGGGAAGAGGAGAGGCGTGGATGAAGGAGCTGGAGGAACGGAGAGGATAAGGGGAAAGGGAAAGAAGAAGGAGCGGAGGAGAGGACGAATGGAATGAGAGAGGAATGGAGTGAAAGAGGGAAACGGGAGTCGGAGAGGCGGAGAGAGGAGAGAGAAGTAGATGTAAGAAAGCCCCGGCGGAAAATGGCGTGAAAAGAAAATAAGGTGGAATGGAGGAGGCGGCGGTGAGAGGGAGCGTGGCGGAGTAGAGTTAAGTAGGATAAGTAGGTTAAGAGCGATTGTAAAGATGTAAAGAGATTGTAAACGGGAGTCCTTTGGAACCCCACGGGGACACAAATAAAGAATACATACATAATAACGGTTACAAACTTCGAAATTGTTGTCTCTCTTCTCAAAAAGAGGGGTTTTTCGTTTTAACAAGTGTTCCAAAATAAAATTTTATGGAACGCGTGTTTAAAACAAAATTTATAAAACGCGTGTTCAAAAATAAAAATGTACTAAAACGCGTGTTCAAATATAAAATGTAATAAAATGTAATAAAACGCGTGTTTGAAAATAAATATTAATAAAACGCGTATTTAAAAATAAAACTTCATAAAACGCGTCGTTGTGAATAACATTTAATAAAACGCGTGTTCAAAAATAAAATTTAATAAAAAACAAATGGAACCGGCTCTGGAAACTGTTTTAAAACAAATCAAAATAAGCAATGGAATCAATCAGAAGATTGTTCTCATTGTTGTTTCGAAACAAAAAAAAAGAAAAAATAAGCAATCTAACAAATCAAAAGATTGTTCTGATTGTTGTTTTGAAACAAAACAAAAATTAAATTAAATTAAAACGAGATATGCAATGGAGGAAATCAAAAATTGTTCTCATTGTTGTTTTGAAAAAAAAAACACAAAATAAAATCAAAACAAAATAAGCAGTGGAGCAAATCAGAAGATTATTCTAATTGTTGTTTTGAAACAAAATAAAATCAAAACAAAATAAGCAATGGAGCAAATCAAAGATTGTTCTCATTGTTGTTTTGAAACAAAATAAAATAAAAACAAAATAAGCAATGGAGCAAATAAAAAAATTGTTCTCATTGTTGTTTCGAAACAAAACAAAAATAAAATACAATTAAAACAAAATAAGCAATAGAGCAAATCAAAAGATTGTTCTCATTGTTGTTTTGAAACAAAATAAAATCAAAACAAAATAAGCAATGGAGCAAATCAAAAGATTGTTCTCATTGTTGTTTTAAAACAAAATAAAACGCAAACAATATAAGCAATGGACCAAATGAGAAGATTGTTCTCATTGCTGTTTTTAAACAAAATAAGCAATGGAACAAATCAAAAGATTGTTTTCATTGTTGTTTTTAAATCAAACAAACAAAAACAGAATCGATTAAATAAAAATAAACTCAAACAATAAAACCAAATAAAAATTTCGATATTGAAAAATTGTTTTTTTATATTGAAATAAAATTAAATCAATGAAAACCACATGAAACTTTGGTAATTATGCAGTATGAGGACTTTTCCGAAAAACGGCGGGAATTTTTTTTTTCGTAAGATGTTTATTCGATTATAGTAAGTGATATTCCGTCGGGGACGCTGACATTTCTCATTAATTCCATGCGTTATGGGGTTTTGAAGTTGCCAGAAACATGTAATATTCTGACGCCTCGCTAAACAGCTACGTGTTTCCTTATGATAGTGTATTATGAAGGTAACGATGTATATGTTTTGATTTCGTGACCACAGCTGTCCTGTTTCCGGAAACAGCTAATATTTCGACGCCTCTTGTTTGTTGTCGCTAAGCAGCTACGTGTTTCCTAAGGGCCAACCCAAACAAACAAACCCAAACAAACTCTCCAATATAGGCGTCGAAATATTTTAAAATTCCCTATTTTATCACGTGTTTCCGCGAACTTCAAAACCCCATAACTTATGGAATTAATGGAAAATTTCAGCCTCCCCGACGGACTATCACTCAATATAATGGAATAAACAAGTTGACGGTGAAAAAATAATTTCCCGTCGTTTTTTGGAAAAGTCCTCATACTGTACCTCAAAAGTACCTCATCCTGCATAATTACCAAACTTTTGGTTATTGAAAAATAAAAATAAATGTGTGATGAAAACAAAATCAAATCAAACAAAACCGAATCAAAAATTTGGTTATTGAAAAAGGAAAAAAAATGTTTCGTGAAAATAGAATAAAATCAAACAATCAGACCAAATAAAATTTTGGTTATTGAAAAATTTTTAATTGTTTTTTTGCAATAAAAGTGAGGGAATAAAAGAACTTCGCATTATAAACTGCAGTGAAAAACCAAGTGCAATAATGACGGGGGAAAATGTTCACATTCTTAAATTTCGAACAGAAATAAAAATTAATTAATATGCTAATTAAAAACAAAAAAGCGAAGTTTGTTTGGGTGAAATGCAATGAACGTGCAAAGTATCGAAGGTCTGACAACGAGTCGCTGCGATCAAGCAATGCGCCTCTGGATCGACAGACGACCATGTCCCTCGAACCTCTAACACGGATCATTTAAAATAAAATACGGAGATAAGAGTCGGACAGAAATTAAAAATAAAAATTTATAAGTGTGCTGATTGCGTTTAGCACATCTGGAGACGATGTGGGGCTCACCGTTCCGACGGTGACCTTAGTGGCTAGTGAGCTCCTCAATCAAGATCCAGGAAAAGGTCAGAGTCCATGCGGGCCACCAGGCTGGAAAAATTACCCGACCTGGATAGGACTTCGCGGGATTGGCCGTGTGTTGAACGTTGTACGTACATGATAAAATTTGAACGAGCCGACCGAACATTCAGCATCAAGTTCGGTTTAATCGTCGCCATCGCACTTATTGGCAGAGTACACCAAGTTACGGCTCTCGTTGGATACGATTGTGGAGGATCGACGTTAAACGTCACCACCTTGTCCTTAACCGACGTAAAAGAGTGCGACATCCCCGCGACCGAACTGGAGCCGATACCAACATTCATACAGCTGCTTCAACTAACCGAGTTCTCAAGTGATTTTAGCTGTATCGCTCGTACCCCATCGTCAGGTAGGAATCGGTAAAAATAATCTCTTTGTACGGCTGGTTAACAGGGTGGACAACCCCGTGCTGGTAGAAATAATAAACGCCACCGAGTTTTATCACGGATTCGTGATTCTCTTTAACAAACCGTATCCACTCGTCGAGAATGTCGGCAGGTAGTCTCCTTCAATCGGATGGTGCCCAGAAGTCGGTTTGCGGTTCCCAATACACATACAGCGTCTCGGAGCCAATGGGTATCCACCCCGGTAGACGGTCTTTACACGTAGACGGCCAGCGGGTACTCAGCAGTCATGGATTGTGGGTAGTCCACAGCCATGATTATACGTTGGGTGAGCCTCCCGATAACTGGACGTTTGATGACCGGTGTCGAAAAAGCGATAGAGATGCTAACTACCGAGCCGAATGAAAATTATGGCAGTTGTGGTCAGCGTTGTGTGTGTAGCTTGTCGCAATTGGCCATGACTGGAGATGATAATCTGTTTGTATGTTGCCCCGGTTTTGTGTTGCGCTGAGGCAAGGCAGGTCGTTGGCGCAGCTGATAAAACGATGTCAATCCAGAGGCCAGGAACTCTGTGTTTGATGTTCACGGACAGCGCTGCCACCGTATTTAAAGCCTGGTAAGTGTAGGGGCGAGTCAAACGGGGGTGGAAAATCAGAAACAGTCTGACGGTGGATGCACGCAACGATCCTTCCTGGACGACGTTGTTGGTCATCGGCAATAGGTACACTTGGTATTTAAAATTTTTCACGAATAGCAGCACTCGACCGGTTTACACGATTGGACACAACCGGGGGTATGCTTTCCGTCCCCTGAAAGTCCGAAGTCTGTAATTGCGTCTTTGGCCCGCCCCGCTCTCGCGATCTTTTTCTGGTGGAAAAGTGCCGCAGTACAATCGTTTCTGCCTTTATCCTGTTAAGCGAATTGCATAATTCGCATAATAATTGCATAATTCGCCTTAGCTAGAGAAAAATCCATATTTTCATATCCATAGAATAAGAAAAAATATAATTACAAAGTAAAAATATATGCTGATATATTTTTCGTTAATATAAATCGCTATGTCTCATGGCGTGTGTATGTGAACAAGCGACCAACCCATAAAGCAACGTTGTCTAGCATTAAGTATCGATATATGACGGCCTGCATATGCGGCTGATATCTCAACGTTTCCATAAACATTGTATAAGATTAAATTTTATTGCGCCTCGCCTTCGGCGTGAGTCCGTCGTCGAAAACCCTTGAAACACTGCAGACTGAGTCAGCCTAGCGTGTGGGAATATATACTTATCGATGGGTCCCACGGATGTATTCCTAGAAATGCAGTCACGTAGACCCTTTCCCCACTATCGCTATTCCGCGAATATCGGCCCTGCGTAGCAAGGGACTGACGACGTATAGGACAGAATCGTGAAATCACTGGTACAAAGAGGTTCTCTCCTGAAGACCTCTACTGTTAGCTACTACGCTAGCGATACTCCGTACAGTCCACGAGATAACACGCGCAAGTTTTCATTAAGAAACTCCGTAAATTACGTGCACGCGGTTGTTGTAACGTTTAAACCATCACGCTAATAAACCGGAAGAGTGTTATCCGCATCTGAGTAAAAATAACCGATGTAACCAACTGATATAAGTGTAATTAAATAATTGACACAATTAACTCGTGATCTTCTCCTTTGTGTAAACTTGAAGACACCTTGTCCTAACGAATCCGGGCAAGCCACACCAGACCTTGACCCACATTTCGGCAAGTATTCGAATGCACGTGAAACCCGGCTCACTTCCCACATTGGTCCTGATTCTGACCTCCAAGACAGACTGCGCCGTCCATAAAGACACCGTTGGGCTACAGACCAGATCGCTATCCCTAAGACAAGAGAATTAGAATCAGAAACATCCAGCCTTAATGAACTTAGGCCACCAAGAAAAAGACAGTCCACAGAAAACCCTATACTTGCAAGAAATCTTGAAGAAGCTGCCGTAACTATCTCTCAACTCACTAAATAAAAACTTCGACGAAGGGCTTACTTTAAAGGGCAAAGCGATAGAAGAAGTGAAATTACGCGACACAGAAATCGAACAATTACAACATGCACTTCAAGAATAAAAAAAAAAAGAAAAGATTATTGACGGAAAAAATCAGCCTGCAAGGACAACAAATCTCCCAATTCAATATTGAGAGACTAGAATTCGAAAGAACCCAACTCGAATTACGCACTGAATTAGTCCACGTACAGAAAAATAACAATAATAATCTTGCTAGAGGGAATAGGTCAAGCAAACCTTGAACAGAACGACCTTATTAAAACTCTCGGAATTCGAAACCTCGACCGCGCTGAACAATTGGAAAAAACTTTACAGAAAAAACAAATAGAGTTCTCAGCAAAATGCGACGAAATAAATGAGCTCAGACGTGACTTACAAGACACTCAGACAGAAAAACAGTAATTAGAATAGGAAGAATGAAACCAAGTAATTGAACAAAAATATTCACAAGATCAGGTAGACATCATTAAGGGAAGATCTACACCTAACAGCCGGAAAATAGGTCATTTTTGTGATTTTTTTCGAGGAAAACTATTTAAAATATCGTATTGGGGTTTTAATTATCTAAAAGTATATACATTCAAAAATATGTTCAATTTTCTTCATTTAAAAATATCAAGAATATACAAGGATATTGTATGATCCTTGGAGCGTCGTAACAAAATCTGCGTATCCGGTAGCCACTGGCGTTTCTTCAAAAATCATCTGAAAAAAATCCAAAAAGATTATTAAATTAAATACTATAATCTAGTACTTGTCATAGCCGATTTTGAAAATATCGATTTATGACTAAATGGCGGACGTTAGAACATAAATAGTGATTTTTGGGTAAAAAATTAATTGTTATTTTGCCTATAAAACAAAAACTAAGTCACGGAAAAAAAATCCTATGACAAGTACTAGATAATGAAAAACGTCGCGCGTCGTTTTGAGAAAAACGCGTTTGAATATTTGGGAATAAATAAATCATGAAATTTGTCAACTTACATGGAATCATCGATACCAGGCCCATAGTGTAGGTCTTCTACGGTCGACGGAATGTTCACAGCTTCTAAATCCTCGACCTCGATCATCTAGGTGTATATCTCCCCTTAAGCAAGAGGCTCAAGGCTATCGGGAACATATCGAGACCCTTGAGAGTACGAATATCGCGCTACAATCGCAGATTATAGCACAGAAACAATACCTTGAACGAGAACCCAGTGAGACCCAAGATTAACTCAAAGCCCTACAAGAACAAAACGCTCACAGACAATAACAAGTAATTAAAGAAATAGAAAGGAACTACGATGTTCAGTTCGATCGACAACTAAAAGAAAAAATACGAGAGTTCCAAAAAACTGAAGGAAAACTTATAAAAGAGAAACAGCAATTCGGAAAACAATCGAGGCTAGAGTTCCAACAGAATAGGGAAAGTATATCACGAGGTTATAATGTAGAAAAAGAACGATTAGAGAAGATCATCTTAGAATTACGAGTTACTGCCCATTCAGAACAAAACGTCCCATGGACGTGCTTTTTTCGTCCTTAACGCCAAAACACATCCACGGCCCTACGGGACTTCAAATCGACATATACTATATGTATATTCAAAGTCTTAATATAGTCGATTCAATTGACATTAATGGAACGTACATTAAACGTTCATTGAATGACTTCTCGGTAGCCGAGGTGGTGGGGATGGTCTTCCTTATCCCCCCCACCCCTCCCCGCTCCTCGGTATCCGAGGTGGAGGGGACGGAGTGGGACGTCCCCCCACGCCCCGCGGGGTGTGGAGGGGGGGGATGGCCGGAGTGGAGGGCTCGCCATAGTGGCCCCCCTTTTTTTTTTGCTTTATTAAAATACGTTCATAAAGTATACATTTTTATGATATGTACATGATATCGCTGTTAATTAACCGTTTCAACTGATGGTTTATGAGATTATCGGTGACGCTTGTTCTGGCGCGTGCGGAGAGTTCGCCGGGAATACAGGATAGTGCGTTGAACGCGTTCTTGGATTTTCGTCTTCCTTTTACGAATCCGTCGTCGTAAACGACGCGCTGTCATGCTGAATATGTCGGCTGCGATTACGATGACAAGTGCATTTTTATACTTTGTCACGTCCTTGGTGGAGCTATGAAGCCATGTAGCCGTTTATGCGTTCCTCCAATACCTGCAGCACGACGAAGTCATCTTTTATGAAGGTGAAGAATGGCACCGCATGGTGAATAGCGTTTACTCCGTAGTCGTTACAGTTTTGGATAGTTACGGTGGGCCGGTTGAGATGTTCACCGTATTCTTTTTTGTCAAGCAATTGTTGAGATTATGGGATATTTATAGTAGCGGCGGGCACTGTTTATAGCAGCGATTATCGGAAGCCTTGCTTGCCATGGCTGCTCTCGGTAGACTGAATCACGCAAGCGAGATGTCGTTGTCTTTCGCAGGAACTGCAGACGCTGCGCTATTCGGCGACTGGCTTGAATTCCAGACTGTTCAATCTTCTCCGAAGAACTCCATGAGAAGATTATTCTCGCGCGCAGCCGTTACCATCTGCTGGAACAGCGTTTCGTTTTCCAGAACTTTGGTGAATCTGGATGGTAGAAAGCACGTGAACTCCCTGTCCACTTCAATAATGATTCGGGGTCCGAAGCGTGTTTTTACTGGCCGTACATCAGAAATCTTGTAGTCGGTTTTTAGCGAAAGCTCCGACAGTTTTTTCGTCGGCAGGAAGTCCAACAACTTTCCAATCTTGTTGATTTGGGAGAAGTCCATCGCTGATATTAAGCTTTTGAATTTCAAGGGTTAAAATTTGTAACGCTGTTCTTCTCTGGATGAGCGTTTGAAGAGCAGCTAAGTTTTGCAAGAATGCTTTAATACGTACTTTTAACTCGCAACGCTCCCTCTGCATATGCTTCTGCTGTTGCCCCCCGAGAACGACTGATCCCTTATAGCTCTGCTACAATACCCGCAGCTTCCCCCACCGCGTTTCGCCAACAGTCGCGCAAAACAAAATGGCTGATGTCGAAGAGCACCAGGCGGAGCTTCTAGCAAAATTGCTGACGATGTTGTTGCTATGCGCCGCTGAATAAAGTTCGAGACACAGAGAAATATTTCAAATATCATCATTTTATTGAACGGTTAGCGATTACGGGAGCAGCAGCCCTGTACACAATGTAAACATTTATGATTGAAGGAATTGCTATCTCCTGTGGGCAGACCCTTATTGAACATTTTACGCGTAGCTTTATTCTGCATACGGGTAAATGTCTTGTAGTAATCGCCAACTATTTTATCGTTGCGTGATAGATCATTTGAAAATACGCTTGTAAACGTATGCTCACCGAAGCCAGTACACATATAATGAAGAGACAAAATGCAATACTGTCCGCAGCACTGCGAATCCGCAGCTTAAAGCTGATCAGTGCTGTATCGGAAGAGTTTACAGTTTCCTTGGAGTCGTCGGAGATGCTGCGGGATGATTGGTGGTAGTCCGTAGCTGTCGAAGTACCATCCACGTCCGTCACGATCGACGTACATGGCGATCCAGTGCCGGGCTGTTTATGTCCATCAGTATTCGCGACAATAGCCGTTGGTTTTGTCCAAACTTTTGGTATGCGATCTGCGGGGTATACACGGACAGCGTGCTTTTTTATATCACGTAGAGAGTCGAGGATTTGAAGGCTGTTCATAGCAAGACTATTGAGTTTTTCCTCAGCTTTTCGCTTCAAACTCACACCCGATTCGCGCAAACGCGATTTGGAGGCTTCCCTAGGTTGGATTCCTGCATCCATTATATCGCTCACCATATTAAGGCCTGACCGTATAGCCTCTTTACCGACAGCCCGTGCCCCCTGTTTTAAGAGAGGTAAAATTCGACGGAGAATGCCGCCAAGGAAACGGCTAATACCGTGACCCCGCTGGTTCGGCGACCCCATGTATACTTGGCTAATTCCCCCGTACCCTGTTCTACCTCCTCCCACTTGTGCGTCAAAGTACGCATCGTAGTAATTCATGATGCTCTCTCTCTCTCGCTCTCTCGCTCTCTCTCTTTTTCTCTACCACAACTAAGCTAGGCGTTTGAACTGGAGTGTTACGGTTAGCGTTCCACCCTCGAATGGCATCCAATGCCCAAATTCATCTCTTATAGCGATATCTATCGTTTAAAAGCTGGTACGTAGAAGAGGTATGTACCGCGGTGGCGAAAAACTTTTGAATTTCACAGAACCGTAGTTATAATTGTTATCAATGTCAAAGGGAACGATACGTAATAATGGTGCGTGTACATCACCGGTCATGTAGGACTCGCAAATATCCGTATAAACAAACAACATATTGGGTATAACGTTCATGCGGCTAGACGGCTGCGGCGCAATATACTGATTCGGTATCACAATACCCGCGCTGTGAGTGAAGCCTAAAATTTTGTTAATTATGGAGGAACAGTGGAAAGCGTGTTCTAGATTTTTGCACTCGGTGCAGACACGCTCTATCGAGACATAGCCGTTAAGAGTATGCTGGAATTTCAAATGTCCTGCGATACATTGAATTTCATTAATTGCTTCGAGTAGCGTGGAGACGCTACGGTATACCCCAGATGGTACGCAAGCACGCTCGTTTTTTAAATCGACATTGGCCTCAACGCCCGGGGTCACTGCGTTCGTCACTAAACTGATAAAGTTTTTTTCACCTTCAGGTGGCACGTGTAGAACAGTCATCGGTATGCCTATTTCGGCTAAGAAAACGCCCCATTTACCGTGTAAATTTACACTTTGTGGGAAATGTGTGGTATATTGCATCGTCGGGTTATTAGGGGAGTACTTCATGCTGCTATTGCTAGGTAGAACTACAAAAAATTCGGTATCACTCATCGCGCCTACTTTTTCTTTCCCTGCCTTTGGACTCTAGATAACTCGGGTTCGTAAAAAATACCGTCAATCTCCTCACCGTTGAGATCATGCAGAATGTACACGATAGGTCGGCTACTCACGGATATACGATGTATCTTAAACAGCTCACTGCTCCAGCCGCTCTCGGATCCTTTAGCAAAGGCAGCCTTCGCGCTACTGATGCGGACCATATCACCCAACTTATATTTAGGAGGCGACCGCTGTACAGGATGCTGTTGTTTGTATCGCCGTATTAGATTGTCGCGCGCTTTGGCAGATGGAAGCAACGTCACAGACGCGGGTGTCATTCTAATGCCGCTATGTATAGTACGATTGTATGCGGAGACTGTATTCTGGAAAACGTCGATATAACGTTTTTGGTGGCGCAAATACGTGAAGTATCGCCAATCGATACGTCACGCGATACGTGAAGTATCAGATTCTTTCTTTCAACGTTCGATTGAAGCGCTCTACAACAGGTGCTTTTACGTCAGGGTTGCGACTCGCCCGAAACCGAAAATTATGCTTCTGTAAGAAAGTCTGAAAAACTGACCCTGTAAATTCCCGACCCTTGACCGATGGTAGGCAAACGGGAGATCGGCCGTTTGTGCTTTTTAGCGAGAGTATACGACCCAGAGCGTTAGCCACTGTTAAAGCAGCCCTGTCGTACACCGGCTCAACCCACGCGTACTTACTGAGCACATCTATGACCACAAGAAGATAGGTATAGCCATCGTTATAACTTTTGAGTGAACGAAGGTCTACAAGATCAGCCTCCCCAACATCGTCAATGTTCTGCACATTGTAGATACGCCGGGCAAATCGTCGACGTATCGCTCTATGCTTGGTGAAAGCATCCTGTGCTTCGAGCCACTGTATCGTTGTTTCTGGTGAGATTTTCTTTTTACGACTTGCGCGTAACAGTTTAGTAGCACCGGATAAAGACGCCTCATGTGAAGGATCAAAGTAAATGTTTTCAAGTGTTTTCATACTGACAGTTTGAGAGAGGACCAGGTGAGCCGCCTTCTCTTACCACGCCCGCTCTGTGCGGATAATTTGTTGCTCTCGCTACCGCTGTAAAACTCGGAATGACTGGTATCGCTAATGTCCTCGTCGTCACCGTCGTCGTCAGCGTCGGTGGTGCTGTTACTGTGGGGCGAGCGTAATGTTGAATTGGCTTGCGTTTCCAGCCACAGTTCGTCGTTTCCCACAAATTCACGAGGGGCCTGTAGAGCCCTTAAAAAATTTACAAAGACTCTACGGCTCATCGGTTTGGTCATCTTTCTCGCACGCATTGCGTCATTCACAAGATCAAAAATGTTTGAATGCTTGATTGTTTCTCCATTGACAGAAACCACACCGGCTGCATCCCAAGAAAAATCTGAGGACGGCGCATCATGTAATCGTCGCAATAAGAGTTTAGCTTTATTGCGGAATTTCGCAGGTACACTCTCAACGATAATGGAATCGTTCATTCGTGTTTCTGCTGCTACTGTTGCTGATCTTTCCATGGGGTGTGTGTCTTTTTTTCGTTCCTTCACAAGATCATAATACAATTGTGCTCGTTCGCTATCGACGAAATGTAGATAACGCTGTAATACGCGCAAATACGCTAGCCATTTTTCTCGATCGTCGCCGTACGCGTTAGATTTCAAAATTTCGCTCATCTCCATATCAAGGCGATTCAGAGTCGCCGTAATTGTTGTCCTCCGTTTGGCTCGTCGATCGTGCCTCACTATCGCTGACGCTGCGTTTTTGGGAATCTAGTTGTAATAGGCGCTCCTCGGGCACCAGAACCATTTTCCTGGCATGCTCCATTATTTGGCAATTAGATTTGACAATATGGTGCCGAGGATTGGGGCAAGCAGCAGGGGTAAAAATCCACCGCTTTGAATGACAAACTTCTTCTTACTTTTCCAGCAGCCTCTATTTGCGGCTAAGAGCCTGAGACGGGGCACGTGGCGGCGCAATTTTTTCCGTTGGTTGGCTTTGAGAGGAATATTACCGCGAAGAACGTTTAAAGCGCACTCGCAAATGCAGCGTACTATACGAGAATCCGCTTTCCGCAGAATAGCCTTACGCTGTTCTTTGGTGAGATATTGAAGAGCGTTCAATATCGCAACGCTCTTCTTGCAAAGAGACGATCCGCTGCGTGCCATCACAGGCGTAGAACTGGTAATTCTCCATATGTGTCAGCGTTTTTTAATTTCTTTCGCAGTACGTAAACGAAATGGCGAGTATCATCAGGGAACATACATGTACGGAATCGACAGTTATCGGGTGTTGATTGCTTCAGATCTAGCAACAAATATCCGTGCGGTTTAGATGTTGCGTCGTAATAAGCCTCCTGTAGAAATCGTGGATTTTCGGGACATATTTGGCGCGCCAAGTGTTGTATTTGAGCACGATCGCGAGGGTTTTCGAAGATAACGATATAATTAGCATTCAAAGAGATATCCCGCTGACCTTGGCCCTGATGAAACAAATTTTGCGTTATAAAAATAACGCTCAAGTTCTTATGATGACTGCCTTTGGTGAATAGATCGACAACGATATTGATCGATGCTTCACGCATTAGATCATCGATAATTAAGAGCTTCGCGCGGGGGTCGTTTGAGTAATCGGCAGTCTGGGGTAACCCCCCCCCCTAATACCCCGTATATGCTGTCTGCCACTCGAATAATAAAATATTATTCTCTCGAGGCGCTCACTGTTCATACACGTGATACATTTCAGAATTTTTTTTACAAAATACGTTTTACCGCAACCTGTCGGCCCGCAGATCATAGAAGTCCAGGGATGTTGCCACCTCGTGTCCATCGCGGTAAATGAGGAAATTTAGGCTCAGGGCAATATTAAATAAGATTTTCGGGTTTTTACGTAAAAAATATATTTACAGTATATTTTACAAATGGCGATAACCATAGGGAAGCGATCCATATTGTCCATCACGTCTTCGCTTAAGGCTCGATGGCTTGCACGTTTTTGTCTCACCTGATGTGACATCATGGTGAAGTTCTGTACGTCTAATGGCGTCGTATCTCAGTACAATAGGATCCTCTCGCTCACCCACGATGAAGGATCGTACGGACTCATAGTTTATTAACGCATTGTTTGCAAAAATAAGCGTGATACCCTTAACTTTGCATACCTCGCTCTGTCCCGACAGGCGCACGCCCGATGAATGCATAAAATTTCGGGCCGCCGGAAATGAAACTTCTTATGTAACTGCCCTCGCCATAGGTGGTTAGCTCGTTAGTTAAATCGCCAAGCAATTGGCCTATCGGGGGCTCGTAGGCATCAGGTTGCTCTCTCGTTACATAAATTACGGAGTCGGTATCGCAGTACAACGCACGTCTTCCCAGACGTTCCAGGTAACCATAAAGTTTTGAACGCGCTTGTGCCGTGGTGTATGCAGCTATTACAGCGTTAGCTATACTGGAGGGTACCACAGCCTCACCGATTTTAATATAATTGACGTAAAGAATTTCATTGTTCACCGGCAGCATACCTGTAATATCGTATTCTGGATTAGTTAATAACTCTATAAGTTTTTTGCGCATTGATACTACGACTGTTTGTGGCAGGTTTTCGCGTTGTCCGAATTTTCCCCAGAACGAATTCACACATACTTTGGCGACTGAGCGTAGGCCGGGGTTTTCGATTATCGACTGAAGATTCAAACGAATCCCCTCTGATTGCTCAAAGCTAGCGATATAACGCTCCTGGGCGGATTCATCGCCCAAACAGCTCTCAGGCCATCCGCTCGCCTCCCGCTTGATCTTTAAAAAGGTGTTAATGTACTCGACGAATAAACCTCCCGATTGCGTGTCACGATTGAATTGCGTTACTTCGTATTGCCAGATTTCGGCAATGTGGAGTATCGTGTAACCGCATGAGACGGCTTTTCGCATTTCATCGGCAACCCAGGTACCCTCGAACACACGCTCATCCGGATCGTCATTCATACACTCTTCCTCATTCATCATCTCGCTGCATGTGCGGCACAGAGAGAACAGCAGTCGCTGATGCATACGCACAGGCAAAACAGGGTGGTAGAGAGCGCGCGGTGGTAGAACGGTACATTTCACCAGGCCTTCGACACGCGCTAGATCGTTAGTGGGTCCTGTCAGCCCTATGCATTCTCCGCCTATATATACTTTCGGATGTCCGATAGGGTATTTACCAAATTTGCAAATATACGGGTACAGAGAGCAGACGTCTACGTAGCGTATGCGCTCCGTGTCTTTAACATCGTAGAGCGTCACCATATTCTCCGTCCGACCGCCGACGAAAGCATCACGAGGGTTTAAGGGTTCCGCAGCCGTCATTGGATGATCCCGTATGAGTCCGCGAATTTCAGCACTCGTTTCCAAAAGCCTGTCCCACTCGCATTCCTAGATTTCCGTTAACTGATAACCTCCCGAGCGAATTCTATTAGCTATAGCAAGAGTTCTTTCTAACCGCTCGTCCATCGATATATCACATCGTTGTTTACAGTCTCTATTGAGGGAGAAGCATTGAGGGCACCCGTGCCAATAGCAACCATGAAATTGTAATATGTACGCGATATTGTCAGTTTCATAATAACCGACGACTAGTACATTTTGAGGTAGTCTAAATTCGCGCGAAGGGCCAGCGTGTATAATACGCTTTCCGAGAGTATGCTCCATCCATACAATCCATGAAATTTCCTTTTTTGATTGGGTATGCACCCACCTATAGCCGTCCAACGGTATAATACCGATCGTATTATCTTTGAGGAAATTTTTCCGAAAGACACTGAAGTAGGCCGAGGCTATCGTTGTGCTCTCGTCAAACGGACAACCCGGCCGCTGGCTATAAACATGTCACGAAAAGCCATACACGCGCGTCTCAAGATCGTGACGTCGTCCGTGCAGTAGCTTACGAGTTCCTTCAAAAAGTCAAACACGTAGTCTCTGTCTTTAGATTCGTTAAACCAGGCTAAGAATTTTTCGCGCTCTGCGGGGCGCATCGTATCGGGAGAATAATACTCTACGGCTGGTAGGGGGCCCACATAATTTTGATTCTCCGGCCTGTTAAACAAATAGCTGAAAACACCTTTAGCGATAGCGCCTGTGAGACCGAAGGCTTTAGGAAGCGCACTGAGAGGCATGTGAAAATAGTTTAGGCTGTTGAGAAAAACAAGTTTTTCAACACGCGTCGAAATGATTTTCGTACCGTTCATAATTATACTCGGCAGTCGGCCCTTTTTTTCTTCAATTAAATAGCGCAAAATGAACTGCGCGTCAAAGCCACCGGCATTATAAGCAATACAGATAGTACGCGAAAATTGCTCGATACGCCGCATAGCAAGCTCGACCAATTGTCCCACAGGCTGTTGTCGAAATACATATTGTCGAGATTCGCAATACTCGCATGGCTCGGTCATCGAATGACGAGTGCAACAATACGTGCAAACGCGTTGAGCTACGCACAAGTTGGGCTCGTGTAGAAAAGTATTCGCATCGCCTGGTACCTGTGTGCATTGCTGAGTCTCAAAATCGTAGAATATAAAAAGTATTTTCCCCGTGCTTTGACCACCGCGAATAGGCTTCATAAAGCACATGTGATAATAGGGTCGATCCGCTCTGCATGCTTTACAAAAGGTCCTGCCGCAAATGTGTTTTCGTCTTTTATCGAGAGGTCTGACAATTTTCAGGCATTCGCGGCACCGCTTGAACGAGGCACACACGCTGTTTGATTTGCGTTTGCTGTACTGATTAACAATGAAATGATTTTCGAAACATTGCAGCCCGTAAAACTCGCGCGCGCACGCTTCGCATCGAATAGCTGCATTTACTTCGGGATCGCACGGTGGTGACGTCATGCAACGAGGATACTTTTTTTAAAAACATCTATGGCCAAATCTACGGTATTGCGAATTACACGAGGAGCAAAAATCGCGGCTTCCCACGGCGCCTCGTAAATTTAATATCGGCTGATAATGATGCGAACGCTCGTAATATAAAATGTGCAGCGTTTGTTCGATTTTGCCAAAAGTATTTGAGACTTACTGCGAACCGTCTAACAAAGCTGCATCCCCCCTCCCGAACGTCGAATATTCATAAACTACTATGGCAATACCGTGCTCCGCGAGATAATTCTGATAGAGAGCAATCTCACGGACACCGCAGCCGTTTGAGGGTACTATATCGCCCGCTGCATTCGTTAATTCAAGAGCAGCATTTTTCTGCAATGAGCCGTTGGTCTGCCTCATGCGTTGCCAGTTTGCGTGTAAACTACCTGAGCGTATTTCACCCCGTTCGCCATACGCGCGCGCCGCCGCCAGTGACCGCGGTAAACACAGTGTATCGGTATTGCGTTTCGTGAGAATGGATTTTTTTCTACCCTCTCATGTGTTAAGCGTTTTCTGCCAGTGCCCTCAACACCCCTGACAATACTGGCTTTGATTATGTACGCATCGTCAATATTCAATGATGCAGCACTCTGAGCAACGCTCGTTATTAACAGCCAAATATCATCGAACGCGCAATCTCTAACGGGGCGAAACGAGAGCCAAACGGGGCCGTGCGGTAAGCTGCTCGAGGCAAACGATATACCTATGTAATCGCCAGCCATGGTAATAAATGGCCACCAGGTGGGGATTGACGAATGCGTACCGTGATTTCTCGGCCTCGTAGTTTCAAACGCTTGAAGTACCGACGAGCCTCCTCGATGATCTCAATACGCACGCCTGGCGGCTGTACATCGTCGAAGGACTCATCGCGCTGCCGTCTACGACCGAAACCTTCTTGTACGCCTGTAAAAATGAGTAGGAATGCTTAAAATTGCTTAACCATGTCAATAAGTAAGCTCAAAATGTACCTGATATTATTGCTACTTCTAACCATGGATGTCTACAAAGCGTCTTCATCAATCAGCAGAGATACCGATGCATAACATGCCGTAAAATATAATAGCTCACTCTCTATTTATTGCAAACAAAATCTTTAAAGTTAATATTAGCTTTGCAAAACCGATACTTTATATACCGATGCGAGTAATAAAGGGGGTTCGTTTACCTGAGTCGTCGCTCGAACTCGAAAGACGATTTAGCCAATCGTCATCAACAGCATCATCATCATCATTATCATCGTGCGGTAGATCGTTTTCACCCTGCTGCTGTGGCGAGTCACCTCCAAAAGGCCACATCCATAGTTGGTTGTCCCTATGCTCGTATTCCTTAGCAGGGTGTTGCGCGTCGTTGACTGTCTCGCGAGCCCATTGCTCCAGCATGATGCTGCCTCTCTCACTTACAGCCTGATCGGCGTCATCGTCGTCGTCGTTACCACGCTCGGGGTTATTCTCGTTAAAACGAGGATTCAAATCTGCATGTGTTTTATTATTAATGTCTGATAGAAACGTATTGTTAATGTATGATAATGGATTATTATTAATACTTACACTCGTTACTACCGGTAGATATTTCGGACGGGTGCCCCATACTGGATGTAGACGGTCGGACATGGGTCTCAGCGTCGGAAATATCCGCAAATATATCTACCGGATTTAGAACCAGCTGCTTTAGTACCCCTTCTTCTTCTTCAACATCTGATATGGGGGATAGCTGGAGGTAATCAGGAAGCCTATAAACAGTATCCTCATTGTTGGTCGCGGGGCGTAGATCAGGACCCATAAGCATTTCAGAGTCGGTACAATTATTGCGCGATGGTCCTTCAATCACGGAATCTAGATGGTCGTCATGCACGCTTTCATCATCTCGTGCTGTTTCTTCCTCCATGGCTTGCGCCCCCTCGGCGAGTGCAGCTTCTTCATCGAAGCTCGCATCATAGAGCCGGCGATAATCTAGGGTACTTCTGCATTACCACGATATCACACTTAAAAAAGATGCTTGCACGCTACGGAGCACAACTTACCGTTTATTCCATTGATGAGATCACGTATGCACGGAGTAGTCTCGAGATTTCTACGTTGTAATTCTTCAAACACACATAGGAGAACCCTGTAGCCTCTAAACAGACCTCTGTTATAGGCCGTCACAAGGGCTCGCAGCAGAGCCCACCATAACACATATTTCAAACGAGTTTTGAGAGGATTTTCCGGTATATATCGCAATTCCGTGAACCAGTTATTATTACACCGTCGGCGAAGTTGTGCATTCCGCGTTTTGACCAAGCGAAGAAGATCTAAAATGCACGTACGGATATTACGGCTATCCATAGATACTCCTGAGAAATGTATCGAGCGCTGTCTACATCACTACTGACAGCATTTTTAATTTTTCAAATGTTCGCGTTGTCACGAGCAATGTGTGTGTGTGTATGTTTTATCAGACATACATGTAGCACATTCGAAGACAATAGCCTTTTTGAAAATCTCGAGATTTATTTCTCCGAGCGTGTAAACCGATATTTCGCGCAGCTGCATTTCTGCTGACGTGCGGACATTCCTGAAAGTATCTTCATCAACGTCTCCGTCGAGCGTTTATTGCCGGAGAAGTTTCAGGTTAAAATCAAATCCAGAAAAATCATAGTCGAGTTCTAATTTCACGTTCTCTGAGGAACTGCGCTCTCCATTTAAAAAATATAGAACGAGTATAAGTATGCTTTGCTATATACAGGCTATCCCTCAGCTGAGATGTTCTCGAGGATGTAGGCTGAAATTCTGAATAGGTTGATATAAGTATGTATGGAGTTCGGATCAATCTCTGAATTGTTATTCATTTTTAAAAGCATACGACAGTGAGCAACGCGCGTGCGTGTGTGTGCAGTAGCAAGCGGACCGGCGCCACACACACACGCATGCTCGTGCTCGTCGCTGTGCGCGCTCTATAGCAGGTACGAAAATCCGCACAAAGAGAAGAGGCCGAGAATACGGCTTGTCCCTTGCGGGCTGCTACGAGGGCGCGTGTGTGTGCCAGCAAGCGGCCAGATTCCACGACACACGTATGCTCGTGACCATCGGTGTGCGCGCTGTATAGCAGGTACGGATATCCGCACAAAGAGGAGAGGCCTAGGATACGGCTTGTCCCTTGCGGGCTGCTACAAGTGCGCGTGTGTGTGCCAGCAAGCGGCCAGATTCCACGACACACGTATGCTCGTGACCATCGGTGTGCGCGCTATATAGCAGGTACGAATATCCGCACAAAGAGGAGAGGCCAAGAATACGGCTTCTCCCTTGCGGGCTGCTACGAGTGCGCGCGCGCGTGTGTGTGTGTGTGTGTGTGTGTGTGTGTGCCAGCAAACGGCCCGATTCCACGACACACGTATGCTCGTGTCCGTCGGTGTGCGCGCTCTATAGCATGTACGAATATCTGCACAAAGAGGAGAGGCCGAGAATACGGCTTCTCCGGTGTGGGCTGCTGCGCAAAAGATTTTGACAGTTATCAGCATAGTTCGCAAACTCCTGCGGTGAGTTCACCGGCGGATGAACTTATCGCGGAGCGAAGCTAAACTGCATCGCTTAGCTTGTACACGTGCATCTATGGTATCTTAGCTCTGTGCTCACCGTCGGATGAGCTCATCGTAGAACGATCGCGCTTACGGTCAGGTGAGCTCATCGTAGAACGATGCATCGCCTTCCTCGCACACGTGCCATTATGCTGACTTGTCAAAATTTGCAAAAGAGGCCCTTCATACGACTGGCAGCTTCAGTTGCTCTTCAGACTCCGTCGCGCGCGTTCCACCAGTCCGCGAAAAATGTATCCCGAGTGGCTCGAGCTCCTTGTGGCGCCGTTCGCGTGCCGCGTTTCCCGCGTGGACGGCTTGTCGGTATATATACGCACAGTGGCGACGGGCGAAACGCACGAGTGGTTGCGTGAAGCCCTGTACGCGTTTTATGTGCAGCGTCGGGCGGGAGTACGCCTCCCATTCGACGATGTTGTGCCGTGCGCGTCGTGTGTGATAATCCCCGCGGGTGGCTGTGATGTACTCTGCGGGAACATAGTGTCGTGCGACTCCGAGGGATAGAGTGAAGTTTTTTTTGTGATGAGGGGTACAGCGGGTACGCAGACACGGACTCGCTGTATACCCCCGCGCCCTTTTGTGCGTTTGTCGCGGGCCTCGTTATACAGTGCACGGTTTCGGGGATCGCGCATCTTGAGGCCATCTCCTTCGTCTCGGACCTGCTCGCGGATCTCGTAAAGAACCGCGTCGTCGTGGCTGTGGCCGAAAACGACACGCCCACCCCCGCGTGCGCATGTACAACGGGGTCGACGTCGCGACGCTGTTAATCGTGGCGTTAAACGACGGGCCCGAACCCGTCGCTTTTTACGACGCGGGGTGGCCCGACGACGGGTTCGACGACTCGTTCGAGCCAGAGGGGTGGGCGAACGAGCCGTGACACTCGTGCTCGTGTGTGCGCGCGCGCGCGTATGTGTGTGTGTGTGTACTCTCGGAGTTCGCAGCAGCGGCCTCGGTGAGTAAGATTGTTTTATTTCTAAAAAATGAGTTTTCATGAAGTAAAAAAAAGGAGCCACTATGGCGAACCCTCCACTCCGGCCATTCCCCCTCCACACCCCGCGGGGCGTGGGGGGAAGCCCCCCTCCATCTCCTCCACCTCTGATACCGAGGAGGGGGGAGGGGTGGGGGATAAGGACGACCATCCCCACCACCTTGGCTACCGAGGAGTGGGGGTAGGAGTGGGGATGAGGAGTGGGGGTCGCCATAGTGGCCCCCATACTACTTACGTATACAATGGTATATATTTTGAATGTTACAATACAACGTTGAATAGACATCCACTAAGCGTGTGTCGAATAACGTCACCTAGCAAGAGCGTTCTAAGTACATCTATCTTACGTATACGATATAACATATTTTGGATGACGTACCTCATACACCGCTCGACATCGAAAAAACATCTATTGAATGTATATCAAATGACGTCTCCTGGCAGAACGTTCTGAGTACATATATCTTACGTATACGATATAACATATTTTGGATTATGTACCTCATACACCGCTCAACAACGAATAAACATCCATTGAACGTATATCAAATGACGTCCCGTGGCAGAACGTTCTGAGTGCATCTATCTTACGTATACGATATAACATATTTTGGATTATGTACCTCATACACCTCTCAACATCGAATCAACATCCATTGAACGTACATCAAATGACGTCCCCTGGCAGAACGGTCTGAGTACATCTATCTTACGCATCCGATATAACGTACTTTGGATGATGTACCCCATCAACCGCTCATAATCGAATAAACATCCATTGAACGTATATCAAATGACGTCCCCTGGCAGAACGTTCTGAGTACATCTATCAGACGTTCACGACAGTACATGTTATAGATCATGTACCTCGTATAGATCTTAACGTCGAATGGACATTCATTAAACATGTAACAAGGAACATTATGCGGTAGAGCATTCTAGGACATTCACCGTATGTATAAGATAGTATATATTTTGGATTTAGTAACTTATATAGTGTCCAGCATCAACTAGACATATGTTGAACGTTTTTCGATAAGGATGTATTCAAAGTCTTAATATAGTCGATTCAATTGGCCTTAGTGTCACGTACACTGAACGTTCATTGAATGACTATCAGTGAAGTACTTAGCTACAGCATTCTAAATACATCCATGGTACATATTTAATGGTATATACAGGGTGCGGCAACATAACTTCCTTTTTTAAAATGCGCGCCATTCAGTTGGTTCATGTCGTAACGGAGCGCTAGTGGTCTCGTTCGAAAGGGGGGACTCTAAAGTTTTGTCCCGACACAGTTCATTCGCCATCATGCATTCGAACAGTGAGGAGCATGCTGTTGCCGTTGAGGCCTACTTTTCGCGTGGATGTTCTGTGATCACAACCCAGCGTGCCTTTCGGAATCGCTTTAATTTAGCCCCGTTGGCCCCTGTCGCGGACTGGAATTCAATTGTTACGTGGGTCACTACGTTCAGACAAACTGCAAGTGTGACAAGGCGAAGAACTGGAGCCTGTATTTTTTTCAGCCAAAAAAGGCCGTTTCTGAATTTAAAAATAATTTCCCCCTTTTTTTTGTAAACAAAATCAGCGTTACCGGAACATAAAAATGATTTCAAGTCGTCCGCTCGAAAGCCAACAAAAATCTACAACTTTTATGTACAGAAATTTTTTTCAGTTACTTCTAGTTTCCGAGATATATTCATTTGAAAAAACGGCATCTTCTAAAGTGTTGAATTAAAACATCTGAAAAAATTCACATAGAATTCCTTTTAGTAGTACTTTGATATAACCGATTATGGGGCAGATTTGAGATGGTCGAAAAAAGTGGCTGAATTGACGGTGAATCCCTCATATGTTTTCAAAATTTAATTCTAGACCATCGATTACCTTGTCATTCCCGTCGTTCATTACCGTCAAAGAAACAGAAAACAAAGTATATGAAGTTTTTTATGATTTCATACAAAGTTGAAAAAAAATATAGTTTGAACACAAATGAAATGAAAAATTGGAAAAATGCAAAAAACATATATGACGCGTTATATCGGTAATAATGAATATTCACTGCCTATTCGGCGAGCTCGATGTTCCGCTGCAAAGCGGGGACGACCGTTCCCTTCGGATACGGTTATTTTGTCTACCTCGATCGCGACGTTCCGCAATTTGATCGACAATTTCAGTATCATCCGAGTCGCTAGCTTCGACGTTATTTCTTGAAGCCCCCCCCCCAACCATTTTACGTTGCGCCGATGCTCATTATCCGATTGGTCGTGCCTACGATTCCTGTTCGCATTTTCCAGACGAGTCAAGCTGTTACGATGCGGCTGCTTAGAGCTCCTGACTGCATTCACCATCCCATCCGTGAACTCTGACCAGCTTGGTTTGTCGAAGGTACGATTCCTTGCAACAGACGCTTTTTATGAACAATATTTACAAGAAGGTCGAAAAGGATATCTACGAAACGAAAGACAGTAAGAAAATCTATAATAGTTTTTTACACACCATAAAGCGGTTTTGCGAATCTTGTTTTTCTTAAGGCTATTTCATTTGGTTTGCGACCATGCCACGTTACACCTGGTGATACCGAATCCTTCATCGCGTTCTTTAGTACCTCGTTAGCCGCTTCTGGCAAGTTGTGGCCACCCTGCGAACCCAAGTAACTTACCGGAGGAATGAGAAAAATGGATGGCACAGATCTAGTTAGAAATAACAATAAAACTAAAGAAATCGTCGAACGAAAGCACATATTTTTTTAACTTACAATGCTCCGATATTCTTTTTCCGAGATATTCTCGAAAGCCATCACTTCTTCCAGACTTGATAACGGCAACGAGTTCGGCTTGCTAGGGGAATCCGGCAACAACTCCCGTTCGTATAATCGTCGGAGCTTGCTACACAATGGAATAAAAAACAAAAAATAAACCTGTGACTCTACATGATTACATTCCTTATGCAATTATGAGGGGAAGATAATATTTTAATAATGGTACTCACCGCATTTCTTTTCCCATGTATCTCGAAGTAACCTGGAAAAGAAAAATGAGATCAGCGATAAACGTCACTTTCATAACGAAATGCGTATCAGTGTGGGAATTTATCAACGGGCAAACTTACTGAATCTCGTTATTCACGCGTTCCACGGATGCCTGTGATGCGTAAACAAATTGTTGATTATAATGTGGCCACTGTTGAGTTGGGTTGTGCCACTGCGGTTCGTTAGGACCCAATTGCATTTGATGCTGTCCTCCGTCTCCATGCGCTTGTCCTCTAAACGTATTCCAAGTGTCATTAGCGTCTTGGGGTCTCGCGGAAACCGGAAAATTGCTTGCAACAGAAGATGATCGTATCGTATCGGTTGTCATACAATTCTGACTTGGTCGTGTTTGATTGTCTTGCAGTGGAAAAATGTGTCGCGATTGTCTTTCGTCGCGCTGCACGGACGTGCAGCCACCGTGTCGTGAAGTTTCATTTTGTTGTAGTGGCGTGCTGCTCGATCGTGGTACCGCGTTGTCCTGCAGTGGAAAAATGTGTCACGTTTGGGTTTGGTCGCGTTGCACGGACGTACAATCACCGTGTCGTGAAGTTTCGTTTTGTTGTAGTGGCGTGCTGCTCGATCGTGGTACCGGCAGTGTAAAATGTGTCGCCTTTGTGTTTCGTCGCATGCACGGCCTATAGTCGCCGTGTCGTAAGATTGCGTTTTGTTGCAGTAGCGTTTCTTGGTATTGAGATTGGGAACGATTCGTTTGAAACATCGCAGGCCCCATATTCGGCAAACAGTGGAGAAATTACTTAACCGACATTCTTATTCAATGAATAGGCGACCGTATCGAAATAACAAAATTTGAAATTATTGAATAATCAACTCACGATACGATAAACGTTCGCTGTATATTAGGGTGATTCTAAATACATCGATTTTTTTCTCGAAACTCCATCGGAAATCATTAATATACAAAAAAAGTAATTTTCCCAAAATTTGGGATTTAAAAAAAAATTTAGATAGTGCTCTAGTGACTTTATGATATTTTTTGTGTTTTCTTGAAAATAAGGACGTGACATTTTTTTTTGCTCTCATAATAAAATAAGTTTTGTTTTTACTTCGTTACTCTGAAGTACACATTTCAGAGCTTTAAAAAAAAACTTCAAGCTGCCTCAAGTATTTTATTCACTATTAATTTCTTTTTAACTTTCAGCTAAAAATCCTAAAATTAAGAGCTTAGCTATAGGTGTCTCTTTTTTTGCTTTCATAGCAAAATGTATTAGTGCTCCATGAAATCATGAACCTGCTATAGTTTATAGGGGTGTAAAAGAAACGCTGCGCCTGTAATCGTAAAGAACCTGAAATTTGCGATTGTAGGCTCAATGTTATTTCTTACACATTTAAACTACGACAGATTTATCATGATTTCATGAAACATTAACACTTTTTGCTATGAGAGCAAAAAAAACAACATCGATAACTAAGCTATTAATTTTAGGATTTCTAGCTGAAAAAAATTGAATAGTAAATAAATTACCGGACGCAGATTAAGGTATAATGAATGTTTAGACGCTCAAAATAATTATATTTTTTGGAATTTTTTTAGAGGTCGCCAATAAGAATATTAAGGTGGTCCTTATTTCAGACTGACGATTTTTTTGTCAGACGCCTCCCAAATTGACTCCAAACAATTTGAAAATAATACCTTAATTTTTTCCGGTTTTTACCTAGACTCTAACCCCTTCCACTATGAGGGTGGAAGGGTCCCCATTGAAATACACGTGTTTCGGCCATATCCTCAGGGTTTATTTTATTCCAGGAGTAATCTGGCACAGATTAGAGGTGTAAAAAAAAACATTGAGCCTAAAATCGCAAATTTCAGGTTCTTTACGATTACAGGCGCAACGTTTTTGTACACCCCTAAACCGTAGCAAATTCTTGATTTCATGGCACACTAAACCTTTCTGCTATAAGATAAAAAAAATAACACCTATAGTTAGCTCTTAATTTCAGGATTTTCAGCTGAAAATTAAAAAAAAAGTTTTAATAGCAAATATATTAATTGAAGCAGCTTAAAGTTTTTTTCAAAGATCTTACATTTGTATTTCAGAGTAGCGAAGTTAAAAAAAATTATCTTGTTATGAGAGCGAAAAACAATGTCACGTCCTGATTTTCAAGAAAAAATTCAACAAAATATCGAAAAATTATTTGAGCACTATCGAGACATTTTTTTTTAATTCTAAATTTTTGAAAAATTACCTTTTTTGATATATTAATGATTTCCGATAGAGCTCCGAGAAAAAAATATCGATTTATTTTGAATCACCCTACTGTATATACAACGGTGCGTTCATTGGTCGATCATTGCAGGATAATATTCACGGTTATTAACCAACTCACGCTCAATCCTTGATAATTTTTATCAAATGTTGGCAGGCCATCGTATGGTATCTCATGAAGATTTTGCAACGTATGACGAATTTTCGCTACGCCCTCATTTAATCGGGTCGAATCAGCGATGTTGTCTTCTCCCGGCCTCCTACGTAAGCTGGTACTATTATCTTCCGACGAAGTGGTTGTAAAAGTGGGAACGTAGTCTAACAGACGAGGAGGTGAAAAAGCATTTCGCTTGGGGCGTGATTCTTCCATTCTGCATATAAAAAATAAACAAGCGAGAATATCTACTTATGGACATAAGGATGTTCAGTCGTCTATTTTGTAATAATTGTACCGTAAGCGGCCTTGGAGCGTACACTCAAAACTGTGTACTAAATTAATTTTAATAAATAACTACTCGTCGTTATTATTTACTGAGACACTAGTGGTTTCCATGTGCAAGATCAAGATAAATTCGGTAAAAACTTCCTCCCAAAAGAAAATATAGACAAATATAGAAAATATAGACATCATTTCGGATGTAATCAATTAATTGGTCGCAATAGTTCTCAACAGTAAAATAAAAGAAATGTTTAGACAAATATGAGTTGCCAACACGAAATGCGAAATTTTTCACGAATTCGAAAACAATGACAGATGCGAGATAAACTGGCATTCTATCAATAAATTATTGGCGATATTTCGCGCGAATAATAAAATAAACAACAGATATCTTTCGGTCAAATTTGGATTGCCTATTGCGGATATTTCTTGACAGTAAAAGAAAAAAATCCGTCGGTCGAAAATGGAATTGCTCGCACTAACACGAATTCATTCACGAAAAGTAAATACTAACACTCGCGAGATATCGACCGGGTGTCCCTCAAAACATTTTTCGGGATGTTTCTTTCGAATAAAAGGAGAAATATATCTTTTGGTCAAACATGAATTGCCGACATTGAACGCAACTTTATTCGTGAATAGAAAATAATGATAGACGCGTCATGATTCGAGTTTTAATAAGTAAATTACTCGCAATATTTCTTACTAATAAAAAAAATATACATATATAGGGGAGACCCAGGCAAAGCGAAATGCGTCAACAAAAAAAGCGAAATTTTTTAATTTTCAGAGAAAAACTTAAAAATGTATTCGTTTGTCTGAAGATTCATGTTAACAATGCCGTATTCACTGAAACGCGATTAATTTTTGGTAAATATTTACAAGTGTGCCATTTCCGAAAAACGCCGAAAGAAATTAGTAAAAATCGACAACTAACTTTGAAAATTCGCTAAAAATCGAAAAATCATGCAATCATGTCCCAAGTTGCATTTCAAAAGTTAACTAAATACGAAAAGAATGAGTGCAGATAGAAGTCACTATCTTCTCAGAAAAAAATAATTACTGTCATTTGAGTAGAAGTATAATTTTATATAGTCACACGCCGGACAGTTTATTCCCTCCCTGCGCTGACTCACTCTCTCGCTCACACATCAGTCTTTCTCTCTTCTTCTATTCCTCCATTCTTCTGACCGGTTTAACAACGCGACTCAGACGCCTATCCGTTGTCGCATAACGACTATTCGCTTAAAAAAAAAATTCTGCGTTTTTCGGAAAAGCTGTACTAAATATTTACCAAAAATTACTCGCGTATCGGTGAATACGGCATTGTTAACATATATTCTCAGTCAAACAATTGAATTTTTCAATTTTTCACTGAAAAAAATATCACTTTTTTCGGGAGCGCGTTCCGCTTTGCCCGGGTCTTCCCTATATATGTTTGAGTCGAATATGAATTGCCTGCTTGAGACTGGAATGTTTTTCACGGAAAAAAAATAATGAAAAACACGGGATCAATCAGTATTTAATCAATAAAATTTTCGCGACATTTCTCAACAATAAAAGAAAAACATCCGTCGGTCGAAAATAAATAGCCTAATGAATAGCCTAATAAAGGCCTAATGAAGGCCTAATAAAGGCCTAAAAAAGGCCTAATGAATAGCCTAATAAAGGCGAATGTATTGAAGAATAGCAAATAATGACAAGCGCGAGATCAATCGGGATTTAATCGATGAATCATTCTCAATATTTCTCGAGAATAAAAGAAAAGAATCCGTCGGTCAAAAATGGAATCGCCTACACTAAGCGCAAATTCCTTTACGAAAAGTAAATAATAACAAACGGAGAATAAATCGGCTTTTAAGGCAGGATACTACCTTGAAAATTTGAAAAAAAGGAATTTTATTGCTTAAAATATTCTTTGTAATTTGTAAAATTGAAAATAATTATTTGAAACGGTGACTGAAACCTTTTTCTAATGTTAATAGTTATTTTATTTCGTTAATCGTTATTATTATAACGAATATGAGTAAGCGCTGTCAGCGCATTTCTTTGGGCAACGCGATTTTCTCGAAACGATGTTTTTAAAATCTGCGTGTCAAATTACCCATCCAAGTTTCATCAGATTGACCTGAAAATTTGGATAATTCTTCTCCATGATCTAAGGGTGTACGTAGGATTTTTTCGGTAGAGTTGTTATTTTATTTTTTCTGTGCACAGTTTAAGCAACTTTGTTTACCCTGAAAAGTTCACTTTTTTTAATGACCGCCATTTTTTTTTATCGAAAATTTCAAAAAGCCCTATGTACAGAGATAAAATATATTGCTCTTAATAAGAAGAAATTTTTATTTTTTTTCTAGGGGCCACCTGCAAGGAGATTTTTGACACGCAGACCAAGAGTGCTCCTCAAAAGCCTCACATACTTTGGCGCCACTTACAAGAAGGCCTTAAGCCGACTTTGCCTGTGCCCATTTTTTTGTGAAAAAAAAATTAATTCAAAACTTTAAAAAAATTGCAGCCAAAGGTGGTATCCTGCCGTAATCCAAACAAAAAATCGTTAGGTACGGTAGAATAATTCTCGCTTACCTTCCTGATGATGTCGTTGTGCTCTGACACGGCACTACTTACTGTTATATTTCCAAGGATTTAAGGTAGTTCTATCGTTATATCGTTTTCTGAAGATTTTGTTCGAAATTTGGATAAACGACTTTCTTTGATGCGATATGCACGTGTATAATAAATTTTGGAAGGTTTCACTGAGCGGAAGTTCAGATATTTATTGGTAAAAATCACAATTTTTGGTAGTCTCTCATAAGAGCGCGTTTTAAAAATGGCGGGCGGGAATTTGAATAATGACCTGCAGGATAACAACATAAATGAATGGCGCTGCCTCTCCAAACACTCCAAGCGGTCGAAGATGCTGAAACGTTGATAGGAGATGAAAACGAAAAGCAAAATCTCGTAAGTTTTTTTCATAATTCAGTTCGCAGAAACGTATCTATATTACACGTGTTACATGTAATTCTACGCATCTATTGTTCACTTCAATTGAAAATCAATATTTTTTTATGGTGACATCTATGTTATTTGGACTAAATGGGCTCGATAATATTTGCAGAGTAGTGTAGCTTTCTCTTCGTCAAATTTACATCGCGCTATCAACATTCTTTTACATATGCTACCAATCTCTGGAGATTTGTATTGTGAAGAGGAAGTTTATGAAAAGTTGCATTCAATTATGCGTTACTTTTAGAGTGCATAAATTACTTTTTTTACGCAGCTTCATTTACTCAGCAAATGCGGAGGCGTCAGCGTTGACGATTCAGTCCGTCGAATCTTCAAAGAAATATTTACGAATGAAGTAGCTTCCAAGTACTCATGGAAAGGTCGTAAAGGAAAAATCAACCTATCGAAAATGAAGCTGGCGGCATTGATGTACAGTAAGTTTAATAAACTTGATTGAACCATAAATAATTTTGTCACCTGTAAACATTATTTTTTTAAATGTGAAAATGATTTTCAGCTGCGATTCGAAACGTTCCGGAAATGACCAAGGAAAAATTTGAGAATCGACTCAAAGAATGGTCCCGTCATGCGCCAGCTCGATTGGCAAAAGAAAAAGAAATGCCAAATTAATAGTGTAAGGAACGCCGTAATGTAGGATGACAGAATTATATATATTTTATGCGTGAATAATACAAAATCGCGTGACGTCGTGTGTCGTAGTATTCAGAGCACGTATGAATATAAATTAGAAGATGTTTCGGGTTTGGAAGTCTCTCGAGAAGTGATCGTCGCCTCGATGGTCGAAACGTCGATCCCCTTGCGAGCCGTGGAGCCCACCAGCCCTTTGTGGCGCTCGCTAAGCAGTTATCGCCTTCGTATAAACAGCTCGGGTGATCGCCACTTGAGCCGAGACGTTGGTGACCACGTCTCGATCGTTAACATGAGCGCCGAAAGAAATCGTCGCTTTCAGTCGTCCATCCTGACGAACTCGCGTCATCGAGAAGGTGGCATCACAGGTCGCATGATGCTGTGTTTTGTAGTCCGCACCCGTGGATGGCTGTGTAGATGTTGGTAACTTCCGTGCCGCCATACTTCGGGTTACTCGGCCTTCTTCTAAGAACATAGGACAACATTGAACAAGTTGTAGCATAATTTCTTTTGCGCCTCCGAGCATGCTACACGGTTAAGAGTCGTTAATACGGTTAGTATGATTCGTTAAGTATCCTCGCCAGTTGCTCGCACAAATACGCACTAATTTCCATGCCATGCTTTATTTTGTATACAAGTGCTAATATACTTTAAGCCGGGCCCGATCAATCGCTTAATGCTCATTAAACGATCCATGCAACGATCATATTGATCCAATGCCTTTATCGGCGGGTCACCCCGTCATTCCGGATCCGTGACCCCCCGCCGATCTCCGGTTACCCCGTCATTCCGGATCCGTGGCCATCTGATCGTTTGCCGGTCACCCCGTCATTCCTGATCCGTAACCGACTGCTCTTTCCCCGGTCACCCCGTCATTCCGGATCCGTAACCACTTGATCGTCTCCAACGATCAAGTATCTTAATGCTGATCATCATCCGGTCACCCCGTCATTCCGGATCCGTGACGCACTCAGTATACATTAGTAGTGAAGAAGGCTTATGGAGAGACGCCTGATGGCGTCATCGTGGGGGAGGTGTATACGTGATGTCTCGCGAGCCAGACCGTCTCGGTGGGGCCGTATGGGGAATTGGTGGTGGGAGCGCGGTTTTGGGGAATAGGTGGTGGTAGCGGGGGTAGCGGTGGGTATGTGAGGTTACTACCATACCGACGGAACGCTGCGTTGTGGTGGAGGATGCGTTTTGGTAAATTAGTGGGGGTGTGAGCAGACTTCATAATATGCAGATTATTTATACCGCGGTGCGAAGATGCTGGGTAGTGGAGAGGGGGATGATATTCAGGTGGAGGGGGAGTTCGTTAAACGAGTGACAATGAGTGTGGGTGTGGTAGACCGAAGCGTTTTCCACGTGTTTAGGGCTTCTGTAATGACGGGGGTTGTGTTGGTTGGTTGATTAAATATGTGTTTTCAGAAAACTTGACGATTGGTTTGTTTTCACTGTGTTTTTTCGGAGGGTTTAAATTTTTGCATCTGCTGGAGCCTGGTTTTATTTAGATGCAATCCGTATTTGGAAAACCACATCAGGGGAGAAATTCAGGGGTATATCGAAGCGACCCGCCACGCCACCCAGCCGCAGCACCTGGCAGATTCGTGGCAGCAAGAGAACCTGTGCGTATCTCACTATCCGTCTTAAACTCATACATCAACAAACAATTTCGGGTTTCGTTTTCCCCATCAAAATCAACGAGGTGGACGAGCGAGGCGTATTGTCCGCACCGGTATACATACCTGTGTGTTTCGGGATGTATGCACCGCCGGAGTGGTCTACACTGGACCATGGAAAGAGACGGGAGTGGGCCCATGAAATGCGGCTGAGTAGCGGCATGCAGCCCGTCACGCTAGGGAGTGTGAGGTACATGCTGTACAGGATGGTAATACACCCCGAGAATCAAGACTACAGCCGGATCATTCTCCACAACGAATTACACGAGATATTGACGCGCGATTTTTTTGAAATGTGGAAACTCTTAATTGTGATTGCCGAAACTTTTTATAAGAATATATTGAGACGTACAGGTCCGTCTCAGGGTAATACCCCCCACCACAAATTGAAATAAACCGACCCATTATAGGAATAGGGGAAGGGGAAATAACGAAATGAGGACCTCGAAAAAACACAACACAAAAACTGAAGGTCACAAACCAATGAGCGGAAGGAAAGACGAGTGAGAGAAGAAAAAAAAATAGAAAAGAACAAAAGCAATTGAATATATAAAAAGTTAGAGAGAAAAAGAAAAACGGAAAATAAACAAAACAGTAGAGAAAGGTAACGACAGTTAAAAAGTGAGGGAAGGGGAAACAGTCGTTGGAAAGAAAACAGAGAAAGTAACACAAAACAAAGGAAGCATAAATTTATTTAAAACATGAAAAACAAGTTAACAATAAAGGGAATGATGGGTAATTGGTAAGGGAAGGGGAACAATAAACAATAAAATATGGGTATAAAAGAGGAGGAAAGTTGGAGGAACGTCACTTCTTTGTGTGGATCAAACAGTACCGCTCAGCCGAGTACCACCTTCTAGGAGGGAAAAAGCTGAATGAGGGGAGCCTTGAAAAACAAGAAAAGAAAGACGTCACTAGCATAGGGTTAGATTTTTTATGTGGATTAAACAGTACCGCTCAGCAGAGTACCACCTTCTAGGAGGGGAAAAGCTGAAAGAGGGGACCCTTAAGAAACTTAAAAAAGTTAGGACGGAGTTTTTTTATCAAGAAATACGGAAATAGAACCCGGTATAGAAGTAAGAAAAGAAAACACTAAAAAAACATTAAGAATAAACGAAGAAGGAACCAACCACAAAAGAATAAATAGAAAATTAGTATTAGGATAATATAAAGTGCAAGGAGGTATCCGAAGTACCAGGCGACAATACACACACACACAAACAATTATAAAACACAAAATCTCCGCAAGGGCTCCCGAAAGTATCAGGAGAACCTGAAGGTCGGAGCGGCATCGAAATTTGAAACACCACACCGACACAACACACATAACAAGCGAAACATTATCATAAGCGGGTACGTGGCCCCATCCGACGGCATCAGACACCGTCAGAGTAATTGATTACCGACGCGTGATAATCGATTACGCTCACGGGGAGTAACTACAGGAGAGCGCGCCGTAGCGCGTCAGTCGAAAGCGCGCCGCGATCCACCGCGTCGGGAATCGATAGAGTGGGGGGACCCAGGGACGGCGGGTAGTGCGAGAGCGCGCTCGGCACCGCGCGCAGCGAGCGACAGTAGAAAGGGAGGGGATAGCAGGCCGTACCGAGATAGAGCGCGCTACGATCGATACCACTAGGGAAAGTGGACCGCGATTGACAGCGCTACGCGCAACCTAGGGAAAGGCGCCCAGCAGACTCTTCGCGCCGTAGGCGAGAGCGTGCCGTAACTTACGCACGCCGCGAGCGTCAGGACACGTAGGGGAAGGGGAAAAAAGTCCCAACCTCTGGTAAAGCGATTGCGTACAAACATATTTACCATCCGAGCGAATCCACTACTCGAGTATTATACCGACCGCGACGCGATACACAAAATACACTTTAGAAACACAAACAACATATTACACCTGTACACAGAAAGCTTTCAACATTATATCGAGTCAAAGATATTGAATAAATGCCATTTTATTAACGAATACCTCCAAAACAAAGAGTTTAAATTAATTTCTTCCCTGATCGAGTCCCGAACAAATAAAATTTATTGTAAGAAATTCCGACCCGTTACATTTGGCGCCCGAACAGGGACTCGATCATAAGAAAGAAAAACTCGTAGGAGGTATTAATAATCAAAATGGTGCAGGCAAATACTGAAACGTCCCTAAATTGGGAATCAACAACGGCGGATGGGTTGATAGAAGAAGCTCGTCGAAGATATCGGCAGAATATTGGGCGACTGTCGGAAATAGGCCCAGCGCAGACCACAAATGAAGAAACATTCGCTGTCAATCAAAACATGGGCAATACCGAGGTCATCATTGAGGACAATGAAACGCAGCACAGCGAAACCACTTTGGCTCTCATAAAAGCCATGAACAGCATCCGCAACGAGCAGCGCAGGGAACGCCTCACCACACAGGCGGAAATTAAGCAACAAGATGACCACTGCATCATACGGATCCGTCAGCTGAACGAGGAAATCACCAAAAAGATGGCAAACGATATGAACAAAATCGAGGAGCGCACGGAACGGAAAATCGTGATTGCTCAGAAAATGATCGAGCAAAGTCACGAAGGAACTCAAAAAGAAAATAACGAGAAAATCGAAGATTTTGATACCCGGGTGGAGGCCATGAGGTGGGAGAAGTAGTGACAGATCACTCTAAACGAATTACGGTATGTGAGAAGAACATTCAGGCCCAAAATTCAGCCGCCAGAGGTAACACGACGTGGACCACAGGGCTTGATGTCAGTCAGGCGTATGCAGCATAGCAAAAGCCACCAACTTACAACGGCGATGGAAGAGAACGACCAATGCGGTTTCTGAAGGACTTCCGGAACCGGAAATACCGACCTTCATTATATCATCAGCCAGTCACTCCGGGATACGGCCAAGGATTGGTGGGGAATTGTTGAAGAAAGGGTCCAGTCAATTGAAGAATTCGAAGAAAAATTCCAAGCACGTTATTGGAGTCAAGAGATCCAAGACAAAGTACGGAGAAATCTTGAACTTGGAGCATATGAGTGGGACGGGCATTGAATGACCCGGACCGAATATGCCACCCAAATCTTTGGAAACGCAAAAGACTTAAGCGAAGGTCCGACGGAGGAACAAATCATCAGGAAATTGGCAAACCATTTCGACGAGGCAGTCAGAATGGCAGTACGGGTCAGTGGCATCAAAAACATCGAGACTTTCCTCGAACTATTGGAAAGTATGGATCGAGCGGGACCCCTGAATGCTAGAAGATCTCTTCCAAAGTGGCATGAGGCCAGCAATACAAACTGGCAGCAAAACTACCCGTGGAAGAACCAAAGGTTTGGGACATTCGGGGGACCCCGCCCAACGGGGACGAACCAGCACTGGAGATCAGAATACCCGAGATATTCAGGACCACCACCACCATTCCAAGGTCAGCCGCCAAGGGGTGGAGAATATGGGTCAGCAAACGCGACGCGAGGGCCGTGGATGCAGCGCGGATACGGGAATACCAGACCACCTCTGAACCCAGTAGCAGCACCATGGAATCCGAATCAGTTCGGGGGACCAGCGACCATGAACATGCCGATCAGAGGTCAAGTGGAGTCACAGGCATCACCAACACCAATTGGGCAACCCACTGGACAACAACAGAACCAGGGAAACTGCTGAACGTTGCGCCCGAATCGATGGCAATCATCATGGTGAGTGAAACATCACGAGGCACAACGGACGATGAAGAAATCCAGGAGGCCATGGAGGAAGCACGTCAACGGATGAAAAGAAACCTAAAGAAGAAGGAAAGGTCAAGAAAGAAGCGGCATTCTCCAAACGAGACGGAGGAGCGAGTAAATCAGCAAACCATTTAAATGGGGATGATGACGGTCCCCAGAAAGAAAAACGATGGGAAAGAAAATGGGGAGGAAACAACGGAAGTACAGGAATGGACCAGCAAACGTTACTTACTTGAAAAAGTGACCACTGGCGGCAGTACCAGGAAGGGATCAGGAAACAGAGAAAAGAAGCCCATAGTACTCGAGACGAACGTGTACGAACATCTAAGGGACTTCCTGATGGACGACACAGGGAAAAGGAGCATCGTGAAAAAGATACCCCACGATGTCCAACGCTGCCCATAAAAATAGAGGGAATTAGCGTACAAATTCTGATCGATAGCGGGAGTGAAGTGTCATGCTTATCGGAGGACTTCTTCTTACACCATCAGGAAAGCTTCAAAAACAGTCCCAAATGATGGTAGAGGCCGAGCTTTACCAATCGCGAGGAAGTCTTCAGATGCTAATCATACCGAAAATGGGCCGAAACGCTATTCTGGGTATCGATGGACTATTCGAACTACAGGTAGAGGTTGATGCTAGTCGAGGCGTGATCAGAATCAGGGATGAAATAGTCGCGGAACTCGAAGAGGGGAGGTGGATCTGCCGGCGCAAACAAACAACCGAGGAATCACCGACCCATATTGCCGCAATCGAGGAAGGAACATCTGACGAAATTACGGAACAAGAAATAGGACAGAAGCGGCAGGAATGTCCAAATCTGAAGGAAAGTGTCAGGGAGGAATTTGAAGCCCTGATCCGAAGATACCGACACATCTTCAGCCGAAGACCGGGCAGGATGCATGCCTACACTCATCGTCTGTTACTCAAGAATCCGGAGCCACATATGAATCGCTCATATCCCGTGCCAATTCAATACCGGGAAAAGGTGCAAAAGGAGATACAAAGGATGATGGAACATGGCGTCATCGAACGAGCAAAAAGCCGCTTCATCAACCCACTGGTTACCTTAGTAAAGAAGGATGGATCGATTCGACTCTGCCTAGATGCTCGGCAACTAAATGCCTACCTAATTGAAGACCATGATACGGCACCACCAACCGAGGAGATTTTTCAACGATGCAGAGGAGCTCAGGTCATAGCCAGCCTAGACCTAACTAGCAGCTTCTGGCAGATCCCATTAGCAGTCGAATCACGACAGTACACGGCATTCCAGTACGAGGGAAAATGCTACCAATTCACCGTAACACCCTTCGGACTTAAGACAAGCACGGCAAGCTTAATAAGAGGACTGGACGTCGGCTTATAGGATCTAGGAAACTCAGTCGTCAACTTCGTCGACGACTTGCTGTACCTGGCGGAAGATGAGGAGCAACATGTGGAACATGTACAACAATTATTCGAGAGAATCAGTGTGAACAACATGACATTGAACCTCCAAAAATCACGATTCTTCCGGCAAGAAGTCGCTTTCTTGGGACACGAGTTGACAACATCCGGAATAAAACCACAGCCTGAGAAAATTTAATCGATTCAGGAATACCCACGGCCAAGGAATATAAAACAGTTGCGAGGATTCTTGGGATTGATTAATTTCTACATCAAATTCACCGAAAGACACGCAAAGGAAACCGTACCACTTCTGGGCCTGCTGAAAAAAGGACGAGAGTGGAAGTGGGGCAAAGAAGGGGAAAAACCTTTGCAAAAATCAAGCAACTCTTCATTGAAACTGTAATGCTGAAACATGCTGATGCAACCCGAGGGTACACCTTCACCACCGACGCAAGCGATTACGCGTCCGGAGTCATACTAAGCCAGACAAATAGCAAGGACGAAGTATGGGTGATTTCGTTTGCGTGTCGGACACTTAAGGGGGCAGAAATTGGATATACGACCACAGAGAAGGAAATGCTCGCAATAGTATGGGCACTGCACAAATTCAGGACCTACTTACTAGGTGCCAAAGTGAAAATTATCACGGACCATAAAGCACTGACTTTCATGAAAACATGTCGCTTTGTGGGGGACAGAATGCTGAGGTGGGTACTATTAATACAGGACTACGATATTGAAGTGGAATATTGTCCTGGAAAAAGAAATGAAGTAGCCGACGCACTGAGCAGACCAGACATAGGCCCGGATAATGAAGACTATCACAAGCCCGGGAAAGTCGTTCTCACTGCCATCCTTGCACGAAAACCAGCCGAGGAAATGAAACAACAATTCAAGAAAATTGGACAAATTCAAGAAAAACAGGAAAATCTACAAGCATTTTGGGAAAATTGCAAGAAAAACGATATGCAAGAGGGAGAACAAAAAAAAATACAGAATCCACAAGGAATGTCTCCAGAAATATGATAGGACTGGCCGGTGGAAAATCAGATTACCGGAAGCACTAATCAATATTTTCATTAAGGAATGTCATGAAATATATGGTCACCAAGGAGCCCGAACGATCTTTCACATGATCACCGAGGACTTCACATGCCCACGGTTGGCAAAAAGGGTACGCCAGATTATTGCAACGTGTGATAGGTGTCAGAGGGTAAAAGTGGCCGTACAGACAAACTATGCGAAAATGCAGACCGGACGGCCCGAACGACTTGATCTCGATAGATTTTTTTGGACCACTGCCAAAATCAGTTGGGGTTGTCCAACCCATCCTGGTGACAATTGACGCTTTCACCAAGTTCGCAAAATTGTACCCATTGAAGAAAGCGAACACGGCGGCAACCATCGACCGAATCTTCACGGACTACATCCCGAAGTACGGAAAGCCGAAACGAATCCAATTCGATCACGGAACCCAATTCACATCTAAAGTATGGTTGGAACGCCTGAAAGGAGAAGACATACAAGCAGTATTTTCTTCCATTCGACACCCACAAGGAAACATCGTGGAATGAGTCAATCGAGAATTAAGTCGGTTCTTCAGGACATTCCTGGACGATAAACACTCCGGATGGTATCGGTGGATACCAGTGATACAGGACTGTATCAATGAGACGCAGCAATAAACTACAGAATTTACGCCAACACACAGCAGACGAGGAAGAAACCGCGCCGACCATGGCGAGAATGGGTTCACGCCCTAAAGCAGGACCAGACAGAGGCATTAACCTATGAGAAGAAGATTGAATTAGTCCGAGAAAGAATCCGGGTAAAAGGACAAAAAAGGGCGGAAAAATTAAATGCCACACATACAACCACAACCTTTGAAAACGTTGAACTGGTACTAGTCCGCGCATTAAATGTGTCGGATCCCGGAAAACCAAAAACTGCAAAATTCATGCCCCTCTATGAGGGACCATATAAAATAAAAAAAACGTGTTGGGCAAGCCACTTTTCTATTGGAAGACCCAAAAACAAAAAGGAAACGGGGGAAGTTCCACTCGAGCATGTTAAAACGCTATCTGGCGGCGACTCGAGAAAAAGAGAGAGAAGAAAAATTCGATACACACGACCATCTCGAACATCGAATAATTAATGCCGAAAGTCTGGAAGGAGTATATAAGGAAGCCCGCGAAATCGAAAATTCCTTACCAAAGTCAGCATGAGAGGAGATAAGAAAGATCCACGTACAGAAAAAAGGCGGCGATTACGAAACAGAAATGGCCGACGGAAAAGACAGATACGCGCAGAAATTCGAAAAGGAAACGGAATGGGCCAATCAACGGACAAGGATAAAATAAATAAAATCACCGAGGAAAGAATACATGACGAGAACGAGGCACATCAAGTCGGCACGAGCGAGATAAACAAACGCGGCGAATTCGACTTATTCGAGGTGACGGACGAAAACATTAAAGGATGGCACCCCGGAATGTCGCTCGAAGATTAGAAGGAGGGGGTAAAGGACATCGAAAAATCAAGAAAACTCATCAGTCAACAGTCAACCATCTGAGATCAACGATGTACAGGAATCGCGACGTATCGAGCTTACAAGGGACCTTCAGAGGCGTTACGATCGCCGGTCTAACCAGCCCGAATGAAATCTTTTTTCATTTAAACGCACGAGATGAACAAGAAGCGGCTATTATCCGGGCGTGGCGGCGGATGAGCCCCAACGAACCCGGAATCCTGCATCTCCTGGAAGAAGAAACATTTCCGGGTGCGGCCATCGTCTATTGCCACGCCGAGGAATTTCACCGGTCATCGGTCGTCAAGAGGAAAGAAGATGGGGAGCTCATCGTGTGGCTGGGAGATTGGGGGAGCACGGTGTACGCTAAATTAGAGGAGTGTTGCACCGCCCCCGAGATGGACTATATCCACCCATACCAGGCCATCCCAGCGACACACGGGATCCTGGTGCTAATGGACGAACACTGGATGGAGGAAGACGTTTTTTTACGCACGAGCGATTGCCCGAGACACCACCTGGACAGCACATATATGGGGTAAGCCATCAGCGATGGGCCTTGTCCTCGTCGAGTTATATCTCGAGGACGAGGGCCCAAATAAGGGTCGCTGCTTGGCAGACCTGTTCGTCGAATCCAGAATGGCCCGAAGGACAGAGGAGCCCAATCCACCCGACATCGTTAGTAAAGGGTGTCGACACGGCGATATATTTTATCACCGAGAGGCTTTACGGAGATGGGTGGTGGACAAGAACGACGACATCGAGTTCAGCACCCCGACCGACGCCCACACCACATCCGACAACGAGAACAACAACATCGACGAAGAAAGGTGGGAGGACAATAATGACGACGAGACGACGAAGACGACAACAACGAAGACGCCGCAACAATGATCAACGACGAGTACGACAGCGAGGAGGAACAATTTTGGAAGGACATCGGCTTATACGACAACGGGGACGAATAAACGGGAAGCGACGACGGCAATAGTTTAGCCTCTCTGTAGAACAATTAAGTCACGAAAACAAACTCTACTTTTTGTTTTAAAATTATTCTGCGACCGGCCCCTGAAGGACAGCGGTCCACCGAGAAATGCGAGCGAAACCTAGAATAAGGGAGGGAGTAATAGTATCATAAGCGTGACCGAAGAAGAAGCCGTAGGAAACGTTAGCCAAGTAGGAAAGGTTTTGTTTTCTGTTTTTTTTTTATTTTTCGTGATTTGGATGCCACAAGGGCAATCCAAATCGAAAAAGAAAAAAAAATGGGGGACAATGAGACGTACAGGTCCGTCTCAGGGTGATACCTTCCACCACAAATTCAAACAAACCTAGGGAAAGGCGCCCAGCAGACTCCTCGCGCCGTATGCGAGAGCGCGCCGTAACTTACGCACGCCGCGAGCACCAATACACGTAGGGGAAGGGGAAGCACCAACCTCTGGTAAAGCGATTGCGTACAAACATATTTACCATCCGAGCGAATCCACTACTCGAGTATTATACCGACCGAGACGCGATACACAAAATACACTTTAGAAACACAAACAACATATTAAACCTGTACACAGAAAGCTTTCAACATTATATCGAGTCAAAGATATTGAATAAATGCCAGTTATTAACAAATACCTCCAAAACAAAGAGTTTAAATTAATTTCTTCCCTGATCGAGTCCCGAACAAATAAAACGTATTGTAACAAATTCCGACCCGTTAAAATATATATAACCTGAAATTATCGAAACGCTATTCACTATATTTTTTTTCAGCCCCTAAACCCCGCTTCCCGCGACGAAAATACACTAAGACGGTGTGTTGCTAACGAGATTGCCGGATACGTGTCCAAGGACTGGACAAGGAGGTGAATGTTAATTGTTATGGGAAATGAGATTATAACGAAAATTTGGAAGTAATGACATATTTTTATTACTCCGAAGAGAAATGGTGCGCATTCTTAAAATAGAGTTACAAACTAGAATATCAAGTAAACAAAATGGGCTGGGTTCGAGTCTATTCTTATCGGAGACGTATACGAGGGTTATAAAGTAAAGGATTAATCGAAATTACATGCACTAATTACATAAAGAAAAACCATCGAATAATAATAAAAAATCTAATAATACTGAATAATGTCGTTGTAGGTATTTATCGGACGAGCGTCATAGTTGTATACAGATCGGTTCATGGGTAATAAACGAGGATCGCACTGGTGGCAATTTTCGCATTGTTCGTGTTTAGGGTCCCTCGGTTGATTCTTTCGGTGGATGGCACTCTGTCATCGATGGCGCTTAGGTGGCGGACCGCACGAGGCGTAAGTATAGCCTCGGTGAAAGTTTAGCGCCCCCGCCACAATGCGGTGGGTTTTCCCCAAACATAATATAGCCCTAATTTACATTTCTGCTCAAGAAGATCTTCATGAAAAGCAATCTTTACAATGTACGAAACGCTACAGTCACCTAAGACCCATTTTATGACTACTTCCATCAGGGCGTATGCTAATCAGCTTCGTAGAGGCGCTCGCATTTAAAAACGCATATCCCCATTCCCTACTACGGTAATTTCAAACGCTTCGAAATTGTTTACACAGCGCGTCCATGTTTATAAATAATATCATACTCCGCATGTATTAGCACCGATCCCATTCCCTACGTCGTTCTTATAACCATGTAACAACCGCAGCAGAAGTGGAGGGGGGTGCTGAATATAAAAAGCCGACATCGTGAAAATTCGAATATTTTTATATCGAACGCTAGCTGCATGGCCGAAACGCGCTCCAGCTTCTTCTTAGTCTGACACAGGAAACGGTACCTATAACTAGCGCTCGTGTTGTTATCCAAATTGTATTTCGCGGGTGCTTTATCAAGGTGTGACCTGAGACAGTGCATTCGTGTTTATACAAAATTGTTGTTTCGAAATGGCCGACGCATTAATGGCTGAAACCCGAAGATGGCGCTGCCAAGGGCTTGTGATTTGTATACAAGATATAGTGCGAAGAGTGCGTCACACGAATCAATTCAAATCATCGTTTTACGACGATGGACGAGTGGATTACATAACTCGACTCGGTGAGGATGATCTCTTGGATGAGCTTTCAATGATATTATACAGCCTGCCTAGGCGGGTTATCGGGCGTCTGTTCATCGAGGGTGCCTTGAACAGCTAAGATCTCGCTATAGCGCCAGCACGAGATGTCGTTTTGAGACGGGGCTCAACTAGGCGCCAGTGTAACCCACAAATAGCAGCGCTTTTGGATACAGCCTACATCAACGACCGTAAGTATCATGAGTGCGGTCGCGTAGGTGCTGAATGCAATGACTAGACTGTATCGGTGAAAAAATGGTTACCCTCACAGCACACATACGCTACCGATGGTTTGGCGATGAAGATGTATCGGCGGGTGAGGAGGAGAGCAGAAGCCCTGTGGTTTCTGAAGAAGAACAAGAAGAACAACAATAACAACGAGAATCACCGGTGGATTATGGCGCTTGGTGGGAGCAACCGGGTTTGGGCGCTGTACCCTTCGACTTTGAATGCGCAACACGTCCTGTGAACCCCTCTGGTAAGCCTCTCTCTCTCTCTCTCGC